>CM053751.1:32521266-32551510 GCA_028658305.1 Pachyuromys duprasi
TTAAGTTGCTGGAATGAGAAGTCTCGAATTTCTTCTTGAAGACACTTAGTGCTATGAACTTTTCTCTTAGTACTGCTTTCTTTGTGTCCCATAAGTTTCAGTATGTTGTGCTTTCATTTCATTGAATTCTAGGAAGACTTTAACTTCTTTCTTTATTTCTTCTCTGACCCAGCTGTCATTTAGTAGCAAGTTGTTCAGTCTCCATGTGTGTGTAGGCTTTTTGCTATTTTTGTTGTTGTCGAGATCCAGCTTTATTCCATGGTGATCAGATAGGATACAAGGGATTATTTCAATCTTCTTGTATCTGTTGAGGCTTGCTTTGTGACCAACCATGTGGTCTATTTTGGAGAAAGTTCCATGAGGTGCTGAGAAGAAGGTAAATTCTTTTGTGTTTGGGTGTAAGGTTCTGTAGATGTCTGTTAGGTCCATTTGATTCATGACCTTTGTTAGAGACATTGTTTCTTTGTTTAATTTCTGTTTTGTTGTCCTGTCCTTTGTTGAGAGTAGGGTGTTGAAGTCTCCCACTATTAATGTGTGGAGATCTATGTGTGGTTTAAGTTTTATTAATGTTTCTTTTACAAATGTGGGTGCCTTTATAGTTGGGGCATAGATGTTCAGGATTGTGATGTCTTCCTGGCGGAATTTTCCCGTGATGAGTATGAAGTGTCCTTCCCTACACTGGTGAGGACTAGGAATGATCATGCTGAGTGAGGTATCCCAGAAGCAGAAAGGCACAAATGATATACTCACATTTATGTGGATATTAGCCATATACTATAGGATAAACATACTAAAATCTATAGCCCTAAAGAAGCTTAAAAATGAAAGAAAAAGGAGAGTTTGTGAAAAGTTCAAGGAACATGTAAATGTCTGATCATAATATTTAAGCTTTGGAGAAAGGCAGGATAACAAAAGAGCTTCAAGAAATACAATGAAAAAGAAAAATGGGTTTAGTTTGCTGCAAACTGTGTTTAATTTGCTTGGAAACAGTGATGCAACTGAGACTTTAGTTTACAAAGCAGACTGAATACAAATAATTCATGATCTTTGGTAACTATCTTTGAATATTTACTCATATACAATATTACAAAAACAATATCTTCTTAAAGAGCTAAGGGCTTAACTTTATTAGATCTTCTGTAGAGATAATAATAAGTGAAAATATATAATAAAAGACAAGTTGAATATTCCAAATTTCTTAGTTGATTTAGTATGTGTTGTTATGTTTCTTAATATGTGTCTATATTTATGATTATGATATATATTGAAAAAATTAGACAAATTAATAACAAGCTGAAATTCATTGAGACATTTTCTATCAAGGTGACTAAGTATTTATACTCTATTTCTGAACTCCTAAACTGAAAGTTTGAAGAAGTGCAGTCCAATAATCAATGGGTGAACTGAATTTCTAGTAGTAAGCTCAAGAAATGCTAATGTTGTGGTCTCATATCAACAATGTAGGGAAAAATAATACTGCAAATCTTTAATATTATATTACACAAAATATTTCATTTGCTATCTGGTGATTATATACACATACACACTTTGGGATTTGTATCCTATCATGAGATCAGGAATTTTTACAGATTTGGTCCTAGAATACTGAATGTTAGGTTCTGGAACGCACTCAACTCCCTCCACAGAGCTGCCACGTATACAGTGTGACTTCTTGCCAAACAGTGAGCTCCAATCACCCAGGACTGTCCTCATTTGTTTGAAGCTGATTTGCAACTCCCATATTTCTATGGCAGAGAATGAATAACTGGAAATTTTTCTCCTTACATTATATAAACATAATCGTCCTTAACTTTACACCTGCATCTGGATTATCATTTTCACTGTGCAAACTGCAGGCCAGGAATCTACACACAGACACTCATTGCGCCCCCAGGACACATGGAGATCCTTGCAACTGCATGAAACTACAGGAATTTTGTCATTTCTCATTTTTTTTCCATCTAGAGAACTCAATATACACTTCTCTTTTCTGTGCTAAATGCTAAATTCAAACCTTCTTTTCATCTCTTAATATAATGGATTACCTCTTAGTCTATTATAAAAAGTAAAATGTGGATGTTTTATAAATGTTGTTGTATTGGAAAATGCTAAACTCTTATAGATCAGAGAAGTGTTCCTGTAAGTCATACCAATTCTGTGGAGGAAACAGTTTGAAATGGGTGGACCCTCTGGAAGGCTTCTTTAATAATAGATGTAATAAATGCACTTTTTTTCTGATAATTTTGTCTGTACTATTTTTCAGTATGTACAGAAAAATCAATATGATGACACATATTTTACAAAGAAATTTTAAATCATTGAACAAATGTAATGGATGTTCATTGATATGTGGATCAATAAAAACAGCTGTAGTATTGATTGAAATCATTTAAGTTTCAAATATTGATAAATATGATTCATTATTAACAAGTTTAGTATGTTATACTGTATAAAAATAATGTCTCTGTTTTAATATTAATAAAATATTTTAATAATTTTGAAGCTATTTCAATATTTTTAAAATTCTCAAACTATATATTTTACTCCAATGTTTTTATCAATTCTTAATACTTCATTTTATTACTCTGAATTGTCTCCTTTTCTTATTCTAAGAAAAGTAAATTAATGAAACTGTCTTTTAAGGTAATAATATAATTAAAATACACATTTAAGGATAGTCAATCATTTTTAATTTAGTTCCTAAATTTGGGATTGTTTTAAGATTACTTAAGGCTACTTTGTGTATAAATGTCATTTAAAATTTATTTATTTATTTTTATTACAATTTATTCACTTTATATCCCAGCTGTGGTTCCCTCCCTCATGCCCTCCCAATACCACCCTCCCTCCCTCTTCTCCTTCCATACCCCTCCCCCCAGTCCACTGATAGGGAGGTCTTCCTCCCCTTCCCTCTGACCCCAGCTTATCAGGTCTCATCAGGACTGGCTGCATTGTCTTCCTCTGTGGCCTGTTAAATCTGCTCCCCCATCAGGGGTAGGTGATCAAAGAGCCAGCCACTGAGTTCATGTCAGAGACAGTCCCTGTTCCCATTACTAGGTACTCACTTGGAGACTGAGCTTCCATGGGCTACATCTGTACAGGGGTTCTAGGTTATCTCCATGCATGGTCCTTGGTTGGAGTATCAGTCTCAGAAAAGACCCCTGTACCCTTTTTGGCACTGTTGGGTCCCTTGTGGAGCTCCTGTCCCCTCCAGATCTTTCTATCCCCTCTTCTTCTGTAAGATTCCCTGCACTCTGCCCAAAGTTTGGTTATGAGCCTCAGCATTTACTTTGATACCCTGCTGGTTACAGTCTTTGAGAGGCCCTCTGTGGTAAGCTCCTGTCTTGTTCCCTGTTTTCTCCCTCTTTCAATGTCTATCTTGTTTGCCTTTCTGAATGAGGATTGTTCATCTTACTTGGTATCCTCCTTCTTGATTAGCTTCTTTAAGTGTGCAATGGGATTGTATTTTGAGTAGATGCAAACTGATTTAATGTTTTCTTTCTTAGTTTCATTGAGTTACTTACATGTTTTTATTAATGCCTTCCATTGAATGAACTAAATTCTCTTACTCTGAGTCATCAACTGAATATTTGGAATGACTTTATATTTATCCTGGTTCCTTAGGTTATTTTCAAAGTATATGGTTGTTTTAGTATTCTACTTTTATAAGAGCTAGTATTTCCTCCAAAAATACAAAAATAAATGTGGGGTGGGGTATTTTTTTTAATATCCCAAGAATCAGTGATATCAAAAGTGGGAGTTGCTGACCCTAATGATAAGTTATCCTGTTTTTATGCCTGGTGATGAGAAGCTCATTAAGACTATGGCCCTCACCTTTGCAGGAGAGAGTGTTACATACTAAATTAACCCTCATGTGCTATAATAATGCTTCATTTTCCAGGTCAGATAGAGGATGACTAGATGCCACCACTGTATGAGTAGGAATTGATGACAATTAACAATATTTTACTACAATCAATTCTCTTCAAATTTGTCACTCTTCAGTGGATTTCTTAATTCTGAAACAGTTACATTAGGAATTTCTGAAACTCCTGGATCTCAAATAGGAAGTCAAATTTCAGAAGATCCCTTTTTATAGTCATCATTCTAAACAGTAGATTTTTATAAACAAACATTCACTTTTTAATTAATTAATTTAATAATTAATTTACATCCCTTTGGGAACTTCCCTTTCTTCTCCTTGAAGTCCCTCCCTCACACTTCCAATCCCCTCCTCTTAATTCCCCATTCCTTTCTTCTCAGAGAAGGGGAGACCTCCCATGGATATCATCCTGCCTTGACATATAAAGAAAGACTGGGTACATCTTCTTTTATTGAGGCTAGACAAGACTGTCTAGTTAGGGCAAAGGGATCCATAGGTAAGAGTCAGCAACATCTCCTGCTCCTCCTGTTAGAAGTCCCACATGAGGACCAAGCTATACATTTGTTATACATATTTGGGGTTTTAGGTCCATATCATGGATGATCCCTGGTTGATAGTTCAGTATCTGTCAGCCTCTATGGGCCCAGGTTATTTGATATTGTGGGTTTCTTATGGTATCCTTCATCTTCCTAGATCTTCCAATCCTTCCTCACAATCTTGCCTAATGTTTAGCTATGAGTCTCTTCATCTGTTTCTATCAGTTGCTGGATGAAGCCTCTCAGGTGACTGTTTTGCTGGGCTTCTTGTCTGAGTATAGCAAAATATTGTTAATAGTGTCAGGGTGGGCCCCCTCTCATGGTATTGGTTGGTTGGGTTGAAGATTCTGTGTGTGGGTTGATGTCCCTCCCCTCAACTGGTTGCAGGAGGTGGCCTCTTCAGGCCCCAAATCTCTCTCTGCTAGGAGTCGCAGCTGGGGTGACCACCATAGACTCCTGGGAGCTTCTCCATCCCAGAGGTGTCCTTCCTCCCACTGATTTCTGCTCTCTCTCCCAGCCCTCTCGCCTCATACACCTGATTCCCAGTCTTGTTCCCCTACTACCCAGGTCTCTCCCTCCTACTTCAGATGTCTATTTTACTTTCCCTTCTGAATGAAATTCAAGCATCCTTCCTTGACCCTCATTGTTACTTAACTTCTTTAGGTCTGTGTATTGTAGCACGATTATTCTGTACTATATGGCTAATATCCAGCTATAAGTGAATACATAATATGCGTGCCTTTTTGGATCTGAGTTACCTAACTCAGGATGATCTTTTCTCAGTCCATCCATTTGACTGCAAGTTGCATGATGTCTTTGATTTTAATAGGTGAGTAGCCTTCCATTGTGTAAATGTACCTCATTTTCTTTATCATTCTTCTTTTGAGGGACACCTAGATTGTTTCTAGTTTCTGCCTATTCTGCTATGAACATAGTTGAGCAAGTGTACTTGTGGTAAGGTGGAGCATCTTTTGGGTATTTGCCCCAGAGTGGAATAATTGGGTTTTGAGATCGATCTATTCCCAGTTTTCTGAGAAACTTCCAGATTGATTTCTACAGTGGTTTTACAAGTTCACTCTCCCATCCATAACAGAGGAGCATTCTCCTTGTTACATCTTTGCTAGCATGTGCTGTCACTTGAATTTTTTATCTCAGGCATTCTGATGGGTGTAAGATGGAATCTCAGATTTGTTTTGGCATTTTGCATTACTGCAACTACAGGTTCTCAGTCAGATTTCAAAATATTCCTACTTACAGTCATCATTCTTAATAGAATATTTTTACAAACAAATATTTGCTTTTCTGATACAGCTGTGGAATATTTGCCCAGCTTTAGTATAGCTTTGGAACCCTTCACCAACATCAAACACACATGTATGTACTAACACTTGCACACACATATATGTGTGTGCACACAAACAGAAATATGCCTGGGGATAACTTATGTACAATGTATGATTTTTATAATCTTTGCCCAATAACATTTATTAACAAAATTATTTTTTCTACTGTGTGTTTTGACATCATTACCCAAAACAGTCTGTAAATGTATAAATTTAATTGCTGACACTCTCTGTTTCATTGGTCCATGTGTCTGTTTTATGCAAGTATTTTGCTGTTTTGAAGACTTTTGTAGATTTCTAAATCTGGCTTGAGATACTCTGTTGAGAATTAAAGCCCTACCTCCACATAGTATTAGCAATTGGACTTAGAGAGGGGCATGGGAGGAGATGAGGGAGGGAGGGTAGAATTGGGAAGGGATGAGGGAAAGGGTCAGAGCTGGGATACAATAAACTGTAATTAGCATAAAAAATAAAAAATTAATTTAAAAATGAAAAGAATTTTCTAGTCAACTTGAAATTGAGTTTATAAAAAAAGAATTTGGAATAACTATGAATTCAGTTTTTTGTGCTTTGATAGGAAGTGAATCACTTTTTTTCTATTTCTATAAAATTTTTATAGGCACTGCATTGTACCTTGTTTGGTGTTGTACAGACATTTTAATGACTGATTATTCCAATCCATGAGCAAAATATGAATTTCCTTTTATATGAGGAATTTTCAGTTTTTAACCAGGGCTTTATTGTTTTCAGTTCACAGAAATGTTATAGTTTTACTCAGATCTTGAGAAATTGTTATTATGATTAAATTTTTTGAGCACACTTCTTTATATTTTTGGTCAAATATCTATGGCAAAAACTGTAACCTTATTTATATTTTATTTTTAAAGAAAACATAAATATTATATGGACATGTGTACATGTTACTCAACATACATTGCTTGTGACATATATAAGTAGAAGCAACGTAATTATTCAACAAAATTTCATCCTAACATGTTAATAATGTGCACTTAAAATGAAATATCCTGATCAGAATAATAACGTTGAGGTTATTTAAATAACATGGTAGACACTTAAAGTTATTTAATGATTGTGAAATACATTTTGATAAGCAAGGTAATTTTTTTAATTTCAAAATATTTATCTCCTCCCTATATCTCTTCCCACCCTCTCTCCCACCCAGTACCCTTCCTCCATCTACTTCAGATGTCCATTTTATTCCCCTTTTTGAGTGAAATTTAAGCCTCCTCCGTGGGCTCTCCTTGTTACTTGGCTTCTTTGGATCTGCAAATTTTAGAGTGGGCATTCTGTGCTTTATGGCTAATAGCCACTTATAAATGAGAACATACCATTCATGTCTTTGAGTCTGTGTTACTTCACGGAGGAAGATTATTGCTCTAGTTTGATTTATTTGCCTGCAACTTTCATGATTTCTTTGTTTTTAATAGCTGAGTAGTATTTTGTAAAAATGTACCACTTTTTTTACCATTCTTCGGTTGACAGACATCTAGTATTTTTTTTTCCAGTTTTTGGTGTGGTGAAACATTTTAGAGTATATGGCAAGGAGTGGTATAACTGGGTCTTGATGTAGAACTATTTCTATTTTTTCTGAGATACCATCAGATTGATTTTCAAAGTGGTTTACAAGTTTCCTTTCCCGCCAGCAATGGAAGAGTGTTCCCCTGCCTTTATATCATCACCAGCTTGAGATGTTCCTTGTGTTTTTAATCTTAACCATTTTATAAATATTTTTTTGGTTATTGCAATTTATTCACTTTGTATCCCAGCTGTAGCTACACCCTCATTCCCTACCAATCCCGCCCTCCCTCATCTCCTCCCCTGCCCCTATCCAAGTTAGCTGATAGTCGAGGATCTCCTCCCATTCCATCTGACCCTAGCCTATTAGGTTTCATCAGGACCGTGTTCCATAGTCTTCCTCTGTGATCTGGTCAGGCTGCCCTCCACCTCAGGGGGAGGTGATCAAAGAGTCAACCACTGAGTCATGTCAGAGACAGGCCCTGCTTCCCTTATTAGTGAGCCCATATGGATACTGAGCTGCCATGGGCTACCTCTGTTCAGGGTATCCAGGTTATTTTCATGAATGGTCCTTGGTTGGAGTATTAGTCTCAGAAAGGACTCCTAGGCCCAGATTTTTTGGTTCTGCTTTTCTCCTTGTGCCATTTTGATAAGTGTAAGATGGAATGTCAGAGTCATTTTGATTTGCATTTTCCTGATGACTAAGGATGTTGAACATTTCTTTAAGAGTTTCTTGGCCATTACAGAATTTTCTATTGATGGAAGATTTGGGGAGGGGCAGGGAGAAAGATTAGAAATCAGTGTTGGGGGACAACTCTGAATCAGGGGATGCTCCAGGAGTTTATGGGTGTGTGTGACCCTAGCTATGACTTAGAGCAGCAAGGGATCTGGAGCCTATAGTTGCAATCTCCTGTGGCCTGGGAAGATTCCCAATTGGAGGGAAGAAAGGACACGAAATCCATCCATAAATCCTTTGACCCAAATGTGTCTTTCCTACAAGAAGTGTAGAGATAAACATTGAACAGAAATTGTGGGAGTGGCAAATCTAAGACTGGCCCGTCTTGAGACCCACCACATGGGAGAGAGGGAACCCCTGACAGGATCAATTGTCCTCTGCTGTGCTTGCAGACAGGAGCCTAGCAGAATTGTCTTCTGAGAGGATTCATCCAGCTGCTAATGGAACCAGATGCAGAGACCCAGAGCCAAACAAGAGGCCAAGCCTGGCGTGTTTTCTGGAAGAATGGGAGGAAGGATCAAGGGAGCCAGAGTGGTGAAGGTCATCACAATAAGGCCTACTGAATAAACTAACCTGGGCCTATTGGGGTTCACAAAGATTGAACCACCTAACAAAGAAGATGCGTGGGCTGATCCTAAGCACCCTGTACACATACAGCAAATGCATAGCTTGTTCTTCATATGGGTCCCCTAACAATTGGAGTGGGAGCTCTCTCTGACTCTGCTGCCTGCCTTTGAGTCCCTTTCCTTTAGCTGCCTTGCTTGGCCTCAGCGGAAGATGTGCTTATGAGTGCTGCAATTTGATATGTTAGGATGAGATAATACCCCATGGGGGTCTCGATATCACCAAGATGAAGGAATAGGGAGGAGAAAAGGCAGCGGCGGGGCGGGGGGGATAGGTATAAGAATGGGACTGGGAGAAGAAAAAGGAGGGGATGACCATCAGGCTCGAAAGTGATTAAGTAAATAAATGGAAAAAGATTAGAACCAGTGTTACCTGGATTTCTCAGCATGTTCATCTGTGTGGCTTGTGCTTTCATGAATGGTTTCAAGGAAGAATACTGATTCCTGTCTAAGGATCACAGGTTGGAGAAAAGCTTACAGACATTTGTGAAAACATGGCTAGACTTAAATTAGCTTAGATTATCTGTGTGTGAAATTTTATGGCTATTTGGAAATCAGTAGGTATACAATAATTTGCGTAAGAATTCAGTGTCTTAAGACTTTTGCATATATCTAATTTGAGTGTAAGCGATATTTTCCTTGGAAAACAACCAGAGGAAAATGTATCTTTATTCAATAGCACATATTTTACATGTTATCAAACAGGTAAGGGAATTATGTACTTCATGTTCCATGTAGATAATGATCAATTGTAATGCAACTTGTGTATTGTCTGACATGATATCACAACATGTCTATTTGTTACTGGATACTGAACTCAGGGTCATGTGCAGCTAAATATACACTGACCTACATGCAAGCCCAGAAACATATAGAAGTCTGTAATTGTATTAATGCCATATAGATAGTAATTAAGTGATTTAACATCCACTGAAAATAGATTTTAGACATTTTATTTAATTAAAATACTTTGATTCATTTCTCTGATTATAAAGGAGTTTTATATCATTCATAAAATTTCAGTATCCAATTAATTTTTGATTATTTTTCTCATGTTTATTTTTGTATAAAAATATACAAAACATATCTAAATATCCAGGATCTTGTTTAAAATGGGACAGTAGAATCAACATTTGATATCTTGTTTTAATTTTCTATTGATATAATATGGAAATAAAATTGTTAATTCATATAAGCAAGGCTATCTTTAATGGCTGTCTCATTTGCTATTAGTGATAACTTATTTGATGATGAATTTCAATAGCCTTTAAATGTTAGAAATGAAGATTTTCCACATAAATTCCCCATTACAAATGACAAAAAAAATCACCTTGTTTTGATTTTTTGGGTACTCTGTAAAAATACACAAACATAAAATCAGATATATATGATATTGATCTGTTGCTATAGCAGCAGTTCCAATATGGATAGTCATCTTTTAATAAATAATTTTTTAGTTAGTTTTAGTAATTTTTGTCAGTAAGTGAAAAGACCTTGACGCAAGAAACTTACAGAAAACAAAGCTGAATTGGGATCTCATAGAGCTTCAGAGGGTTTAGTCCATGATAGTTTATAAGATCTATATATATGGATCTTGTGTTGAGTCAGAGCATCAGTCCATAATTCTCAGTGACCAGTTTGTGTACTGGCCCTCACTGCACTATTAGTTCTGCCACATTATGTAGCCACCACATTAGTCTTTCAGGGGTGAAATTGTGGTGAACAGTCTTTAATTGAAGAAATTAGAGTCTTTGTGATCCAGTATGTTACCAAACATCACACTTCCGTGTGTTGAGAACTAAGCTTTCAACACATGAATTTCACATACACATCATTAAATAATCATAAAGTGAAGGTATTTAGCATTCCAGAAGTAATTAAAATAGTATTTAATTTTGAGATCTTTCTTTGATATTTTTTTTAATTTTTAACTTTATTTTTAGTTAATAATATTTTACAGTCTTAAAATTGGTGTTTGCATTTTTCACAGTGTAAAATAAATGTTTTATGCAAAATTATAGACAATCAATTTTAACATTTATTCAGAATTTTTATTTTGTTTAGTCTTTTGTTGGTTAATCTAAAATATGCTAATAAATTCATTAAATGCTAAGATATTGCTTGTCTTAACTGGAGAGAATAGCCTGAAAAAATTTAAAAACAAATACCAAAATGTCTACACTATCCAAGTAACTAATTCACTCGAATTCCACTTTAGCTGGCCTCTGGTGGAAGACTCCCAGGGAGGAAATATGAAAAATCCCTTAAGAAAAATACACTTAAAAATCAGTCTGTTCACTCATTCATATTCAATATTGGACTTGAAGTCTTGGGCTAGAGCAGTAAGACAACTGAAGGAAATTACATGGATACAAACAGAAAGGTTGGAAGTCAAAATATCTTATTTATAGATCATATGATTACATACCAAATTGATCTTAAGAATTCCAGAAGGAATCTCCTACAGCTAATCAACACTTTCAGAAATGTAGTAGGATACAAAATTAACCCACAAAATTTAGTAGCTTTTGTATATGCAAATGATGAATAGACAGTCAAGAAATCACTGAAATACCTTTCACCATAACCTCTAAAAAATAAAATAACTTGAGTTAACTCTAAATAAGCAAGGGAAGGGTTATATGATAAGATTTTAAAACACTGAAGAGAGAAATTGAAGAAGACAGCAGAACATCTAAATTGGAATGAGCATCTCCCATGCTCATAAATCATTATGATTAAAATAATACAAATGGCCATCCTACCAAAAGCATTCCACAGATTAAAAGCAAGCTACAACAAAATTATAACATAATATTTCACAGCTTGAAATGACAATTTGAATCTTCAGATGGAAACGCACACACAAACACACACAAGTCTGAATAGCTAAAATGAATGTGAACATTGAAAGAATGTTTGTATTGTTACCATTCTTTATTTCAAACAGTATGTAGTGTTGGCACAAAAAGGACATGTTGATGGCTGGAGTAACATTAAAGACCCAGACTTAAATCATACAGTTATGAACCTTGTTTTTTTTATTTAATAAAGGAAAAAATATAGCAACTTCAAAATGGTGCTGGTCAAAATGAATGACTACGTGTAAAGAAAGGCAAAGAAAACACCCTTATCACCCTGTGAAAAACTCAAACCCAAGTGGATTAAAGACCTCAACCTAAGGCAAGATACACTGAAGCTTATAGGAGAGAAAGCAGGGAGGAGTGTTGAATTCTCTAGCAGAAGAAAAGACTTTCTGAACAGAACATCAATATCAAAATCCTTAAGAATAGCAATTGATAAATGGGATCTCATGGAACTGAAAATCTGTATGGCAAAGGACACAATCATTCTGACAAAGTAGCCGGTACATGTTGGGAAAAGATTTTATACACCATATAGAAGGATAATATCTAATATATATTAAGAACTTAAAAAGCTAAAATTGGGGGTTTCAAGGTAATGTGGCTGAACCTACAGGGCAGAAGATCAGAGACTGCGAATGTGGTGAGTAAACAAGTGGCTGGACCAAAAAAAACGTCACCTTTGGTGCTTCCCAGATGGGAGGGGATATCCAAGAATTTGGGGACTGTTTTATCCACACCCACTCCCCGTGGCCATCTCCTGGGTACAAGAGTCATGAACTGTGAGATCTTGTCTTTTCTGCATACTCAAGAAATTGCAGATATCCAGGTCCAGGGACCTTTTGCTCCAGCAGCCAGACCTCTAATCCCTCCCACTTCCTTGAAAATAGCTTCTGGATTAGGAGGACAGTGTCCCAACCTGAAAACCAGGATTCTACTTGTCCCCTGTGAAGACAAGGTAGACAATAAAAATCATATGAATCCCTGATCCAAAATGCACAGCCCAGAATAATTTGAGTCCTAGAAGCACACTGTCTAGTAGGCCTGTAAGCATAGCTCAGCTGCCATCTGAGGCATCAGATTTCTATTGCCACCGAAGGCTGATGCTCCTTTCCCACAGATTCCACCTAAGATGCCCATGCCTCTGTCTGTGAAGGCACCTTCACCTGTGCCAGCTGTGCCTATGCCAACTGCATCCATCTGAGTCACCCTTGCCTCAGGGTACCTTTTCCCACACAGGGCCTTCTGATACACCCATCCCACTGTTGCTGCATACAAAATGCCAGCGCCCATTCTTGTTCCCCTGGACCTCTCTCTTCATCTTGAAGACTACTCCAGACTCCAGGGACAGGTAGATTCAGTCTTCAATAAAGGTACAAGGAACAACAGCTGAGGCTATGAACAATCAGATGGCTAAAGGCAAACATAAGAACACAATCAACAAAACCAGGACATCGTGGCACCACCATAAAACAATGGATATTGTAATGCGGCTGAAAGACTGGAAAAATGACCTTACATCTATGCTTATGCAGTTTTTAGAGGCATATGAAGAGGAAAGAAACAAATACCTCAAAGAAATACAACCAAACAAATAGAGGCCATCAAGGACAGACAGGTGAAGGAAATGAATAAATGAATAATGAATGAATAATGAATAAATGAATAAATCTGTTGAAGACCTGAAAGCAGAATTAGAATAAATAAACAAAACACAAACTGAGAAAACCCAGAGCTGGAAAACTTACAGAAGAGATCAGGAACCACAGAGGTAATCATATAAGACATTGAGAAGAGAATCTTAGGCATTGAAGATACAGTTGAAGAAATACAAACATTGCTTAAAGAAAACAAACAAAAACCAGAAAAAAATCTTTACACACAACATCCAAGAAATCAAGGACACCATGAAAAAATGAAACCTAATAATAATAGGAGTAGATGAAGAAAAAGAAGATTCTAGGCTTCCAGATCTAAAAGATATTTTCAAGAAAATCACAGAAGAAAATTTCCCCAACCTAAAGAAAAAGGTGTTCTTAAGCATACAAAAGGCTTACAGAACACCATATAGCCTAGACCAGAAGAGAAATTCCTCCTGCCACATAACAATCAAAACACTAAATCTACAGAACAAAGAAAAAATATTAAAAGTGACAAGGAAGAAAGGCCAAGCAACATATATAGGTAGACAAATCAGAATCACATCTGACTTCTCAACAGAGACTATGAAAATTGAATGAACCATTATTCTTTATCAGCTAACCATGGACTGAAGCTAGAATTCAACAACAACAGAAACTACAAAAAGCCTTCATGCTCATGGAAGCTGAACAACTCCCTGCTCAATGATCACTGGGTGAGGGTAAAAATAAAGAAAGAAATTAAAGAATTCCTAGATGTCAATGAAAATGAGGGCACAACTTACCCAAACTTTTGGGACACAATGAAAGCAGTGCTAAGAGGAAAGTTCATAGCACTACATGCCTTCAGAAAGAAATTGGAGAGATCCCATGTTAGCAACTCAACAGATCATTTGAAAGCTTTAGGAAAAAAGGAAGCAAACACACCCAAGAAGAGTAGACTGTAGAAAAGAATCAAATTCAGGGCTGAAATCAATAAATTAAAAACAAAGAGAGAATACAAATACTCAATGAAAGCAAGAGTTGGTTCTTTGAGGAAATCAACAAGATTGACAAAGCCCTAGCCAAATAATCTATAAGAAAGAGAGACAATACCCAAGTTAACAAAAACAGAAATGAAAAGGGGGACATAACAATAGACACTGAGGAAATCCAAAGAATCATTAGGTCTTACTTCAAAAACCTGTATTATACAAAATTGGAAAATCTAAAAGAAATGGACAATTTTCTTGATAGATTTCACCAAGCCAAGTTAAATCAAGAGCAGGTAAAGAGTTTACACAGCCCTATAATCTTCAAAACAGCCACCAAATGTCTCCCAACCAAAAAAGCAAAACAAAACAAAAAAACACAAAAGAACCCCAGAGCCAAGGGTTTTAGCTCAAAATTCTACTAGACTTTCAAAGAAGAGCTAACTCTTCAAATTATCAAAATAGAAACAGAAGGAACATTAAAAAACTTAGGAAAAGATATTCACCAACCCTACATCTGAGAGAGGGCTAATATCCAGAAAATATAAAGAACTGAAGAAGTTAAACACCAACAAATGAAGTAATCCAATTAAAAAATGGGACACAGCGCTAAACAGAGAATTCTCAACAGAAGAATATCAAATGGCAGAGAAACACTGGAGGGGACAGGAGTTCCACAAGGAGAGGAACAGAACCAAAAAATCTGGACATAAGCATGTTTTCTGAGACTGCTACTCCAACCAAGGACCATTCATGGAGATAACCTAGAGCTCCTCCACACATGTAGCCCATTACAACTCAGTGCCCAAGTGGGTTCTCTAGTAATGGGAACAGGCACTGTCTCTGATATGAATTCATTGGCCTGCTCTTTAATCACCTCCCCCTCAGGGTCTTGCAGCCTTACCAGGCTACAGAGGAAGATGATGCAGCCACTCATGATGAGACCTGATAAACTAGGATCAGATGGAAGGGAATGTGGACTTCTGCTATCAGTGTACTGGGGGACTGGAATGGGAGGGACATAGGTGGAGAAGCAAGAGGGAGGATGGGATTGAGAAAGGATGAGGGAGAGGGGATACAGGTGAATAAACTCTAATGAATAAAATTAAATAAATAAAAATATTACAAAAAATAAATGTTCAACTTCCTTAGTTATTTGGGAAATGCAAATAAAAACAACCCTGAGATTTTACCTTATACCCATCAGAATGGCTAAAATAAAAACTCAAGGGATGACATATGCTGTAGAGTTTGTAGAGAAAGGGGAACCCTCCTCTATTGCTCGTGGAAATGTAAACTTGTACAACCACTTTGGAAATCAATCTGGCACTATCTCAGAAAATTAGGAATAATGCCAAGTAAAGATCCAGCTATACCACTCCTGGGCATATACCCAAAAGACGCTCCACCATTCAACAAGGACATTTGCTCAACTATGTTCCTAGCAGCTTTATTTGTAATAGCAAGAATGTGGATAAAACCTAGATGTCTCTCAACAGAAGAATGGATGCAGAAAGTGTGGTACATTTACACAAATTCATTCTATAAAGCCACAATAACCCTGATAACTCAATGAAAAATAATTCAACAAAGAAAATTTCAGACCAATCTCCCTCCTGAACAATGATGCAAAAATACACAACGAGATTCTTGAAAACTGAATTCAAGAACACATCAAACACATCACCCACCATGATCAAGGAGGGTTCATCCTAAGGAATGAAGGGATTGTTCATCATATGAAAATCCGTCAATGTACTCTACTATGTAAACAAACTAAAAGAAAAAAATCACATGATATTCACATGAGATGCAGAAAAATCCTTTGACCAAATCCTACACCTCTTCATTATAAAAACCTTGTGGATATCTGGGACACAAGCCCATACCTAAACATAATGAAATCCATATAGAGAAAGCTGATATCCAACAACAAACTAAATGCAGAGAAACTCAAAGCAATTCCATTTAAATCAAGGACAAGGCAAGGCTGCTCCTTCTCTCCATATCTCTTCAATATAGTGCTATAAGTTCTAGCTAAAGCAGTAGGACCACTTTAGGAGATCAAAGTGATACAAATTGGAAATGAAGAAGTTAGAATATAACTATTTGCAGATGATATGATAGTACAGATAAGCAACCCTCAAATTACACCACAGAACTCATGTACCTGATGAACCCTGTTAGCAAAGTAATTGGATACAAGATTAATAATAATAATAATAAAACAGTAGCCCTCATTTGTACAAATGACAAACAGTCTGAGAAGAAAATTAGAGAAATCACACCCTTCACAATTGCCACAAAAATATAAAGTATCTAGGAGCAACTCTAATGAAGGAAGTCAAAGACCTATGTGGCAAGAACTTCAAGTCTCTGAAGGAAAAAAAAAATGAAGAGGATACCAGAATATGAAAAGTTCTCACATGCTAATGGATCAGTAATGTTAACATAGTAAAAAAAGCCATCTTACAAAAAGCAATCTACAGATTCAATGCATCCCCATAAAAATACCAACTAAACTTTTCACAGACCTTGAAAGAACAGTTCTAAACTTCATATGGAAAACCAAACAAACAAAACCCCGAGAATAGCTAAAACAATCCAATACCCTAATACTACATCTGGAGGTGTCTCCATACCTGACCTGAAGATACTATACAGCAATAGTAATAAAAAATTAAAAATAAAAACAATGCAAGGTACTGGCATAGAAATAGGCTAGTTGATCAATGGAATTGAATTGAAGACCCAGAAATTGACTCACATACTTATGCACACCTGATTTTCGACAAAGGTGACAAAACCATACATTGGAAAAAAGGCAGCATCTTCAACAAATGGTGCTGGTCTAACTGGATGTCTACATGTAGAAAAATGAAAATAGATCTATATTTATCATCCTGCACAAAACTCAAGTCCAAGTGGATCAAAGACCTCAACATAAAACCAGAGCAATTTACATCTGTTAGAGGAGAAAGTGGATAAGAGCCTTGAACTAATTGGCACAGGAGACAACCTCCTGAACAGGACAGTATCATCTCAGGCTCTTATAATTACAATTAACACATGGGACCTCTTGAAACTAAAACACTTGCAAAGCAAAGGACATTGTTAATAGAACAAAACAGGAGTCTGCATATTGGTAAAAGAGCTTCAACAATCGTACATCTGACAAAGGCCTAAATCCAGAATATATATATATATATATATATATATATATATATATATATATATCTCGATATACATTGATATCAATATATATCGATATATAGCGATATATCTATATATATCAATAATTTGAACACAAACAAACCAACTAATCCAGTGAAAAATGGGATACAGAGTTAAACAGATAATTCTCAACAGAGGGATCTCGAATGGTAGAGAAGCACTTAAGGAAATGCCCAATGTCCTTATTCATCAAGGAAACACAAATCAAAACTACTCTGATATTCCATCTTACACCTGTCAAAATGGTCAAAATGGTTAAGATCAAAAATTTAAGTGACAACAGATGCTGTGGAGGATGTGGAGAAAGTGGAACACGCCTCCATTCCTGGTGGGAATGCAAGATTTTTTCTTGTTTATTTATTCGTTTGTTTTTATTACAATTTATTCACTTTGTATCCCAGCTGTAGCCCTTTCTCTCACCCCCTCCAAATCTCACCTTCTCTCCCTCTTCTCCTCCCATGCCCCTTCCCCAGTCCTCTGATAGGAGAGATCCTCTTCCCCTTCTATCTGAAACTTTTACAACCACTTTAATCTGGCACTTTCTCAGAAAACTGGGAATAGTGCTACCTCAAGACCCAGCCATACTGGGCATATATCTGTTAGATGCTCTACTACAGAAGAAAGAGAATTTCATAGCAGCTTTATTCATAATAGCCAGAAGCTGGAAACACCTGAGATGTCCTCCTACTGAAGAACAGATTTAAACAACAACAACAACAACAACAACAAAACCCTGTGGCACATTTACACAATGAGATACTACACAGCAATTAAAAACAAGAAAATCATGAAATTTGCAGGCAAATGGATGGAACTACAAACAATCAATCTGAGTGAGGTATCACAGACCCAGAAAGAAACAAATGGTACATACTCACTTATAAGTAGATTTTAGTCCTACAATGCAGAATAGACATACTACAATGCACAGACCCAGTAAGATAAGTCTGTTTGGCATCTTAAGCTTCATTTCAGTCTACTAGTTAGGGGAGTGGGGCACATCTCTGACAAAGACTATCTTGACTGCTTTTTGATCAGTTCTTCCTGAATGGACTTTCCTACCAGGCTACAGGAGGGGAAGAAGGACTTGTCCTTATGTGGATAGATGACCTAGGATGTTCTGAGGAATAGGAGAGGAGGGGATGCAAGAGGGAGGGTGGGTCTGAGAGGAGAAGAGGGAGGGGCTTATGACAGAGATGTAAATTGAATTGATTAATTAAAAAAAACTAAAATCAAGAAAACAGCATAACTAAAATTTGGTAAAAATATGAACAGAGAATTTCAAAAGAGACAACCCACATCAGAAAGCAATATTTAACAATGCTGGTCATCAAGGAAATGCAAATAAAAACCACTTTGATATTTCATCGTACAAAAGACTGGTCAAAATCAATAAAGCAAATGATGGTTGCTGTCAAAATGCAAATGACAGTAAAGGGAACACTCATCTATTTCTAGTGTGAATGCAAACATGTTTCCCTTAAAATCAGTGTGGTAGTTCTCAGGAATATATCTATCTATATAATTTACACCCATACAGTTTTTGGGCATATACCCAAAGCATGCATCATCCTATTACAAAGACAGTTGTTCAACCTTGTTGTACACAATGTATTCATAATAGCTGCAGCTAGAAACAGATGAGATTTCTGTAAATGGATGAGCTGGTGAAGAAACTACAGTATATTTATAAAATAGAATATTGCTCATCCATTACAAACACAATCATTAAATTCATAGGCAAATGGATGAAACTATGAAAATAAATCCTGAGTGAGATACCCAGACTAGGAAAGACATATATTGGTTTATTCACGTAAATGTGGATGTTACCTGTTAAGTATGTGATAAGCAAGCTATAAACTATATAACTACTGATATTACGTATGTATTAAGATATTTGTGGTTTGGGTAGGTCTCCCTCAGAAGGGGGAAAGAACAGATAGTAATCAGTGGAGTGGGGGAAGGGAGTAGAATTTGAGGAGCAAAGGGGGAGGATGAAGAAAGAGGGAAGCACAGCAAAGGGTATGGGAGAAACAGCTAAATCCAAAAGGCCATTTGTGAGGTTGTAGGAAAACATAATACAGTAGAAGCTTTCTTAAAAAATACATACATAAAGTTTATCTGAAAGGAATTACCAAATAACAGAGGAGAGTGAACACGTCCTGGATACCTTATGACACAAACTGAAGCTTCTAGTGCTGGGGATGGAGCTAAATTTGTCCCATAGCAATACCCAAACAACCCAGGCTATTGCCAAAGCTATTGGTTGGAATACATATACTGAAACTAAGGCCCTATTGCTGAAGACAACACCTACATAGCCAATCAAAACAAAGAAATTGAGCTGGTTCCTACCTTCACCCTTATGGACTAGTGTTCTTCGTACTTGTAGGGATTCTGAATGCTACCAAAAGAGAAAGATAAACTCTAACCCACTCTAATCTACAACAATGACCTGTCTGAAAGTAAGCTAGTGCAATAGTGACACAAAGCTTGGTTACCCCAACAAGCTTGGTGAATGCTTGAGGCAGGGACCAACTCAATTACTAACTAGAACATGCCTGAGACTGCTTGTTTAGTCAAGAACCTGAGACTAGATAGATCAAACACCTAGTGGAAAGCCAAATACTACTGTTCTGCTTAAAGTGCTTAGTAACAAAATAACTCCTCACAACATCCTGATATTCCCATAGATCACTGTCTTACTCATCCATTATCAGTGAAGCTTTGTAATTAAGTACATAGGAACAAATACAGAGATCCACAGCAAGACACTGTGCAGAGTGAGAGAACATAGAACACTCAGTCATAAATGGGGTGTCACCATCAAATTCTTCCCAAGCTCAGCAAATGTTGTGGAAGATGAAGTGGAAAGATTATAAGCATATTGGAGGACACCAAAGGAAGCAAGGCTTCCTAAACACAAAAGGACCAGTGCACATGTGAACTCAAAGACAATGTGGCAGCCTTCATGGGGTCTGTATGGATCTAAAGCTGACGAGGTTCCAGCATTGAGAGAAGTAGGACACAAGCCCACATCACTAACTCAGGATCTATCTCCAGTTGATTAATGCTCACATATTAAAAATCCAAAACCAAAACCAAAACCAAAACCAAAAAACCGCTTTCTTCAAGAAAGTCTCACCGGGTATACATACCTAGGCCCCATCCCAGCAACAGATGGCCAAGAAAAAACAAACTCAATGACACCTTGGGAGATTCTTTGTCCCATAATGTCTAGTCATGCACTTATCTATCAATTTATTTTTAATTTTTGTTCCTATTTTATTGCTTATTTTTAATTTTTCTTTCTTAAAGATCCTTTGCATATTTATTATGGCTTCCGGTGTGTCTACTTATGAGATTTCTGTGTTTGTGAATGTTTGTATGTCTCTGCATCAACATGTGTTTCTTGCTCTTTTTATTTCGCCTTTTCTTGTTTGTTTTGCCCCATTCTGATTTGTTTCTGTTTTAATTTGTTTTATTTTACTTTATCATATTTGCATTAATTCTTTAGGTGGATGTTTGTTTTCTGAGAAGAAGCAGAAAGGAGGTAGATTTGGATGGGAGGGAAGATGGGGAGAATCACAGTGGAGTTGCAAAGTGGAACCATAATCAGAATATATTGTATGAAAAATATTTTTTAATTTTAATTTAATTTTTATTAATTACAGTTTATTCCCTTTGTATCCCAGCTGTAGTCCCCTTGTCTACCCTTTCCCAATCCTACCCTCCCTCCCTCTTCTTCTCCTATGGCCTTCCCCCAGTCCACTGATAGGGGAGGTCCTCCATCTCTTCCCTCTGACCCTAGCCTATCAGGTCTCATCAGGAGTGGCTACATTGTCTTCCTCTGTGGACTGGTTAGGCCACTCCCCTCTCAGGTGGAGGTGATCAAAGAAAACCTTTAAAATTATCAATATATTGAACAGCAACAACAAAATGATTGTTGAGTCTAAATCATAACTGATATAAATCCTAGAAATTTCAGAGGACTTTATTAAAAACATTATAATGGTTGAATTCATTCTCTTCTCAAATATAAATAGATAAAAGTGAAACTATAAGCCATACAAGCAAAGCACATATCAAAAGCTTTTAGAAACAGAGATCAATATTATAATGAACAACAAAGTATTCAGAATGTGATTAACAGCTTAGATTGAGTGGGTGAAACACCAGATGATAGGTTCATCACTTCCAAATATAAAATAATATCTTTAAATGATAAAAGTACTTTTATAGAATATGTATTGATAATCATTTTCCAAATTAATAAATCTCATTTATTTATTTATATTAGAGTGAATTAGTAAATAATAGTGCATTTTACACAATGGATTAATATACAGAAATGAACAGGAGCAAAACCACATGTATCTAAAAGGAGGAATTAATATCACAGTATCATCAGGATTCTGCTTCTTCGTAACAATGTGCAGTGCATGAATTTAATTATGTGATCAGGTAATCTACAATCAGGAAAGTGGATATTTTTAATAGATGTTGCTCCAAAAGGCCATAACAGAATCTAATGTTTTAAAAATCATTAATCTTCATTTTTCATTGAATATTGTACATGACATCCCTGTAAGTCTTCATGGAATTATATATTGATATAACTCTATGTCTCTGTGTTACAAGTCAATCTTACAAATAAAGTGATAAAAACAAAGAAAAGAATTTCTCTCTCCCTCTCTCCCTCTCTTTCTCATACACATGCATATACACATTCAACACGCACAAACATATCCAAACACATGATATGCGAAAACAACAAAAACAACAAATACATTATATGAAGACACTGTTCTATTTTGTGGCAAGCCGTAAACAAGTTTGGTAACCTTGAATTCTAGAGTACGTAGGAAAAGGATGCTGAGAGATTTCACCTATTGGCTGTAATTGAGAAATGGAAGAAAATAGATCTAGGAAATGAATTGGGAAACTTTCAGATTTGGTACTTTGGATAATGTAAATGACAGTCAATAGAAACAGTTTGCTTTTGCCTGCACTGATAAACTATGTCAATCTGTAACCAATTAACATGTATTTTTGTACTCAGTGTACTGGGATAATATGCGACAATAAACAGTGACATTTCTGTAAGGTTTTTATTTCATCAACCACATTTTAATTTTCTTGTCATCTTTCCACAATGTTCATCATTCATGTATTTTGATGCCTTCATAGTCTAGATAAAAATGTAATGCCATGCTTCATATCATCCTCATTGAAAAGTCAGGGTTATTTAAAGTATGATTGTTACTTTTGACAGGCCAAAATTTTAGGAGAGAAATTGTCTGGCTTTAAATAACTAATTAAATTAGCATGTGCATCATCCAACATACATTTAAAGAAAATGTCTATCAGCAGGTCTATTTCCTCTGCACTAGTCCAAATTATTATACTTGCTAGAGTAATGTAAATTACGGATTTGGAATTGATTGACAAATAAATCCTGTTTCTAAGTTTTTTTTTGTCAGTTCTTGACTGTGAAGTTTTAACAATCTGTGTCTTTTTTTTCTGTCTATACATATAGAATCTGGTTCTTGATTATTCTGTTAACATATTTATATGAGAAAGGAAGTGTTGAGCATATCTAAACATCAATTGTTTCAACTAACTTCTCAAAAATGACTACATTTTTGATCCATTATTATTGAAAACATACATTAGTAACAAACACATCAGATTATATAAGCATATACTTTTCACCTATCACTGCCACCATTACAAAGCCACACATAACTTATGCAGCAACAGTGTAAATCTGATGAGATATCCTTACATAATCCTCACCAACAGTAAATATTCCTTTATGCTATTTAATGAGGTATTTGGTAAAGAGTATAATTAGTGTCCCCAGTTTCTTTTAATAAAATTTTCCTGAAATTCAAATTGCCTAAAGTAATAGTTTGTTATGTTATATATGTAATAGAAAATTAATGCACACAATAATTTGAATTTTTAAAGAGAATTTGTGATCAGCTGTACTAAGGTATTATGTGTTCCACTATAAGCTAGAATGGTTCTTTGGAAAATTGGGTACTGGGATTCACATATTAGAGATGTGTTACGAGGGCGCTACTCTCTGTGATTAATATCTTCATATCAACGGTACATTTTGATCAATTACCACTCTTTCCATTAGGGGAAAAACAGTTTCTACAGAGATAATCTTCTTCTGAGAAGCTGAATTTTCACTGTCTTTCTATAAAAAGTTATACTAATAAATATATGCATAGTACTTTTCACCCAACTTCTGTGCTTTTTTTCTTCCTTGTAGGCTAAGAATAATTGAAGCATATTCTGTGAGAACTCCTTCCAATAATGTCCATAAAATAAAATAAGTTTTACCTTTGGTTTTCTGAATTGTGTTTGACTGCGTATCCATTTTTTGTGAATGGAGCAAAGTCCTTACTGTGGCATTTGCAATGGATTAAGAAAAGATGATCTTCAAAGGTCACTGGAAATATCCCCTATATCAAAACATTATATTTGAGAGAAACTGATAGGGTGTCATTAATTAGTAAAACATCTGATCTGTAAGGGATCTTGGTAAATTTTTAATCTTCCAGGTTCAGATCAGAGGGCAGCTTGGAGAGAATCTTTCTCTTTTTTCCCAGAGGCTCCTCAGACTGCTTCTCAGAATCATTAGTTCAATACACTAAAAGACAACATTCAAGTCAGAGGACCATGTGTTTTCATAGTATTAGAAGCAGAGTAAAATATAGGAAAAAAATTACATTGATAGACTCAAGAGGCAGTTTGTGTGTGTGGAGGAGGTGATAACCTAAGAAGCACATTTCTGAGTTCATTTTTATCTTTAAAGTTTTCATGGCTTCTAGAGTAGATTATGCAGATAAGAAACAAACACATCCTGAGGCAGGTGGGCCAAAAGCTGAGTGTTAACATCTTAGTCATCTAGGCAGTGTGTGCCATTGGCTCCCTCTCCTGGTGTGGACCACTAGTTAATTAAGACATTTGTTGGCAGCTCCCATAGATTCTGTGCCAACATTGCCCCAACACATCTTGCAGGTAGGAGAGATTTTTAGGTAGTGCATTTTTGTGGTTGGGGCTGAGTGGCTCTGCATCAGATTCTTTGTGTCTGTGTTACGGCTGTTAGCTTGGTGGTTTTGTGGACCATCTAGCTGTGGGAACAAGTTTATCTCTGACTCTTGCCTGCCGTTTCTTTATTGGATTTAATATTAGAGCCTAGGCCTTGACTTATTGAATCTTGTTTTGTCCTGTTTGGCTGTTGTTTCTTGGAGACCTGCTCTTTTCTGAAGATGAAATGGAGGTAGAATGAATCTGAGCAAAGGGAAGATGTGAAGAATAGAGGGAGCGGAAACTGTGGTTGAGATGTATTACATGGGAGTAGAATCTATTCTCAATTCAAAAAACAAAGAATATTAAAAACATGAAGAACAAGGACCTGAGCAAGAAGAACAATTTTATTTTATGAAATAAAATCTAAAAAACAAAAAACAACAACAAAAAAACAAAACCAAAAAACAAATGAAAACCAAGAAATTAACATCTTGAAAGGGAAATTTATTTTCTGTTGCTTCAAACATTCCAAATATTTTTTTTAGTAAGCTAATATTTCCATGATGAAAGTTCACTTTCTATACCTGTTTGGTCTACATTTAAATGACCATTTTAAAGAACTGCTTTTGTGTGGAAGAAGATTATTTTTCTAGGGAATCTTCTTTCTGAAGATTTTTTTAATTATACACTCTAAAATGGACTGAAGGAGAGGGACAAAGAGGAGATGAGGGAGGGACGGTGGGATTGGAAAGGAATGAGGGAGTGGGCTCCAGCTGGGACACAATAAACTGTGATTAATATAAAAAATAATTAAAAAAAGAAAATATGAAGGACAGTTGAAACTTCACCCAAACCTAAGTGAGAATTTATACCCCTGGCTCCAGTTTACTTTCAAGAATTTGTAGACAATGTATCTCTTCAAATCTTCCAGTTATAAATTCTCTAAAATCTAGACTTTTTATAAATATATAGATGTAACAATTTACTCTGCCATTATGGGAATTAAAGGTTTAAAGTTAATATTTGTGAAGCACTAAGATTTATCAAGCATCTTGTCAAATGAGTTTTACATAAAATAAATAAAACTTAATTTTTTGATTAAGGTATATAGGCAGCTCAGTCTCCACTTAGTTATATTACTAATGTCTTAGTTAGGACTTCTATTGCTGAGCCAAAAACACCATGACAAAAAAGTAATTTGGGGAGAAAAGGGTTTATTTGGCTTATACTTCCATGTTGCTATTTATCATCAAAGGAAGTCAGGACAGAAACTCATGCAGGGCAGAAACATGGAGGTAGGAACTGATGAAGAGTCCATGAAGTGGGGTTGCTTACTAACTTATTTCTCATGGCGTGCTCAGCCTCGGTTTCTTATAGAACCCAGGATCACCAGCCCAGGGATGGCACCACCCATAATGGGCTGGACCCTCCCTCATCAATCACTAGTTAATGAAATGCCTTACAACTGGATCTTATGACGGCATTTTTCTCAGTTACATTTCCCTCTTTTCAGATAACTCTAGTTTGTGTCTCAGGTTGACATAAAACTAACCACAACAATGAATAATCAACAGGAAGAATTACAGAAGTAGAGTAATAAGGACACTTCTTAGACAAATACTACATCATTGTCAGACATAAAATGATAAAGTCTCCTATTGAAAATGCATGCAAGCTTTTCTTTTACTAAGGACATGACTATTACTAAGAACTTCGTTGCATACAATGGATGTATTAGATTTCTAAAAAGCGCTTAGTAATTTTAGCTTCCCATTAAAAATAACAGAGGAAAGAAAATTCAGCTCAAACCTAGAGCAAGTAGAACAAATAAAATATTAACAACAAAAGTAGAGGTAAATATCAGTAACAAAAACCTGATGAGAAGAATGTTAAGCAAAGTCCCATATTTAGAAAAGAAATGCATAAAGTTGACATGTCTAGTGAGACGGATTAGGAGTATAATAAAACACATCATATCCTTAGCAGACATGAAAGAGAGATTATTATTGAAGATGAAGATATAAAAATAAAACTATGTGGACACATGAGAATAAATCTTCCGTTCTCCAACATCAAAAAATAACTGTGATATAAAGAAAATACCACTGTTTAGATTTCTATTTTTTCCTTAAAATTTTATTTTAAAAACTCTGTTAAAATAGTCCCTTTTGTTTTTTCTTCTTTTATTTTTAATACCTACCCACAAATCCAGCATTACAAAAGATACTAAAGGAAAAGTAGAACACAGGAAAACTAACAACACTTAGGAAAACACAGGAAACAAACAACCTCACCATAGCAAAACTAAAAGTAGCCAAGCACACAAACACACTACCAGAGTCAACATCAAAATCAAAGCATCTAACAGACACTCGTCATTAATTTCTCTTAACATCAATGAATTAAACTCTCTAATAAAAAGACCCAGACTAACAGAATGGATATGTAAACAAGACCCAACAATCTGTTGCATACAAGAAACATACCTAAGTCACAAATATAGACATTACCTGAGAGTGAAGGGCTGGAAAACAGTTTTCCAAGCAAATGGACCCAAGAAGCAAGCAAGAGTAGCCATTCTAATATCTAATAAAATAGATTTTCAACCAAAATTAATCAAAAGAGATGGGGAAGGTCATTTTATACTCATCACAGGAAATATCCACAAAGAGGACACCACAACCCTGAACATCTATGCCCCAAATACAAGGGCACCCACATTTCTGAAAGAAATATTAATAAAACTTAAACCATACATAGATCCCACACATTAATAGTGGGAGACTTCAACACCCTACTCCCAACAAAGTACAGGTCAGCAAAACAGAAATTAAACAAAGAAACAACAACTCTGACAGATGTCATGAATCAAATGGATCTAACAGACATCTACAGAACCTTACACCGAAACACAAAAGAGTTTACCTTCTTCTCAGCACCTCATGGAATCTTCTACAAAATAGACCACATAGTTGGTCACAAAGCAAGCCTCAACAGATACAAGAAAATTGAAATGATCCTATGTATCCTATCTGTCGACCATGGACTAAAGCTGAATTTCAATGACAACAGAAATAACAAAAAGCCTACACACACATGGAAACTGAAAAACTTGCTACTCAATGACAACTGGGTCAGGGAAGAAATAAAGAAAGAAATTAAATTCTTCCTAGAATTCAATGAAAATGAAGGCACAACATACACATACTTATGGGAAACGATGAAAGCAGTGCTAAGAGGAAAGTTCATAGAACTAAGTGCCTTCAAGAAGAATTTCGAGACATCTCATGTAAGCAACATAATAGCTCACCTAAAAGCCCTAGGGAAAAAAAGAAGCAGACACACCAAAGAGGAGCAGACAGCTGGAAATAATCAAACTCAGGGCTGAAATCAATCAACTGCAAACAAGTAAAACTATTTAAAGAATCAATGAAATCAAGAGCTGGTTCTTTGAGAAAAATCAACAAGATAAACAAACCTTAGCCAAACTAACTAAAAGGCACAGAGACACTATCCAAATTAACAAAATCAGAAATGAAAAGGGGGACATAACAACAGACACTAAGGATATCCAAACAATCATTAGGACTTACTTCAAAAGTCTATATGTCACAACATTTGAAAATCTAAATGATAGGGACAATTTTCTTGATCAATTCTGCTTGCCAAAGCTGAATCAAGACCAGGTAAATTAATTAAATAGTCTTGTATCTCCCAAGGAAATAGAAGTGGTCATCAAAAGTCTCCCATCCAAAAAAAAAAAAAAAAAAAAAAAAGCCCAGGACCAGATGGTTTCAGCTCAGAATTCTATCACACCTTCAAAGAAGAGCTAACTACAGTTCTCTTCAACCTATTCCACAAAATAGAAACAGAAGGAACACTACCAAACTAATTCTATGAAGCCACAGTAACCTTGGTACCTAAACCTCACAAAGACTCAACAAAGAAAGAGAATTTCCCAGTCTGTAGGCAGTCGTGTTGTTCTAATAACAGTGTCTTTTGCTATATCTGACAGAGGGCTGATATCCAGAATATATAAAGAACTGAAAAGTTAAAATGCAAAAATTCAAGCAATCCAATTCAAAAATGGGGTATAGACCTAAACAGAGAATTCTCTGTAGAAGAATATAGAATGGCAGAGAAACACTTAAAGAGATGCTCAGTGTCCATAGCCATCAGAGAGATGCAAATCAAAACGACCCTGAGATTTCACATTACATCCATCAAAATGGATAAAATCAAAAACTCAAATGACAACACATATGGAGAAAGGGGAACCCTCCTCCACTGCTGGTGGGAATGTAAACTGATACGACCACTTTGGAAATCAATCGGGTGCTTTCTCAGATAATTAGGAATAGCAATTCCTCAAGACCTAACTATACCACTCCTAGGCATATATGCAAAAGTTGCTCAAATACACAAGGACATTTGCTCAGCCATGTTTGTAGCGGCTTCATTTGTAATAGCCAGAACATGTAAAAAAGCCCAGATGTCCATCAACGGAGGAATGGATACAGAAATTGTGGTATTTTTACACAAGGGGACACTATTCAGCAAATAAAAAATAGGAAATCATGAAATTTGCAGGCAAATGGTAAAATCTAGAAAAGATCATTCTGAGTGAAGTATCCCAGAAGGAGAAAGACATACAGGGTATATACTCCCTTATTTAGACCTATACGACATGATAAACAAAATGAAATCGATACACCTAAAGAAGATAAACAAGAAAGAAGACCCTGGGTAAGATGATCAATCCTCACTTAGAAACACAAATGGGATGGGCATTGGATGAGGGAGAAAACAATAACAGGACAGGAGCCTATCACAGAGGGCCTCTGAAAGACTCTAACTTGCAGTGTCTCATAACTGAGACTCATAACTAAACTTTCAGCAGAGTGCAGGGAATGATATGAAGGAAGGGGGAGTTAATATGACATGGAGAGGATAGGAGCTCCACAAGGACCAAATATATATGGGCACAGGGGTCTTATATGAGACTGTTTCTCCCACCAAAGACCATTATGAATATAACTTAGAACCTCTGCTAGGATGTAGCCCTTGGTAGGTCAGTAAACAAGAGATTTCCTTAGTAAAGGGAACAGGGACTGTTTCTGACATGAACTCAATGTGGGGCTCTTTGACTTCCCCACTCCCCAAGGGAGGAGCAGCCTTGCTAAGCCACCCTTTCAGTGGACTTGGAAAGGGGCAGGGAGGAGATGAGGAAGGGAGGGTGGGATTGGGAGGGATGAGGGAGCAGGATACATCTGGGATACAGAGTTAATATAATGTAACTAATAATAAAAATTTAAAACAGAAAAAACAAACAAACAAAACAAACAAAAAACATGAAGATATTACCTGGGTCTGGCAGGAGTTGTGTGAGTAGTAGAGCGTGAATGGAGTAAAAATTTTATTGTACACGTATATGAAATTCTTTTTTTTAATTTATTTATTTTTATCTCAATCACAGGTTAGGTACTTTGAATCCCAGGCATAGCCCCCTCCCTCATTCCCTCCTACCTTCCCACTCCCTTCCTCATCTCCCTCCTCCCCGCCCCCTCCAAGTCCACCAGCAGGGGAGGACCTCCTTCCCTTCCATCCAACCCCAGCTTATCCTGTCTCCTCAGGGCTGGCTGCAATGTCCTCCCCTGGGATCTAGACAGTCTGTCACTCCCCGGCTTGTGTGGGGGAGGGTCAAAGAGTCAGCCATCAAGATCATGACTGAAACAGTCCCTGTTTCCCTGAATAGGGTCTTCATTCCTACACCAAGTTATCATGGGCCCCATCCCTGCGGGGGTTCCAGTCCACATCCACACATG
>CM053751.1:32552010-32573376 GCA_028658305.1 Pachyuromys duprasi
AAGGCTGTACTTCAGTCTGAATCTGTCAATCTCTTGTGTCAGGAGTATTCTTCAAGAAGATCAGGGATGTCTGGTGGGTTGTGGTATGTGTTTTGTCTCAGTTCAACTCTGTTGTGGGCTCTGTTTGCCCGGCTTTGTGCTCTGTGCTAGAAGCTGTGAGCACTGCAGGCTGGTCACCCCTCTGGTCTGGAGTCTTTACTCCTCACTCTGTGCTAGAGTCTGATTGTCCAGGTTTGAGATGTCAGCTGGGACTGTGCACTCCGCCCTGGGCTTGCTGCTAAGTGCTCTCCCTTGGAATGGAGATTTGGTGCCTCCTTCCGTGCCAGGGGCTGTGCACCATGGTCTGAGATGATATTTGGGGCACACACATTGGGTTTGGGTTGGTGTGCATCCACTGTATGCAGGGCTGTCTGAAATGGTGCCTGAGGCCTTCTCTGTCTGGCCTGTGGACAGACACCCGAACTGGGGTTTTTGCTGGTGGATGCATGAAGCTTTCGCCCTCAGTGTGCAGTCTGGTCAAGACTTTCCCTGGATCCTCTCAGTCTGTGGTGGTTCCGGCGATGGGTGCGCGCCTGCCGCATACCCGTGGGTTGAGGCAGAACTCGGGTCACTCCCAGACCTGCAGGCAGACTCACACACTGACTGAGATTTTGGTGATGGAAGCATTAGGCGGGTGCCTGCAGTGTGCGGAGTGGTCAAAATGGTCCCCCACCCCTCTCAATCTGGGGTGGTTCTGGCGATTGGTCTGAGCCTGCAGCACACCCGCGGTTTGAAGCAGAACCTGGGTGCAGTGTGAGCTCGCAGGGTGCAGTACAGTGAAAAAGGCACCGGTTCCTCCTGAGGCTGCCTGAGAGACTGTGTGATCCAGTCTATTATGGCGGGTGCGTGCGCCCAGTGTGGCTGCTAGTTCAGATCAGAGCTGTGTGCCGCTGGTCACCGGGAGATTTTTCCAGGTAATAACTGGGTGTCACTAGGGTTTTCCCACTTGATTTTCTCACCGTAGGAGTTCCGCTCACCTGGCACTCACAAATGCTGGAGTTTTAGGTCCCAGAGTTCAGTCTCCTGGTAGCTGTGTTGTTTCTGCTCTCGTACTCCTCAGACACAGTGTTCTCTCGTGGCAGCCATCTTGGATTCCAATCTGATCTAATGTATATGACATTCTTAAAAATTAATAAAAAAATACTAACCAAAAAAAAAAAATAAAGAGAACTTCAGGCCAATCTCCCTGATGAACTTTGATGCAAAATACTTGCAAACCGAATACAAGAACACATCAAAGAGATAATCCACTATGAGCAATTAGGCCTCATCCCAGGTATGCAGGGGTGGGTCAATATATTGAAATTCATCAATGTGATCCACCATATTAACAAACTGAAAGAAAAAAACACATGATAATCACCTTAGATGCTGAAAATTCATTTGACAAAATCCAACATCCATTCGTGTTTGAAGTATTGGAGAGATCAGGGATTCAAGGCACATACCTAAACATAGTAAAGGCAATATACAGCAAGCCTATAGCCAACACCAAATTAAACGGAGAGAAACTAAAATCAATCCCACTGAAATTAGGGACAAGGCAAGGATACCCATTCTCTCCATATCTCTTCAGCATAGTTCTGGAAGTGTTGCTGAAGCAATAAAACAATTGATGGAGATCAAGGGAGTACAAATCAGGAAGGAAGAAGTCACAGTATCACTATTTGCAGATGATATGACAGTATACCTGAGTGACCCCAAAAATTCTACCAGGGAACTCCTACAGCTGATAAACACTTTCAGCCAAATCCTGGATACAAAATTAACTCAAAAGAATCAGTAGCACTCCTGTATATAAAAGCCAAAAGGGCTGAGAAAGAAATTAGGGAAACAACACCCTTCACAATAGCCACAAAAGACAGGAAGTACCTCTGTGTGACCCTAACAGAGCAAGTCAAAGACTTGTATGAAAAATTTTCTAATCTCTTAAGAAAGAATTAGAAGAAGATATCTGAAGATGGAAAGATCTCCCATGCTCATGGTTTGGCAAGATTAACACAGTAAAAAAGGCCATTTTACCCAAAGCAATCTACAGATTCAATTCAATTCCCATCGAATTTACCAACACAATTCTTCACACACCTTGAAAGAAAAACTCTCAACTTCATATGGAATAAGAAACCCAGAATTGCTAAAACAATCCTCTACAATAAAATATCTTCTGGCAGTATCTCCATCCCTGATCTCAAACTGTACTATAGAGCAACAGTAGTAAAAACTGCATGGTACTGTCTTAAAAACAGAATGGTGGATCTATGGATCTGGATAGAAGACCCGGATATAAACCCACATACTTATGGACACCTGATTTTTCACAAAGATGCCAAATCCATACAATGGAAAAGAGATAGCATCTTCAACAAATGGTGCTGTTCTAACTGGATGTCTACATGTAGAAAAATGAAAATAGATCCATACTTATCACCCTGCACAAAACTGAAGTCCAAGTGGCTCAAAGACCTCAACATAAAACCAGACACATTAAATTGGTTAGAAGAAAAAGTGGGGAAGAGCCTGGAACTCATTGGCACATGAGACAACTTTCTGAACAGAACACCAACATCACAGGCTCTAAAATCAACAATCAATAAATGGGACCTCATGAAACTGAAAAGCTTCTGTAAAGCAAAGGACACTGATATCAGAACAAAACGACAGCCTATAGACTGGGAAAGGATCTTCACCAACCCTATATGTGACAGAGGGCTAATATCCAGCATACATAAAGAACTAAAGAAGTTGAAAAGCAACAAGTCAAGTAATTCATTTAAAAAATGAGAAACAGAGCTAAACAGAGAATTCTCCATAGAGGAATATCGAATGGCCCAGAAACACTTAAAGAAATGCTCAACCTCATTAGCTATCAGAGAAATGCAAATCAAAACGATACTGAGATTTCACCTTAAGCACATCAGAATGGCCAAGATCAAAAACTCAAGTAATAACACATGGTGGAGAGGATGTGGAAAAAGGGAAACCCTCCTCCACTGCTGGTAGGAATGTAAACTCATACAACCACTCTGGAAATCAATCCGGTGCTTCCTCAAACTACTAGGAATAGCAATTCCTCAAGATCCATCTATTACACTCCTAGGCACATATCCAAAAGAGTCTCAAGTACATAATGAGGATGTTTGCTCAACCATGTTTGTAGCAGTTTTATTCATAATAGCCAGAATCTTGAAACAACACTGATGCCCCTCAACTGAGGAGTGGATACAGAAATTGCGGTACATCTACACAATGGAATATTACTCAGCAATAAAAACCAAGGAAATTATGAAATTTGCAGGTAAATGCTGGGGACTGGAAAAGATCATCCTGAGTGAGCTATCCCAGAAGCAGAAAGACACATATGGTATATACTCACTCATATAGACATATAATATAGGATAAACCTACTAAAATCTGTATATACCTAAAGAAACTAAACAAGAGGGAGCACTCTGGCTAAAATGCTCATTCCCCATCCAGAAAGGCAAAGAGGATGGACATCAGAAGAAGGAGAAATCAGGGGCCAAGTTAGGAGTCTGCCATAGAGGGCCTCTGAAAGGCTCTGCCCTGCAGACTATCAAAGCAGATTCTGAGACTTATGGCCAACCTTTGTGCAGAATGCAGGGAATCTTATGAAAGAAGTGGAAAATATTAAGGTCTGGAGAGGACAGGAACTCCACAAGGAGAGCAACAGAACCAATTGGTCTGAGCACAGGGGTCTTTCCTGAGACCGATGGTCCAACCAGGTACCATGCATGGAGGTAGCCTAGGACTCCTGCACAGGTGTGGCCCATGGCAGTTTAGTCTCCAAGATGGTTCTGTAGTAATGGGAACAGGTACTATCTCTGACAGGATCTGATTGGCCTACTCTTTGATTACTTCCCCCTGAGTGGGGAGCAGTCTTACCAGGCCACAGAGGAAGACAATGCAGCCTCTCCTGATGAGACCTAGTAGACTAGGATCAGAAGGAAGGAAAAAAAAATGACCTCCTCTATTCCCCTATCATTGGACTTGGGAAGGAGCATGTGTGGAGAACTGAGAGGAAGGGAGAGCTTGGGAGGGAAGGACGGAGGGTGCTACAGGGCGATACAAAATAAATAAAGTGTAATTAATAAAAAACTAAAAAATAAATAAAAATAAAATAATAAAAAACAAAACAAGCAAACAAACAAATACAAAACAGCTAAAAAACCAATTGTATGCACCTAAAATACAGGGGAAAACAGATTTCCACATTACAGTTATTTATATATAAAGTGTGTTTGTTTCACCATTTCTCTCTTATCTGCCTATCACAGAGAGACTCTATTATATTATTTTAATAAGCTTCACAACACAAGAACTGAGTAGTTATTAATCTATTCTTAACCCTCTGTTGGCTTCCTTCAAGCATACATCCCAGAGAAAATTGAACTTCGTAGCTTTCCCGCTGCAGATCCTATACTGGTTGCTCTTGGACATCATCTGTTTCTGAATCCCCTACTTACTCTTCTAACTCCTCCCCTGGCTGACAAGAAGTTCAGTTCTATTTTCTCCCCTGCTCAGTGATTGGGTGTAAGCTGCTTTTTTGGCAGATCAGGGTCAATTGAGGAACTGAGTTTATACAACATTGAGACAATAGAGTCTCACAATAAGGTCTGCAACCAGATATGGGTGGAGGGTACAAAAATCAGCATTTGAATTACACAATTACCTTAACCTTATGCTATTCCCCTTTTAGTCTAATAAAAGGTTTGTTATCTTACAATAACAAACTGCATGTAATAAAAACAATCACAGAAATTTTCTGGTAAGATTTACATTTGTATTTTCAGCACCCTTGGATAAAGTATTGTACTACCTATCAATTTCTATCTTATGAAACATTTTAAGTTTAACAGAGAGACGATAACTATCTAGTCTTCAGCCACAGAGACTTAAGAAGTATAGAAATGACAGAGATATTTGGTTGCCTGGAAAGTGCCTCCAAAATTTTTCCATAATGTTTGCACATCATCTTCTGCCTTCTGGCTCAGAATATTTGACAGATTCTCTATGAAGTAGAAATTATAAATGGCTTGCCTATCTTGTCCTTGAAAAGCTTGGTAGTTAACTTTCCTGCTTCTAATTTGTTCACTTTGGGACAACATTCTGTGTGTAATTGACACAAGGGCATTTTTCTCACCCAGTGGTTAGCTTGTCACATAGGAAGCCTTTGATGCTTTTTGGAGTAGAATAAGGTTTCTTCCAATAGTAGTCTTGTATCATTGTCAAAAAAGACTTATTTTAATACAGTTTTTAAATGACATATTCTATAGATCTCTAAGGTTTTAAAGACCATCTATCTATGTTGTGTGAATTGTTTGTTAGTAACTAATTTTTATCAGTTAATCTAGAAAACATATTTTTGTAATTAAAAATTTAGTATCTAATATGACCATGAGTTTGATTGTCTGACTGTTAATTTGGATTTCTTAATTATCCTAAATGTTTGGTAATATCATCTTTCAAAAGGAATAGAATTTAACATTGTAGTTTTAAGAGTTACATAGGTACAATACCTTAGCAAGTTGTAACCAAAATAATCTTAAATGTGTATTAGTATACAAAGATTTATACCAATGAAAGATTTTTGGCTTACTAATGCTCTTTGGTCTAAAAGTAAATACAATAATCTGCCCCTTTACTTATCGCTCCTATAACCATCTCCTTTAAAACAATAACAAACATCTATGGCCCATAGAATGGCCAAAAGTCATCCATCTCCTCTTGGGAAGAGGGTGCAGTTTTCTTAAATTGCTTCCTACTAAGTTGTGGTGTAGTTTTTCATTTTGGGGGACCCATGAAATTGGGATATTGTTCAGAGTTAAGAAAGCTGATTGCAAATTTTCATGTCTGGTCTCTGAATGCTGAGAAAGCTCATAGCTTAACTGAAGTCCTAAGTAGTATAGTCTGTGATTCTGGACAATTCAGCTAGCAGTTTGAAATTGCCCCAGATGTAGATTTTTGAGGAAGCATTCATTGAGCTACCTGTCTTGTATGTTTCAGTGTCTGGTCCTCTTGTTTCGTAAAATATTAAACTTTCAAAGGTATTATTCATTTTTGCATTAATATATGTATTGGCTGTGCACTGAGCACAGTGATTCTATATAAAACATTTTTTTTTGCCTATGCTCTTTAAAATAATGACAAGATAAGCCCTGAGAAATTTGTAGCCCAAAATTAATTGGCCATGCATGGCTGAAATCCTGGCTGGGACATTTTCATGTCTCAGTCAGTCAAAGAGCTGTTACCATGTGGGTGGAACAATGAATTATATTACCTGTTCTTCTTGAATTCTTGATTCTTTCCTTCTCTGCAGCCAAGATCTTCCAGAGCTCTCCCCCTGTCAAATCTGTTATTTTTCAGTTTAGATGGAATATATAGCTTTTTTGTTTCCTGTTGAGAAAAGAGCATATTCTTCTCCCCAAAGCAACACTTTTTTTTTTTGTATTCCATTTTGGAGTTGACTTATATATGCTGATCTAATTTAGTAATCCTTTCTAAAATCCAGTCTATCTTAACAGGTGTGCTACTTATTTTAAAATTTTAAAATCTATAAATCTTTTAAAATATATTTTCAGAGCTGTTATATTTCCCTTCTGTTTCATGACTACCTTTTAAAAATTATTGTTAAATCTTTTTGTCATTGTTTGACCTATAGGATTATAAGTTATATATGTAACTGGTTTCATGTCATAATGTCTAAGAATTTGTTGTCTTCCAATGGATACACATCCTAAAGCAGCATTAACCTCAAATGTAAAGACACCTCCAAGACAGTCTTCATTTGTTACAAATGTATAACCTTAAAATCATGCTTTCCAGAGTTTAAGGCAAAAGTCCATTAGAATTCTGAATATGAATTTACGGCATGATGGATACATTCATGCTCTTTAATCTCTTTAAAATGAAATACAAAATATGTAAGACTATTATATTGTTTTATAGAGTTTCACAGCACAAGAACTGAACAGTTATTAATCCTTAATATACTAATTATTATTATTAATTCTTAATAATTCACAACCTTCTAAGCTAACTTGGCTTCTTCCAGCATACATCCCAGAGATAATTACAGTTCATAGCTCTAGGTCCTTTTCTGATCTCTCTTGGCCCTCTCCTGTGGCTGAAGTCCCTACTTCTTCTTCTTCTAATTCTTCCTCTCCTGGATGGCAGGAAGTTCTGCATTACTTTCTCCTATTTGCAGTGATTGGCTATAATCTGCTTTATTGGCATATCAGGGGACAGTGTTTACACAATAATGAGACAGAAAATTCTTAGAACAAGGATTGCAACCAGATATGGGTTACGGGGAACAGAAATCAGCATTTGAATTCAGCAATAACCATATGCATACAGACTTAAATGAATGAAAAATCAGTTTGTATAATAAATAAAATATATGCTACATTTAAGAGAAAAGATAATACAAATTCATTTAATGCTTAGAAAAACACTGCTATGAACTGAGATTGTCATTAGAGGTGTGCAACTTATATCTTGTGCTGTGACTTAGTTTTATTAAGTTTTGAGCACAGTGTAATGTGCCCATGAGATAATTTACACACATATTTATAAAAAAGACTTCATCCATACATTACATTATTATTTTGCAATTTGAAAGTTGAAATAAAGAATTATTAAAACAAAAATAAAAATAATAGTAAGGATATCTTCACAAAAAACAAAATAAAACCTTACATAAAGTAAACATGAACAAAAGGAAGTATCAGGCAAAACATGGGAAACTATAAACAATAATAAAAGTGGTCACATGTGACAATGAGTAGAAAATTGAGGTTTCATCCAATTTAAAGCTCATAGTGAAAATTAAACAAAACAAAATTCCTTATTTCTTCTTGGCTTGTGAGTTTAAGTATCAATTTAATGGGAAATTAACATTAAAACATTTCCCATTAATATTCAGCTAATCAGGTTTCATGTAATGTGTGTCATATGCACTTATGAACATGAACTGAGAAAACAAAATAAAACAAAAACAAAAGCATCAAATTCACATGCATGGGACTTAGTTTGTGCTTCAGTCTTTATATGTCTATTGGGTTGAGGTTAGTTGACTCTGTTGGTCGTCTTGTGGAGGTATTATCCCCTCCAGTTCCTTCTATACTTATCCCCACTTTTCCACAATGTTCGCCTCAGTGTACCTAATGTTTGGATGTGGATGTCAGCATTTGTTTTTATCAACTGCTGGGTAGGACCTCTCAGAGGACAGTTATGACTGACTCCTGTCTGTAAGCATAGCAGAGTATCATTAATAGAGTCAGGGACTGGCTCTCTTCCATGGGGTATGTCACAGGTTGGTCAAGCATTGGTTGGAAATTACCTCAATCTCTGTTCTAACTTTATCCCTGTACATCTTTTGGGCTGGGTAAATTTTGGATCGAAGTTTTTATGGTTTGATGTTCTCATCTCTCTACTAGTTGTCCTATCTAGCTAATATTTTCCTTAATATCTACTACTTATAAGTTATAAGTAATATCTACTACTTATAAGTAGTATATAGATAAAATATTAAAGCTGAAATTCAGGATTTCTGAATGATGAAATATTTGATTAAATATGATGATACAATAACTCTAAATTTCTATGTAGAATATAACAAGCAGAGATAAAAGAAAGAGTAAATAAAACTGATTAAAATTATTATTATTACTGTTATTATTTGGTGGTGTTCTGTACATATGCTTGTGTACCATGTGTATTTACGGTGCCTTTGGAAGTCAGGAGACTGTATTGATTTATATGGTACCTGAGTTACAGATTATTGTCAACTATCCTGTGTGTTAGTAATTGAACTCAGATGGTCGGTAAGAAAAACCAGTGCTCCTGATCCCTGAGTTGTCTCTCCAGCCCTAAGTATATCTAATCTATCCCAAATGAGCTCTGTCCTGCTACCCAGTTGCCAGTGCCATTGAATTTCTGATCCTAGGTCTATGTTTAGGCCTGCAATTTACAACTGAAGTCCATTCTCTGCCTCAAGAGAACTTTTAAAATATTATCCAAAAAAGGTTATTATTCTTTGGAACATGAGCATATGTGGTTTGGGTATATATGAATAATATATACATGAATTACATGTACATATATTTCTTTAACACATACATGAAAATGTATTTCTAAATTCATAAAATACATTTACAAAAAATACCATCTTCTCTACCACAAAGGTAATATCAGTGCAAAAGGTAACAATCACTTGAGCTTTTTAATTTCTTCTACAATTTATAAAAGTCAAAAATAGTTTGAAATAATTTATATTAAAAAATGTTCTCATATATTTTAGAAGCTACCATAGTGTTCAAACCCTGTGCTCTAATTCAATAGAAACTGATTACTATAGTTAGCTTCTAGCTATTATTATATATGTATTATTACTCTCTCACAATGTGAAGTGTTGACTTTTTTATTAATTAATTTATTTTATATCTCAATAGCAGCTTCACATCCCTCTTCTCTTCCCAGTTCTCCTCTCCTCTCCCAAGTGCACCCCTCTTCCCTTTCTCCTCTAAAAAAGTGTTGATTTTTTAAATTTTTATTTTTTTAATTACCTTTTTTCACTTTGTATCTCACCTGTAACCCCCTCCCTCAATCCCTCCAAGTACCACTCTACCTCCCTTTTCTCCTCCTATGCTGTTCTCCAAGTCCACTGATAGGGGAGGTCCTCCTCCCCTTCCATCTGTAGCTACATACCTACCTAGCTTGTCAGGTATCATCAGGACTGGCTGAAATGTCCTCCTCTGTGGCCTGGCTAAAAGTGAATTTCAGAAATGTATCTTTTGAAATTAGTGAATTAATTTTTCGTTATAAGCTAACTGGGGTAAATACAGCAAACTGAGAACATAGTAGGTTGAGATATATATAAATAATAAATATACAAATATGAATAGAATTATAAATTATGCAATTCTTGTTATATTAATATGGGTTATTTTAAGATATTAATAAATATTTCTTTAATGTTTATTTTCATTGTATGAGTTTTTTTCCTGCTTGTATGTTTGTGTATCGTGTACATTCCTTCTGCCTTCAGAAGCTAGAAGAGAGCATTGAATTCTGTGAAACTGGAGTTAAAGATTGTTGGGAGCACCTACTTAGGTGCTGGTAACTGAACCAAGGACCCTCTTCAAGAAGAGCAAGTAAGCTTAACTTCTGGGCCATCTTTTCAGTGAGCAAATAGCACACAGAATCTACATATATTGCTGCATTTCCCCATGCCCTCTCTTGTTCAATTCCAAGTTAATACGTGAATATGCCATGATCAAAAAATTAAATATTCCTGTGGCAATAAATGGTATATATAAATGAGAAAATGTCATTCTTGATTTCTAACACAGTAAGAATAATTATTGTTTAGCAGTGCATTGACCTGGGAGAGCAAGCATACATTCCATTGTTGAGGTAGCAGGTTTTATATTCAGGTCAATACTAATGATGAATGATTTTAGGTATCTTAAGCAATGATATTGTGTTCAAGGGAACATGCCTGTAAAGTCTACTATGCTTTATTACCAGCTAATCTTTTTGTCTTCTTCTTTAATAAATAATACTTTAACCTATAAAGTACTCACATTGTGTCCATATACTTTTGGACATGTGGTCTTCTACTAGAATATGGTGAACCTATCACCCTCTAAGAAAACTATTCTCCCTCTTCCAGCAGCTATCAATTGTCAATAGCTCCTCAGTTAGGGGTGGACTGCAGGGACCACCATTTTTCTCCATGAGTTGATTGTTCCTGGTTTAACTTGCACAGTTCTCTCTCATGCTTCCTCCATACTTCTGTTAGTTCATATATGTAACTGATCTACTAGTCCAGAAACATCATTTCTTTGTAGTCATCCACTATCTGTACATGTTACAATCCTTTTAAAAATATTTTTATGAATTAATTCAATTTACAATGACATGCAGGCATATACGATTCCCATTTTAAAGAGTTTTATGAATTTTTACTAGATAATGACTGCTAATTGGTATATTAAGGTAGCAAAAGTTTTAGTGTTGATGTTAGTAGCAATATTTTCAATGTATGGTGTCCATTTAGGAATGAGACTGATTCCTCTAAACCCATATTCTTTGCTCCTGTTTTCTTAACACACACACACACACGCACACACACACACACGTATACACACACACACACAGCTACTCTTTAATTAACCTCATGTGAAAGTTTTATTAAAAATTTACTAGTTCAAAAAGTTTACTAGTTTATATTTAAAACTATTTGTGTTGTTTCTTCACTTTTATGTATATTGATTGTTTTTAAACCTTAAGAGAGTACTTAACAAAATATTGAATGAAAACCAAAACCTCAAGCCAAATTGTAAATTAAACTATGAACACTTTATTACATTTAAAAGCTATTTTTCTTTCACATATTGAATCTATAGTTAGATGATTTATTGTAAGAAATGATGCTGAATAAACACAAGTTATTACTAAGAATATGACCATCATATATAAACTACTATTGTCATAGAGGTAGAACAAATTGGTCTGTGTATAAAATATCTGATGAAGACGAATGAGGGTACTAAATGTATGAATGGACAGAAAACTCAAAGATCATGAACGGTCAATGCCAGTAATATTAAAATTTACCGAAGGAAATTAAAACCACAGGAGGCATGACTTTTAGATATACACTTCAATGTATAATATTAACTCCACTGCTGTGAAGACAAACTTAAATAACATAAATTAATAAATTCCTGTCTGTCCTGAATTATGGCTACATGTCTATAAGATTTGTTTAAGAACAAAAAAATGATGAACATGTCTATTGTAAGCTCTTCAAAGATTCAGTATTAATTGTCTCACAGACTAACTAGAGGAAGGAAGCCTCAACCCAAGAATCTTTATCAAGAATTGATAGATATCTGCCTTTTTGAGAGGCAATATTAAGCATTGTAAATTTTCTGGAAAATTCACATCACTTAATCGTGGTTCCATGAAAACACACACACTCACACACGTATAGAGTAAAATTAGGTTGAATAGAGTAAGATTAGGTTGTATAATTTTACATAGACCTCAGTAACCAACAAAAATATTTATAATGATATTTAAAGATTCAGTTTAGAGTAATACCAATATTACTGCTATTTTTTCTAAGATGTCACAATGTTATCATTCAGATTGCCCCAACCAATCCCTGTTGCTACTTATTCACCACTAGAGATCTATCTGAAGTGATGCTTAAAAATCATAAAAGAATCCTTAAAAGAAATTTCACTTTGACCAGAGTGCTGCCAGGTGCCTATAATCCTAGCAGCTCGAGAGGCTGGGGAAGGATGGGTGCTTGAGATTTTGGAGCCAGCCTTCTGGGTGTCAGGCTATCCTGTATGAGTGTGCTCGTTGTGAGACTGAGATCCTGCCTCCATGTATTTGTTCTCCTCCTCCTCTTCCTAATAATAATAATAATAATAATAATAATAATAATAATAATAATGAAATCACTTTCATTTCTTCTTCTTTGGTTTTCTGCATTTTTTGTTTTGTTTTATTTGCTTTTTAAGACAGGGTTTCTCTGTGTAGCCTTGTAGCCTTGCCTATCTTAGACATGCTTTGTAAACCAGGGTGCCATCAAACTCACAACAATCTGCCTATTTCTGCCTTCCAGAGCATTGAGATTAAAAGCGTGTGCCACCGCCAAGGCCTGCTCCTTCATTTTTTTTCCTAATACTGGCACAAATACTTGGTTAAATTTAATGTAGACTATTAATGTAGCTATAGTTTCAAGAATACCTTTGCCAGCTTGCCCTGGTGGTGCATGACTTTAATCATAGCCTTCTGGGAGATAGAAGCAGGGGCAGAGGGATCTCTGTGTGTACCAAGCAGCGTTATTTACAAAAGGATTCCAGGACAGTCAAGGGTATACAGAGAAGCTCTGTCTCAAAAATAAATAAATAGATAGATAGATAGATAGATAGATAGATAGATAGATAGATAGATAGATAAATTTGCCACAAATCCAATTTGCTGTTAAGTCAATAAATGAAAATGTATCTTCCCTAAGAAAAGATGCTCACTTGGCACAATGGAAAAGCAGAAGCTTTTTCCTCCACTGTCATGCATCTCCCTTGCGGGCTTTAGAAAACATCTTATGATATTACTGATGACTCATTAAACAAAATATGGATTATTAGACCCAGGAGTTTGGACTGTCCTTTTAATTCCATAGCTCTTTAATTTTCCTTTATTCCAAGAAAAAATATTTTATATTTGTTAAAACAAGAGCTTGTGGTTTATTATATATGCAAAAAAGTAATAAAAGGAAAAGATTGCTGAAAACATATTAGACCCTCAAAAGCTTCTCTAGCCTGGTTAGTTCTCAAATAATTGACACAGAGAGACAATAATTTATTTTATAAGCTTTAAAGCACTAGAACTGGACAGATACTAACCCTCTGAGCTATCCTGTCTGTTTCCCATCCAAAATCCCAAACAATTGAACATGTTCCATTTGGGCTGTTTCTGTTCCATCAGGCCAGTCCTCAGAGCAAGCTGCTCTTGGCCATGTGCTCATGGTCCATTCCATGCCATGGTGGCTTCCTCCTTTCTGACTTCCTCTCCTCCTGCTGCTGCATGATCACTCTCAGACTCCAAACCTAGAGAACCTAAGCACTGCCTACTTCTCTTCTGCTGAGCCCCGGTTCTCAGAAATGCTATTAGCAAATCAGGCATCACTGGGGAGCAAAGTTACACAGCATCACTTGTTGTACAAGAGAATGTTCTCTTTTGGAACGTAACCAGTTCGAGGGTAAGGAGGCAGAAAATTAATAATTATATACATTTCAGTACCAGACCAACCACCAATGGAAAAAAATTATTCAATATTTTTCCCAAAATTTTCTTCAGGTAGACATTGTATCATGTTTTGCAAGCATAAACACAAGCAAGAAATAAGTCATGATCATCAGTTATATTCTAGTAGATGAAAAGGCAGAAAAGGAAAACAATTTAATTTTTGTGAGGTTGAATGGACCCTTGAATCTCAAATTTAGTTAATGAATTGATTAATGAATTTATTTTGATTTGTCTTTCTGATTCTATTTCCTCAACACCACAGGGATATAATCTATTTCTCCAAGCCTTGTTTCCATTCATAAGCCTTCAGTAAGTTCCTTTCTACAATCACATTTCTTTTTACTTTAATTACCAGATTCTGGATTTATAAACATGGCCAGTCTTAGAACTACCGATTAAACATTCAACTTCTAATTGCTCCACTTACTCCCCTGCTTCATATAATCCTCCAACCTGTCTTTCTGGTAAGCATTCAATAAAAATATATGGAACTTAAAAATATTATATACACATGTTATATCATTACATATATGTATATGACAACAACAATTTTAAAACCCTGGTATTCTAATTATTCTAACACAGAATAAATATCAAAATAATCATTGGCTTATGTCCATTTTCAGTCAGGTACAGTGGTCTATTTTTTATCAACATACCAATACATATATATGTTTTCACTTGTTTGTGAATGAAGTAGACTGGACAAATTCATGCCCAAAAAGTTATGTTTCAAAAGTGTAAAAAAAGAAAACTTTAAATATGTCAAACTATATACATGGTAAATTTGGGTCAACAATAAATTGCAAGAGATTGGAAGAAAATATATCTAAACATTTTCTAGTCTTAAAATTCTTAAAGTTTCAGTTTATGTATGTTTTCTTCAGAACAGGAAGGGGAGTGGGGAAATGCCCTTTATCACAGTGAGAAACTTAGAGTACATATACTTATGAGTGGCAATGGATGAAATAAAGGTTCTTTTTTCTTGTCTTTTGTTTTTCACTGTATAGCAGTTTTCTAAGCATTATCCATAAAATGGTGGGAGACTAAACTGGGTATTAATGTTGATCATAAGATAAACATATTTAGGGGCTGGAAACTAAAGCATGAGGAATATCAACTTGAAGAGGAGTGAGCTGTCAAGGGAGGGTTTGGTTGATAGAGAACAAAGAACAGTGAAATTACACAACTATAGAGTTCACATATGAAATCCTCCTCAAAATTAAATTAAGAGAAATGAACAGAGTTGAAAAAGTAATTTGTTCAAAAGATCATCCTGAGCATGGATGTCTTTCTCCTTCTGGGATACCTCACTCAGAATGATCTTTTCGCCATTTACTTGCAAATTTCGTGATTTCCTTGTTTTTAATTGCGGAGCAGTATTCCATTGTATAAAAGTACCACAATTTCTATATCCATTCCTCCGTTGATGGACATCTGGGTTGTTTCTTGTTTCTGGCTCTTTCAAATAAAGCTGCTACAAACATGGTTGAGCAAATGTCCTTGTTGTGTACTTGAGCATCTTTTGGATATACGCTTAGGAGTAGTATAGCTGGATCTTGAGGAAGCACTATTCCTAATTGTCTGAGAAAGTGTCAGATTGATTTCCAAAATGGTTGTACCAGATTGCATTTCCACCAGCAATGGAGAAACGGTTCCCCTTTCTCCACAGCCTCTCCATCATGTGTTATCACTTGAGATTTTGATTTTAGCCATTCTAATGAGTGTGAGGTGAAATCTCAGGGTCATTTTGCATCTCTCTCATGGCTAAGGATGTTGAGCATCTCTTTAAGTGTTTCTTTGCCATTCTATGTTCCTCTAAAGAGAATTCTCTGTTTACTTCCATACCCCAAGATATGATAAATATACTGAAATCTATACACTTAAAAAAGACAAACAAGAGGACTGGGGGTAAGATGATCAATCCTAACTTAGAAAGACATTGCACATTGGATATAGGAGAAAACAAGTAATGAGACAGGAGCCTACAACAGAAGGCCTCTGAAAGACTCTATCTAGCAGTGTACCAAAGCAGATACTGAGACTCATAACCAAACCTTCAGCAGGGTACAGGGAATCATAAGAAAGAAGGGGGAGTTAGTATGACCTGGAGAGGACACTAGCTCCACAAAGACAAAATATATCTGGGCTCAGGTGTCTTGTTTCTTCAACCAAGGACAATGTATGGATATAACCTAGAACCCCTGCTTGTATGTAGCCCATGGTAGCTCAGTATCCAAGTGAGTACCCTAGTAAGGGGAACAGGGATTATTTCTAACATGAACTCGATGGCTGGCTCTTTGACCTCCCTCTCCCCTCAAGGGAGGAGCAGCCTTGCTAGGACATAGGAAGACTTTGCAGCCAGTCCTGAAGATCCCTGACAAACCAGGGGCAGATGAGAGGGGAGGGGAGGAGGTCCTCCTTTATCAGTGGACTTGGAAAGGGCCAAGGAGAATATGAGGGAGGGAGAGTGGAATTGGGAAGGAATGAGGGTGCAGGATACAGCTGAAATACAAAATTAATAAACTGTAACTAATATTAAAAAATTTTAAAAACAATTTGAAAAAGAAAAAATAAAATAAAATAAGATCATCCTGAGCAATGCAACCCAGATTCAGAAAGACAATCACAGCACATACTCACTTATATGTAGGTATTTGCCACATAATACAGGATCACCATTCTACAACCCACAGACCTAAATAAGTTAAGTAAGTAACAAGGAGCACCCTAGGGAAGATGCTCAGTTCACATTCAGACGGGAAAATAGACAACAAAAGCCATTGAAGAGGGGAAACAGAACAAGAGCCTACCACAGATGTCCTGTGAAAGATTCCATTTACCAGCGGCTCAAATCAGATCCTAAAACTTACAACCAATCTTTGGAATGAATGCAGGGAGTCTAAGGAATTGTAGGGAGACAAAAGAACTGACAGGGTACAGTAGCTCAATGGAGACAACAAATCTGGGCTCAAATGTGGGGTCCTGCAGAGACTGAATCACTAAGAAGAACCACTCATGGACCTAGGCCCCCTGCTCAAATGTAGTTGATATGCAGCACAGTCTGCATGGGGATCATTTCATAAGGAGAGCAGGAGCTGCCTCTCACATGAATGCTGTTAACTGATCTTTGATCTCTTCTCCCTGGTGGGTGGTCTTCTCAGGCCACAGAGGAGGACAATGCAGCCAGTCCTGAGGAGACTTGATAGGTTAGGGTCAAAGAGAAGGGAAGGAGGACCTCCTTTATCAGTGGTCTGGGGAAGGGGCATGGGAGGAGAAGAGGGATGGAGGGTGGTACTGAGAGGAGAAGGGAGGAGACTATGGCTGGGATACAAAGTGAATAAATTGTAATAAATAAAAAACTGAAAAGAAAAATGAAAGGGGCCCTTTCTAAACAGATGCAGTCTGCTGGATCACAGAGAGGTCGCGGAAGTGGTTCTGGTAACTTTATGGGTTGCGGTGAAAATTTTAGTGGAAGAGGAGGCTGTGGAAGTGGAGGTGGTGGCTGCAGAGGTAGTTATGGAGGTGATGATGGTGGATATTATTTGGAGGTGATCATGGCAAATAGGGTGTAGTCTGGTTACAGTAGTAGAGGAGGCTATCATCATGGTGTTGGCCCAGGATATGGAAACCAAGGTGGTGGAGATGGTGGAGCATGATATGATGGTTACAAGGAAGGAGGAAATTTTGATGGAGGTAACTACAGTGAAGGTGGGAACTATAGTGACTTTGGAAATTATAGTGGACCACAGAAATCAAGTTATGGACCCATGAAGATGGGCAGTTTGGGTGGAAGAAGCTCAGGCAGTCCCTACGGTGGTGGCTATGGAACTAGTGGTGGAAGTGGTGGATATGGCAGCAGAAGGTTTTTTAAAAAAGCAGAAAAAGGCTAAAATTTTTAGTAAGAGAAACAGAGAGAGAGAGAGAGAGAGAGAGAGAGACAGAGACAGAGACAGAGACAGAGACAGAGAGAAAAGCTGTCAGGAACACTGCAGGTTTAAGACAGTTGTCCCAAATGCTGTAAAAGCCTGCCCTAAGAGGAATGATGATCCATAGTCAGAAAGTTCCTGCAGCTTTGACAGGAAGCCCTTCTTTTTTAGGACGGTCATAGCCACAGTTTTCAAAAGGTGCAGTTATTGTAATGTCAATTAAATGTGCATTCCTAAGGTCTTTCATCTGTTGTAGCTTTGTCTTTTTTTACTATTCAGTAACATCAGGCATATTGCCCTATAAATTGTGGTAGTGGTACCAGGAGTAAAAAACATTAAGGAACTTTTGACTTAAACAAACAAACAAACAAACAAACAATGTAAATGAAAATACCAAGACATCATATTTAAGAACTGTGTTACATTTATTTTCTAATTTAAGCTTAATGAATTATTTTTGAAAATAACTTGTCAATTCCTCTTATTAATTGTTTAGCTGTTTGCTCATATTGAGCAGTTTCATAGAAGAGAGTGAAATTTGTTCACCTTTATTTCCTCTGGAAGCATTAGTTCATTGTCCTCAAGATTGCATTCATCTGAGAAAGCAAGTGAAATACTCGGGGTATGCTGGGAGACAGTGGAGATGTCAGCTCTCTGCACACACCATGCCTACTCTGCTGGAAAGGGCTATGAGCGAAGTGACACAGATGTCACTTGTCTGACCCTTGAGAAACACCATGGTGTCCAAATTGCTTTGCTTTTTTTTTTCCCTTCCTGTAAGGGTAGTTAATGAAATTGTAACTGCATTTGCTTCACCTGCTACGTTCTGACAGTAAATAGTGTTATCTACTTAGTAAAATCAGTGACATTAGAAGGCTTAGCAGATGTTTTAGGACAGAGACAAAATCTTACCATGAGTGAATCCGGGAGTGAATTTTAACACCAATTTGTCATTTATTTTTTTATTCTTGATCTATCTTGTAATTAAAGGGGCAGAGTGCAACGGTTTGAATATGGAGAGGTTTTTAAATATGACATTTGGTAAGGGCATTTTTGTACACTGTCTGATTCACAGTCACCCTTTCTTGTACCTTCAGCTTTAGAAAATTTGTAATGCAAAAAGCCTCAGGAAAGATCTGATCTGATGTATTTTGGTCTGCACATTAGTTTTAGAGTATGCAGAGTGATTGCTTAAGCTTAGCCCCTTGCATTGGATTGGCCTTTGACAGATTCTCTTATTACCCTTTAGAGCAAGAAGACTAGAATGTGTTCTTTTTCTGAAACAGAAAAAGGACTTTAAAGTATGAAAGCCTTTACTATTACATCCGTAATCATGCTTCTATGACCACTGCAGATATTTAGAGCAGATAGTCTCCACTATATTAAGAAGTGGAAGTAATAAAACTATGGTAATAGTTTTAATTAGTACATGAAAAGTCCAACAAGAAGAACATGGGATCACAAGTTAAAAGAGCAGAATTCAAGTCCTTTTGTGACATTTACAAACTGGTCTATCTCAGTGGATAGCCTTACATCCCAAATGTTATTTTCCTCTTGGATCACAATTCATGGAAAGTTGTTGGAATTAAATCAGTATTGCCTATATATCCCCACTCTAACCCCTCAAAATTTAGTTTAGTAAGATAATCAGCTTTTAGCAGGACACTTATCACATTTGCTTAAGATTTTAGACTACTTGAAAATCTAAGGAAATTCGCTTTCATATATAAAGAGTATTCATTTATTAAGTACTTATTGTATCTCTTGCTTGCCATTAAAATTTCTAGGAACTGTGGGTATTTAGTGAGCTAAATCAATCTGTCTCAATGGTAGAATTTCTGTGCTAATAAATTAAATTACTAAAGTTGATATTTCAGGAGTTAATACGTATTTTGGTGGTTAAAAGGATGAGGTATGACAAGCCGGAGAAGGGCATGTTCCTAATGAGATTAAGAGAATGAAAACTGAGTTCACAGAGGCAGTCATTGTCAAAGACAGTGTGTATTCTTTAGGAAAGACAATGAAGAGGAAAAGAAGTTGAAAAAGCCTTGCCAAGTACATCCTATTAAAGTCCTATCATTATGTTATCCAATGGCTCATGGAGAATTAATTAAATCAAAAAGCATTTTAAAATAATAAGTCAGGACGGGATCCAAGATGGCTGCCATGAGAGAACACTGTGTCGAAGGAATAGGACAGCAGAAACAACGCAGTGACCAGGAGACTGCACTCTGGGACCTAAAACGCCAGCATTTGTGATTGCCAGGTGAGCGGAACTCCTACGGTGAGAAAATCAAGTGGGAAAACCCTAGGGACAACCAGTTATTACCCGGAAAAATCTCCGGGTGACCAGCAGCACACAGCTCTGATCTGAACGAGAAGTCGCTCTGGGCGCAAGCACCCGCCATAATAGACTGGATCCACAGTATCACGGGCAGTCTGAGGAGGAACCGGGCACCATTTTCACTGAACTGCACACTGTGAGCACACACTGCACCCGGCTTCTGCTTCAACCCCTGGGTGTGCTGCAGGCTCACACCGATTGCTGGAACCACCCCAGACTGAGAAGGTCGGGGGACCATTTTGACCAGTCTGCACACTGTGGCGGCACACTGTGCACACTTCTGCCAGCAAAACCTCAGTCCATGTGTGAGTCCGCGGGCAGGTCTGGGAGGGACCCGAGTTCTGCTTCAACCTGCAGGTGTGCTGCAGGCTCACACCTATCACTGGATTCACCCCAGACTGAGAAGATCAGGGGACCATTTTGACCAGACTGTACACTGAGGGGAAACGCTGCACTCATCCGCCAGCAAAAACCTCAGTCCATGTGTGTGTGTATGTCTGTGTGTCCACTGGCCAGACAGAGAAGGCCTGGGCCACCATTTCAGACAGGCCTGCATACAGCGGATGCACACCAACCCAAACCCACTGTGTGTGCCCTAAATATCATCTCAGACCTCGGTGCACAGCCCCTGGCACAGAAGGAGGCGCCAAATCTCCAGTCCAGGGGACAGCCCTTAGCAGCAAGCCCAGGGCAGAGCACACAGTCCCCAGCTGACATCTCAAACCTGGACACTCAAACTCTAGCACAGAGTGAGGAGTAAAGACGCCAGACCAGAGGGATGACCAGCCTGCAGTGCTCACAGCTTCTAGCAAAGAGCACAAAGCCAGGCACACAGACCCCACAACAGAGTTCAACTGAGACACAACACACACTAACAAACCACCTGAAATCCCTGATCTTCTTGAAGAATACTCCTGACACAAGAGATTGACAGATTCAGACTGAAGTACAGCCTTAAAGCACAAACAGCTCCCTGATTATATCTAAACAAATGCCCAGAAATCGGCGAAAGAACTCACCCAACAAAAATCAGGACACCATGGCCCCACCAGAAACACCCAAAAGCAGTGGAGATTTTAATTCAGCGGAGACACAGGAAAATTATGTTAAAGCTTTGATTATGCAGATATTGGAGGAACAAGAGGAGAGACAAAAAGAGGAAATGAACAAGGCCCTCAAAGAAATGGAGAAGAAATTAACTGC
>CM053751.1:32573876-32609335 GCA_028658305.1 Pachyuromys duprasi
ATTGAACCACCCTTTCATGCCTGGGATGAAGCCTACTTGGTCATGGTGGATGATATCTTCTTTGTGCCCTTGGATTCAGTTTGCAAGTATTTTATTGAGTATTTTTTCATCGATGTTCATAAGAGAGATAGGTCTGAAGCTCTCTTTTTTTGTTGGATCTTTGTGTGGTTTAGGTATCAAGGTGACTGTGGCTTCATAGAAAGAGTTTGGTAATTTTCCTTCTATTTCTATTTTGTGGAACACTTTATAGAGAATTGGTGTTAGGACTTCTTTGAAGGTCTGGTACAATTCTGCACTAAAACCATCTGGCCCAGGGCTTTTTTTCGTAGGGAGGTTGTTGATGACTTTTTCTATTTCCTTGGGGGATATAGGTCTATTCAATCTTCCTATCTGATCTTGGCTCAATTTAATTTTGTTCCTCCAATATCTGCATAATCTAAGCTTTAACGTAATTTTCCTGTGTCTCCACTGAATTTAGATCTCCACTGCTTTTGGGTGTTTCTGTTGGGGCCATGGTGTCCTGATTTTTGTTGGGTGAGTCTTTCGCTGATTTCTGGGCATTTGTTTATATATAATCAGGGAGCTGTTTGTGCTTTAAGGCTGTACTTCAGTCTTAAACTCTCAATCTCTTGTGTAAGGAGTATTGGTCAAGAAGATCAGGGATTTCCAGTGGTTTGTTAGAGTGTGTTGTTTTCTCAGTTGAACTGTGTTGTGTGCTCTGTGTGCCTGGGTTTGTGCTCTGTGCTGGAAGCTGTGAGCACTGCAGGCTGGTCATCTGTCTGGTCTGGAGGCCTTACTCCTCATTCTGTGCTAGAGTCTGTGTGTCCTGGTTTGAGATGTCAGCTGGGGTCTGTGTGCTCTACCCTGGGCTTGCTGCTAAGGGCTCTCCCCTGGACTGGAGATTTGGCATCTCCTTCTGGGCCAGGGGCTGTGCACCACGGTCTGAGATGATATTTGGGGCACACACAGTGGGTTTGGGTTGGTTGCAGGCGTTGCCGAGCTGAGCTGTGTGCAGCAGCTGTATGCAGGCCTGTCTGAAATGGTGCCTGAGGCCTTCTTTGTCTGGCCTGTGGACACACACATGGACTGAGGTTTTTGCTGGCAGATGCGTGCAGTATGAGCCCGCAGTGTGCAGTCTGGTCATAAAGGTCCCCCTGACCCTCTCAGTCTGAGGTGGTTCTGGCAGAGGCGATTGGTGTGAGCCTGCCATACACCCGTGGGTTTAAGCAGAATGCGGGTCCTTCCCAGACTTGCCTGCGGACTCACACAGGGACTAAGGTTTTTGCTGGAGGACGTGTGCAGTGTGGGCCCGCAGTATGCAGGTCAGTGAAAATGGTACCTGGTTCTTACTCATACTGCCTGGGAGACTGCGTGATCCAGTCTTTTATGGTGGCTGTGGGTGCCCAGTGTGGCTGCTTGTTCTGATCAGAGCTGTGTGCTGCCGGTCACCAGGAGATTTTTCAGGGTAATAACTGGGTGTCCCTAGGGTTTTCCCACTTGATTTTCTCACCATAGGAGTTCTGCTCACCTGGCAATCACAAATGCTGGCGTTTTAGGTCCCAGAGTTCAGTTGCTGCGTTGTTTCTGCTGTCCTACTCCTCAGACACAGTGTCCTCTTGTGGCAGCCATCTTGGATCTCTCCCCAGGTTTTGTTTTTTTTTTTTTGAATTCTTTGATCCACTTGGACTGTAGTTTGAGCAGGATGATAAATATGGGTGTATTTGCAATTTTCTACATGTAGACATCCAGTTATACCAGCATCATTTGTTGAAGATGTTGCTTTTTTTCCGTTGTATAGTTTTGGCTTCTTTGTCAAAAGAAAGTGCAGCTTTATTTGTAATAGCTATTCCTTCTATCCTTCCTGTCTATTCTTCCACAAGACTCCCAGAGCTTCATCTAAAGCTTGTCAGTTAGTATCAGCTACTGGGTGGGGCCTCTTCAAGGTACAGCTAAGCCTGGGCTCATGTTTGAAAACAGCAGAGTATCATTAATCTTTTCAGAGTTTGTCTCTCTCCAGTGGTTGAGGGGGTGGGGAGTCTCAGGTTGTTCCAGGCATTGTTGGAATATTTCATCACTCTCTGCTCTATCTTTATTTCTCTACATTGTGTAGGGTAAATTTTGGGTCAAACATTTCATAGGTGGGTTAGCATTTCCTTTCTATCACTCTAAGTCCTGCCTGGCTGGAAAGTGTCCTCCACTGTCTCCATGTAACCCACTGCTAGGAGGCTTAGAAACTCCCACCTCTTATTCCTAGTGAACAGAGGCATCACCATGAAGACCAAATTAAATAATTTTCATCCTATTTTATTTCTATTATAAAAATGGGTGCACCTTATTGTATAGAAATGTCTTCCAATAGAAATTAGCTTAAAGCTGGAGAGTGAGAATGAGGGAATGTAATCTAACCCTGGGGAATTCCTGTTGTCTTTCTTGCTTCTGGATTTCTTCTTATATTTTGACCAATCTTTTACACTCTTTCAGGTGTTAAATGAAATTTTTCTTCTTCAAATTGCTGGTTAATTTGTTAATTATGTCACTGTTCTAAACACAAACTGCTTAAATATTGTAAAAATGTTATAGTTGCCATATATTTGTGTCTAATAATGTATATATGACATCACACTTTAATATTTTGTATTGCAATACTTATCAGTTATTTCAAATGTATTTTATTTTTAAATATATTTTTCTGTAGCCAGTATTTTCATCCAGTGATTTTATCGGCGCCTTTGTTGTATTTAGAAGCTCTGAAGAAGTCTGGTATGTTGACAATTACTGTGTGATCTCCTTGCGATTTCTGAAGTTATTATCTTTTTTCAATTACTTTTTGTCTAATGTCGACAAAATCTGTTCCAGGACTATTTGAAAATAAGTCAAATTCATTACGATAATTCATTTTAAAATGCATAACTAAATATTTCATAATATCATGATACAGAACTCATGTAGTGAATCAAATATTTTCTACTTTTTAGGTCAAAATTACATTCATATTGTAGTGGCTCTTCTAAAATATATTTAATAACTTTCCAATTTTTGTTTTTGTTTTTTATTTTATTTTAACTTTTATTATTAGTTACATTTTATTAAATCTGTATCCTAGCTGTATCTCCCTCTCTCATTCCCTCCGAGCCCCCCCCCCATCTCCTTCCTGCCCCTTACCAAGCCCACTGATATTGGAGGACCTCATCCCCTTTCATCTGACCATGGTTTATCAGGTATCTTCAGGACTGGCTGCAATGTCCTCCTCTGTGGCCTAGCAAGCCTGCACCTCCTGTGAGGCATGGTGGGGGGGGGGGAGTTCAAAGAGCCAGCCATTGAGTTCATTGTAGAAATAGTGCCTGTTCCCCTTACTGGGACACACAATTGAGTACTGAGCTGCCATGGGCTACATCTGAGCTGGGGTTCTAGGTTATATCCGCACATGGTCCTTGGTTGGAGAAACAGTCTCATAAAAGAACCTGTGCCCAGATATATTTGATCCTTGTGGAGCTCCTGTCCTCTCCAGGTCATAATACTCTCCCTTCTTTCATATGATTCCCTGCATCTGCTGAAGGTTTGGTTATGAGTCTCATTATCTGCTTTGATACACTACCCACATGTCCATGAATGGAGGAATGGATACAGATATTATATTTTTACACAATGGAATACTACTCAGCTATTGAAAATACGGAAATCATGAAATTTGCAGGCAAATGGTGGGATCTAGAAAAGATAATTCTGAGTGAGGTATTCCAGAAGGCAAAAGACACACATGGTATACACTCACTTCACTCACTTATTTAGACTTATATAAGATATGATAAACATACTGAAATCTACACACAGAAAGAAGATAAACAAGAAAGAGGACCTGGGGTAAGATGATCAATCCTCACTTAGAAAGACAAATGAATGGGATGTACATTGTATGTAGGAGAAACAAGTAACAGGACAGGAGCCTACCACACAGAGCCTCTGAAATACTCTGCCTTCTAAACTCTTGATGGCTGGTTCAACTTGGCTGTTGTAATTGAAACTTCTCTCCAAACTTACCGATTCAATCTGGTTTCTTTTGGCTCCTTACTTAATTGCTCTGCATTACCTCAGATTAACTCTGCCAATTTGTTCTAATTTTTTGTTTTCATCTTTTTCTCCGGCTTCAACTATCTTTGCATGAACTCACGAATGAACTCATCCCACTGCATTGCACTCACTCAAGTGAACTAGGAAAACTTTACTCTACTGAACTGATTGAAGTGATCTGAACTACCTGAAACTAAAATGTCACTGCATTGCCTCTCAAATTACTCCCACTTCATGCCACCTTACAGAACAGAACTAAATGAATCCAACACAGCTCAAATCAAATCAAATCAACTGACTCAATTCGGCTCAACTCAACTCAACTCAACTCAACTCAACTCAACTCAACTCAACCTATCTCAGCTGTATCTCCCTATCCTCCCTTATATCATCTGTTTTATTTTTGTGTTTGTTTTCTGTCTCTACTGATAAGAGTTCAGCATATCTTATCTCTGATTCATTCTGGCAAATCTATCGCTGATTTGTCACATTGTCTATCTCTCAATTACAGGTCCCTTTCAAACATGTGTGCTTCCTTTTACAAACTAACTTTACCTTACCTTCATTGCTTGTTATTAAAGGTGTGTAGTAAGGGCATGCCAGCATTCCCGCTAGAGGGATAAAGTTGTGTCATTCCAGCTGGATCACAAAGACCTAAAAGGATGTGATTTCTTGGCAGAGGAGCAATGCTGCTAGATTAAAATTCCTCTCTATCCTTTTCCTTTCTCTTTAGGCTAAAAGTAATATTCAGTTTAACTATTACAACAGAAAAAAGTCCATCCCATAAATTTAACAGTGCAAACATCCTTGTGAAGATCCATCCATGCAATAATCCTTTACAATTGCAGTCTTGATCATCAGTTATTCAGCAAATGTCCATTTTAGCATCAAGGTTTTCTGCCAGTTTGCCAGTCTTATGTACAATATGTCCTTCTTCAGCTGGTTGTTGAGCCAACTTCGTGCAAGAGGTATCAACTTTCTGTGTCTTTTCCTTTCTGGAAACTGTGCCTTTCATGTGGAAGTTTCTCTTATTTGGATCAGATCTTTATCAATATGATGAAACCAATAGATTTCATCACCTCTGGAAACATAGGCAAAAGTTCTTTTCCCCAACTCGACATATTCCCTTAGTTCCATTCTGATGTTAAAACAGCTTTAAAGTATACACGTTGACCTAATTCAGCATTTTTTTCCCATAATCCAGTGTCTTTTAACTAATCTTATTTCCTCTTTCTGTTTATCAAGGAACAGTTAGTTCTTTATAAAACCATACATAAGCTAGACAGTTAGGTACTTGCATTTCATTCCCAGCTCTCCACCAGTGAACCAGGTTAGTGAGTTGGGCTATCATTTATGGCCAGTCTGTCTTGACCCCCAATTTCATTATGTACCACATGTTCACAATTAATTACTTCCTGTCCTCTTACTTACTCTATATCTTGTCTCTCAAGCCTTGATATTATCATAAATATTTTTTCTTGTTGTGCAGCTATTTTTTTCAACAAATTTGAGAGGAAAAATTATAAAGATTAACATAGAAAAGTAGGATGAGGTTTACTCTGGTTGTTACAATTACAATGAGTACTATGGTGTATTTTAAAGCAATGTTTCTATTCCCTCACTCCTACCCTTTGTCTTAAGGAATCTGAAATGAAGTTTCCCATTTTCTAATAGAGGAGAAGTCTGTCTATATACTTAAAATTGTCTTTTGGGGTGGCTTACTGTGGTTGCTTTTCCAAAGACTCCTGTATTGTACCTTGCTTGAGGGTGGGCATCCCTAGCTCTGGAGCTTCCTGAGTTTCTCTGTGCATCCAGCCAAACTTGTGGAACTGATGCTTCTTCTGAAGATGATCTCATACAAATTTTTCCTCTGTGACATTTTGTAATATGTCTCCTGCCCTTTGCAACATTTTTGTCAAATGTCCTCTTCTTCAATCACGTCGGGTATTTCTTCCAACCGCATTGGGTATCAGATGGAAAAGGAACTTTTTTTTTTTTGTCTCAAAGGCTATTGAATATACTGTTGAATATACTCATCCTTTCTAGCTCTTTCTGAACTCTGGATGGCTGGTAAAACTCAGCTTTTCTGTCTCAAAACTCCTCTCCTTAGCTGATTGATTTAATCTTGCTTCTTTCAGCTTCTGCCTTAATTTGCTCTGCTTGGCCTCATACTAACTTTGGTAATATGTTCTAATCTTCTGGCTCCTTCTTATTCTTTTCCTTATTCTGTCTTCACTTGTGTCTACCTTGTTATCTCTCTGCAACCTGTTTCTGTACAACTGTCCCAATAAAACTATCTCTGAACTCAATGTAAACTGTCACCAACTGAGCTGTCATAAACTCAACTACAGTGCATTGCCTCTCAGCTGACTGACTGACTCAACAAAACTCCACTGAACTCACACAACTGAACTTTACTGCAAACTGACTGACTCCCAAATGACTGACCTACTCTCTCTTTCTGACTACTCTTAAGTAGACTCTTTTTCCTGTATGTTCTCATGAGAGTTGGGCATATCTTATCTCTGAGTCATTTTGTCAAATTCTCTGATTTGTCATTTCGTCTGCCCCTCAATTATATGGCATATTCAAACATGGCTGTTTCCTTCTACAAATTAAATTTACTCTTAATCCATGGTCTGATGTTTTGTGTTTGACTGTTAATTATTTTTCTCCCTGAAGTCTGCCTGCTGTTTTTTTTTTTTTTAATGAACATACTATCACATACCTGAAATGACATTTGTAAACTTTGCTCACAAATTACCCCTGATTGGCTAAATAAAGTAGCTTACATACCTGAGCAGGGCAGAAGTAAAGCAGGCAGAGTCATGGTTAATGGGATTGGAAAACAGAAGAGTCATAGGATGAAGAAAGACAGGTACAGGAGAGGAGAAGAAGAAGCAGAGGCATCATGGATTACAGTATAAAAATATCATGTGACCAGGAGGAGCCTGTTCTGAGTATCAGTGGTGGAGAAAAGCTAGCCCAAATGAATGACATACACAATTATTTATGAAATATTGGGTGGAAAATAGCCCAGTTAGGAGTTTTTAGAGAAATTGGCATGGGATGTGGGACTAGAATATAGAAAAGAGCTTAGGCGGTAGTTTCTTCCCAGCCTCAGAGTTTAAGGCATATTAAAATTCTAATAGGTGTCTGTGTCTTTCATTGATATGGTAGTGAGTTAGTTACCACAATAATAGTAGTCTATGAATTAACAATAAATATTAATAACCTAATATTTTTCTACAACACTTTACCTTCATTGTTTTGGGGTAAAGGTATGTACTAAGATCATGTCTGTATTCCATCTAGAAAAATTAAAGGTATGTCATTCCAGGCAGATCATACAGATGTAAAAGTTCTTTGAATGTTATCCTTTACTAGAGCAGCCATGTTGTTGGAGTAAAATATCTCTACATAAATATCTATTGAACAATTATCAAATAAAATGAATATTGATATACTGTTACTAAGAATTCAATATAAATTTTGTTTTTCTGTGAATATCTTCTTGTCTTATAGGATCCAATCCACATTACCATACTGTATTTACCTGTCATTTCTTTTTAACTTCTCATGTTGGTATAGTTCATCAGTCTTTCCTATAACACAGGAGTCTAGACTAGTACTGTTTGTTCATTCCCAAATCTATGTTACCTGGTATTTTTTTCTACCAGTTAAGTTCAGTATAAAAATTTTTGGAAGGGCATTGAAGGGAGATAATTACATACTGATATATACTATCAGGCAGTGTATTCTGCATATGTGTGATATCACTGGTTATATTAATAGATGATGATTTTAAACAGGTCTATATACTCTGCCTTTTTTCAACTTTTCATTTTGGCTTTTTGGAAGTTATTTTCTCAAACTGTCCAAGATGTACAGAGAATTAAGTTCTACTTTTACAAAATGAGAATACTTAAAGATGTTATGTAAAATTATTCTATAAGAAACATTTTTCTTCTCCTTGATTTATGAATTTATTCAGCAATTTGCATAGATCAGAATGGACTCATGTATATTTATTTTTAGCTTTGGATTATACTTTTATTATATTTGGGTTACATTTGCAACAGCTTTATTTTTTTTCACACATTTTTTTGGCTTTGATGTCAGTATCTATTTCATTTTGGCTTCTTTGTCCATCTGACATTTTTATACACTTATGCTTTTGGAGAACATAGCTTAGTATTTGGAATTCAGGTGGACCAGAGTCCCTTTGTGTTTTCCTATTGTAGACTTAACAGCAACCCTTTCTATACCGTGCCTTGGTTTCTTTTATTGAATCCCAACTTTCAAAATCAATATTCAGGGAAGGCAGACCTGAAAAAAAAATACCACAGTCTGGGTAGCGGAAATAATAGGAACCTGTTTTCTTATAGCTTTGAATAAAGGATCTATGGTCAGCATACCAAGACTAACTTGTTAACAAGTCTGGCTTTTCCAACATCATTCTTCGATGATCAGACCTCAGGTTTCTGTTACCCCTCCCCATGTTACCAGTTTCCTCTCTTGAGGCTTCCTGTCAATAAGATCAAATTCTGTTTTCAACATTCCTTCAAGTAAGCAAAATTTTGTCTTTAGAGTTTATTTTCTTTTATTTGGGGATTCAATTCACTGATTAAACTTTGCATATACCTGTCTATAACTATTTCCGTTAACCAATGCTGTGCTGTGCATTAATGTGGAATCTACTCATGGAGCTTTTTGTCTGGTTCCTCCTAATTGTTTATGCAAACTTATATGGGTGATTTGGAGGGTTAAGTGTTGTAAAATGGAATCAATGGCAGAAAGTACCTTACATTTAGTAAGTGCATTAATTAAAAGCTTAATGTTTGTGACTATTTTATTTTATTGTAGTGGATACTTTGAATAAAAATTATGTTTTATCTATATTATTTAATATATTCTTGTTCATATTTAAAAATGCACTGAATAACTTAATCCTGTGTAGTAAGTTTACCTTACTAGTGAAGTGTTAATGAGCATATATATAACCATATAAGAAATACTTCAAAATAGATTCACTGTGTATCATTTCTATTTAAAATAACAATAAATGATTGCAATGATATTTAATTTAAATAAGTTTGTTATTCTCCTGGAAATAGCATTAATGCTACAAAAAATAAGTATTATCAATGTATTTTGTTAGTTTTTCAAAACAAAATATTATAAATTAATTCAACTTTATTTCACTATGACTTGAAATTAACTAAAAAGTGTGTAGCATTTTCATCCTACTTCTGCATTCAGCTTATTTCTTTCATACAGATGTCCCATACAGCTGAGATGGCTGACAGAATCGTACAACTCTTCCATGTGAAAGTGTTCCAAAAGCAACTCTTGATAAAAAGTAGTGCTTAACTAAAAGAAATCAGGGGCAACAGATCCTGCTTTAAACCAAGGGAATAGTACATAAAATTGCGTTCTTGTCTTCCTGTGGTAGGAAAAATAATGAGGAAAATAAATAAAAGGATCAATTTAATATCTACTTAGGTTAATTAATTACTATGCTAGATTTTCTAGTCATTTTTTTGATATTTATACAAGGGTAAATCAAAGTCCTCCTAAAATAATATTTGTAACAAACCCATCAAACGTCCGTATTTAGGAACAAGATATTGGAAGATATGAGAAAATTAATGAGTTTTAAAACATAGAAAACAAATATTATTATTAGGAAGACATTGAAATGTGCGCATAGAGCAGGGAACACAAAAAAGATAGTTTGTGTGAATATGTTAAAAAATTTGGAAGATAAGAGGGGTGTATTTCCCCAATACTTTCAGTGTCCAAGAAGACTATTTTCTTGTAGCATCCCTAGAGAGTGAACACAGCAGGAATATTTGAATCATAATGAAGACCCAAAGATGAAAAGAGAGAAAACAACACTTTAAATTTCATCTTTTTTTTTTAACCAGGTAAAGATGTAATTGTGAGTGAAATTTGATGTTTAAGCAAATCTCATGTTGTTACCAATGTTGTTACCATGTTGGCTGATCTTTTCAGAACATCTGTAATCATTTAGAAGAAGCTAAATATATCTACATAATTTTTTTGGAACATGCAGTTTGTGCACATACATACATTCAAGTGAGTGACTTAGTATCTAATAAATAGGACAGTTTTAATTAGCATCAACGCAAGTTCAAAATATATCAAGGCAAATCAACAACAGAATGAGCTTAAGATTACAAGGTTAAAATGTATAGAATTTATTGAGGAAAGTTTTTCTTAGAGTAGTCCTTTAGTTATAATCACAAAACAAAACAAATAAATTATGTCTATGTAGAAACTAAGCTATAAACTGTCATAGCAGATTTGGTCTGCTGTTGGATTCATGGTCAGTGTATAACTGAATTCGGTGTATAATTAATGTAATGACTTTTTTTTTAACCTTTGTAAGAAAAAAAAAACTTTTGGAATGGGAAGAAGAAAGGAAAAGAAAATACTGAGAAAGAAATATGTTAGCCAAAATTAAACAAACATATACTCTAGATAAGATCTGGCTATTAGCTCTGTACCCCATTTTTAAATTGGATTACTTGGTTTGTTGCTGTTTAAAGTCTTTAGTTTTTTATATATTCTGGATATTAGCCCTCTGTTCCATGTAGGGTTGGTGAAGATTTTTTTTTTAATTTAAAAATTTTTTATATTGGCGGGCTTTGTATCCCAGCTATAGACACTCTCTCATTCCCTTCCAATCCCACCCTCACTCCCTCTTCTTCTCCCTGTCCCTTTCTAAGTCCACTGGTACAGGAAGTCTTCCTCCCTTTCCATCTGACCCTAGCTTATCAGGTTTCTTCAGAATTGGTGCAATGTCCTCCTCTGTGGCCTAGCAAGGCTGCTCCTCCCTCAGGGATGGGGAGGTCAAAGAGCCAACCATTGAGTTCATTGCAGAAATAGTCCCTGTTCTCTTTACTAGGGTACCCACTTGAATACTGAGATACCATGGGCTATATCTGAGCAGGACTTCTAGGTTATATCCATACATGGTCCTTGGTTGGAGAAACAGTCTCATAAAAGATCCCTGTGCCCTAGTATATGTGGTCCTTGTGGAGCTCCTGTCCTCTCCAGGTCATACTAACTCCCTCTTCTTTCATATGACTCCCTGCACTCTGCTGAAGTTTTGGTTATGAGTTTCTGCATCTGCTTTGATACACTGCTAGGTAGAGCCTTGTAGAGGCCCTCTGTGGTAGGCTCCTGTCTTGTTACTTGTTTTCTCCTACTTCCAATGCACATCCCATTTGTCTTTCTAAATGAGGATTGATCATCTCACCCCAGGTCCTCTTTCTTGTTTATCTTCTTTAGGTTTGCAGATCCTATACCACTCGTAGGCATATATCCAGAATATGCTCAAGTACGCAATAAGGACATTTGCTCAACCATGTTTGTAGCAGCTTTATTCATAATAGCCAGAACCTGGAAACAACCCAGATGTCTAACAACGGAGGAATAGATACAGAAATTGTGGTATTTTTACACAATGGAATACTACTCTGCAACTAAAAACAAGGAAATCATGAAATTTACAAGCAAATGGTGGGATCTAGAAAAGATCATCCTGAGGGAGGTATCCCAGAAGCAGAAAGACACACATAATATATATTCACTTATAAGTGAATACTAGACCTATAAGACAGGATAAGATCGGTGAAGAACTTTTTCCCGTCTGTAGGCTGTCTTTTTTTGTTCTGATGACAGTGTTCTTTGCTTTACAGAAGCTTTTTAGTTTCATGAGGTCCCATTTTTTACTTGTTGGTATTCTAGCCTGTGTTGTTGGTATTCTGTTCAGGAAGTTGTCTTCTTTGCCAATAAGGTCAAGGCTCTTCCCCACTTTTTCTTCTACCAGATTTAACGTGTTTGGTTTTATGTTGAGGTCTTTGATCCACTTGGACTACAACTTTGTGCAGAGTGATAAACTGGGGTCTATTTGAATTTAATACATGTAGACATCTAGATATAACAGCACCATTTGTTAAATTTGCTTTCTTTTTTTCCATTGTATTCTTTTGGCTTCTTTGTCACAAATTAAGTAGGGAAGATACTTAATCCTCATTCAGAAGGGCAAACAGAATAGACATGGGAAGTAGGAGAAGAAAAGGAATAGGACAGGAGCCTTCCACAGAGGTTACCTGAAAGACTCTACCCACCAGGGTATGGAAGGAAATACTGAGAGTAATAGTCATACTTTGGGAAGAGTGCAGTGAATCCTTATGAAAGAAGGAGACAGAAAGACCAGGAAGGGGCAGGAACTCCACAAGGAGAACAACAAAGCCAAAATACCTGGGACCTAGAGACAAGATTCTCCAACCAGTGGCCTTGCATGCTGAAGACCTAGACACCCTTGTTCAGTTTCAAAGTGGGTTCCCTAGTCAGGGGTACAGGAGCTGTCTCTTATATAAACTCAGCGGCCTTCTCTTTGCTCACCTCCCTCTGGGGGGTGCAGCCTTGCCAGGCCACAGAGGAAGATGATGTAGCCAGCCTTGATATAACCTGATAAGCTAGTGTCAGGTAGAAGGGGAGCAGGTCTTCCTCTATTAGGGAACTAGGGAAAGGGCATAGGTGGAGAAAGCTAGGGTGGGTAGGATTGGAAGGAGACAAGGAAGGGGGCTTCAAAGTGAATGAATTATAACCTCTCCTATTGTGGTCTAGAAAGGGGCAAGAGGAGATGAGGGAGGCAGGGTGAGATTTGGAGGGAATGAGGGAGTAGACTACAGCTGGTATATAAAGTTAATAAACTGTAACTAATATTAAAAAAATAAAAGAATAAATAAATAAATTAAAATAGTTAAAGAAAATGTAAAATATATAATTAAATACAAAAATATAGCCATACAACACCAAAAAAAAAAAAAGATATGGCTCTGTCAAAGAACAAAGCTCACCACGTACTAAGAATTCAATAAAATGCTTTGACATTTAGTAAGTGATGGGAGTGATCCTTCCTGATTTCATTGTGCAGCTTAATCTAGAAACAAAACACCCAGAGCTATTTTATTCTCCTATTAATAAGGCTGTTGTTTTTCTTACCATTTCATTTTTAACTGTAATCTTTAACTCTGTTATGAGGTATGCAAAATTGCTGATTGGCCACAGCAATGCTTAATTCTAGCCATCACTGGAAGTGATGGGATGCTTATCCCCTTGTTTATCACATGTCTGAATAAACAGCATTCAACAATAGCCTTCTGCCATATATGTTGAATTCTTGTTCTTAAAGTAAGAAGCATCAAACAAATTTAAGCTACTTCTATTAAACTAATTTTTTTCTCAAATACTTCCTATTAGGAAAGTTTCTGGCTCTTCTTTTCATTTTTCTCAAGCCTGGGACTCCTTTTCTACCACTACGTGTCTCAGTTATGGTTACTATTGTTGTGATGAAACACCATGACCAAAGAAACCTGGGGAGGAAAGGGCTTATTTACTTTACACTTCACATCATAGTTTGTCAGCAAAGGATCTCAGGACAGGAACTCAAGCAAGAAAGGAATTCGAAGGCAGGAGCTGGTGCAGAGGTCATGGAGGAGATGTCATGCTGCTTACTGAGTTGTTACTTATGATTTACTCAACTTGTTTTCTTATAGAACCCAAGACTACCAAGCCAGGGAGGCACTACCCATATCTATCACTCCTGCTCCTATCTATCACTAAGTAATACCCTATATGGAAGGGGAGGTGGACCTCCCTTATCAGTAGACTAGGGGAGGGGCATGGGAGGAGAAAATGTTAGGGAAGGGTTTACAATTGTGATACAAAGGGAATAAATTGTAATGAAAATAAGTAAATAAAAAGGAAAAAAGAAATACCTTACAAACTTGTCTACATGATCTTATGAAGACATTTTCTCAATTGGGACTCCCTTTTCTCTGAGGAATCTAGCTTGTATATAGTTGACATGAAACTAGCCAGTATACCAGCCATTAATATAACCCTGCCCTTGGAAATATGTTAACTTATCTATGCCCAGAAAATAAATTTTGGTTTTGTAGTCCGTGATAAAAATCATTATGAGATATTTTAGTATATTTTTTCATTTTAATGTAAATGTAAATCTGATGTAAATTAAATTTATTTTAGATGATATACAGAACGAGAAAAGTGAAAACTTACATCATGTATGTATTTGGTAGTATTTAAGTCAAGCTGACATTTTTTCCGTTAACTATTTATCGGTTTTTATTGGTAAAACATTAAGATTTATTTCTATAGATTTTTTGTAATGCATAGTTTAATAGTGACATCTATTGTCATCCTACTGGCAAGAGTACAACAGAGTTCCCGACCTCCGTCTACCTATAATGTCATTGCCACTAATCAGTCTTTGTCCATTCTTCCTGTACCTTGCCCCACCAGCCTCTGGTAGCCACAATTCTACTCTCAGCTAATACAGAAATATCATTTGGACGTTCCACTCATTATCGGAACCACGGAATTGCTTTTGCTTTTGTGTTTGTTTATTTTTCATGTTCGCTATATCAATTCAAAGATATTCATTGAGGTTTACACGTGTTGCAATCCATATGATTTTGTCAGATTTTCTTTTGATGAATAGCATTACATTGTCCCCATCTACAACATTTAAGAACATTTTATTAGTATATTCATTGTGGAAAGCAACACTTTATATGGATATTTTCACTTACTGCATTGTTTCTTTTGACCATTTTTAGCCCCTACCCTTACCTATTACTTCTTTCACCTCTGTTGCTCTTCTTTTTTACCATGGGCATTCCCCTTTTGCTTTCAGGTCTTATGCATATATACATTATTTTAAGGATATATTTATACATCCATATGAAAGAACATATGTGATTTTTAAATTTTCTGAGTGCGCCTTATTTTGCTAAATATGACTGTATCTACTTGAATCTATTTTCTATCAGACAACCCAATATCATTCTTCTTTATAACTGAAAATATTAGTTCATCTGGTGAAAGTAATCTAGGTTTGTTCCACAATTTGCATATAGTAAACAGTGCTTTTGTAGACACAGGACAAGAATTTCTCAGTTATAATAACTTTTGGTATTTGAGTATATACTCAGTAGTAGAATAGCTGGTTTATTCTTTACCTCTGTTTTCTTCTCGTTCTCCTCACCCTCTCCTCCTCCTTCTCTTTCTTCAACTTCTTTACAATTTATTCACTCTGTATCATGGTTGCAGCTGCCTTTCTCATCTCTTCCTGTCCCCACCCTCCTTCTTCCTCTCCCATCCATCTCCCCTACTTCAGTTATAGAAATCCTCCTCTCCTACTGTCTAACCATAGCCTATCAGGTCCCATCAGGATTGCAAGGATCATCCTTTGTGGGCTGGCTAGGTCACCCCACCAGGGAGAGGTGATTAAGGAGCAGGCAACCAAGTTCATGGGTTGGTATAATGTTCTTTTAAAATGTATACACCTTACCCTTGTTCATTTAAATGCTGATTTCTCCCCCCCCCCAAATTCTGGTTTCAATCTGGATATTGTGTTGTGATACTTATTCTAAGCATCCTGTCTCAACTCTGTGTAAACAGGTCAAAATGACACAATGTTGAGCTGGGAGGAGCCAGAGGGCAGGAAATGAGTAGTTGTAGAAAGAGTGAGGAGAGCTAGGAGAAGGCAGAGCTGGAGGAGAGATCATGGAACAAGGTGCAGAGATGGACTGGACCTAATATATCACTAAAAGCAAGTACAATGTGGGAATCTAAATGTTAGGAAACTATGAGGGGTTGGAAGTTTAGGAAGGAGTAACTATTGCCCAGCATTGTGTTCTAGGTTAACTAAAATCCCTGTCTTTGTGTGGTGATTTGGTTATACAGCTAATTCATTAACAACAGCTTTACCAGAAGATATATCAATAGTAAATATTAAACTCCACTTATGACATTCATGCCAGAGACTGTCTCTTCTTCCCTTACTAGGGATCCCACATGGAGAAAGAGCTGTCTATGTCCCTCAACCTAAAAATGGATACAGAAGTTGTGTTGCATTTACCCAATGGAATAATACTAGGCTATTAAAACAAGGAAATCATGACATTTATAGTCAAAGGGATGGAAGTAGAAAAGATCATCCTGAATGAGGTAACGCAGAAGGAGAAAGACATGCATGGTATATTCCCACTTATAAGTGGATATTATCCATAAAATATAGGATAAACACACATAAGTCTACAGTCCTAAAGAAGCTTAATTACAAGGATGGCCCTAGAAATGGTACTTAATTCTCATTCAGATAGGAAAACTTTACACTCATCAGAATGGCTAAAATAAAAAACTCAAGTGGAGAGGATGTGGAGAAAGAGGAACCCTCCTCCATTGCTGGTCAGAATGTCACCTTGTACTACCACTTTGGAAATCAACCTAATGATTTCTCAGACAATTAGGACTAGTGCTACCTCAAGATCCAGCTATACCACTCCTAGGCATATATCCAAAATATGCTAAAAAAAAAAAGTCTGGGCCCAGGGGTCTTTTCTGAGACTGATACTCCAACCAAGGAGTGGGGATAACCTAGAACCCTGCAAAGATGTAACCCATAGCAGCTCAGTCTCCAAGTGCGTACCCTAGTAAGGGGAACAGGGACTATCTCTGACATGAACTCATTGGCTGGCTCTTTGATTACCTCCACCTGAGGTGGGGGAGCAGCCTTACCTGACCACACAGGAGGACAATGCAACCAATCCTGATGAGACCTGATAGGCTAGGGTCAGATGGAATGGGTAGAGGACCTCCCCTATCAGTGGACTTGGAGAGGGGCATGGGAGGATATGAGGAAGGGAGTGAGGGATTGGGACAGAATGAGGGGAGAGAGCTACAGCTAGGATACAAAATGAATAAACTGTAAAAAATATAAAAATAAAAATAAAAAAGAGTATTCCACGATCAGGGAACAACATATGCTGGAGAGGTTGTGGAGAAAGGGGGGCCCTCCTCCACTGCTAGTGGGAACATAAACTTGCACAACCACTTTGGAAAACAATCTGGTGATTTCTCAGACAATTATGAATAGTGCTACCTCAAGATCCAGCTATACCACTCCTAGGCATATAGCCAAAAGATGTTCAAGAATACAGCAAGGTCATTTTCTCAACCATGTATATAGCAGCTTTATTTGTAATAGCCAGAATCTGGAAACAACCCAGATGCCCTCAGTTAAGGAATGGATACAGAAATTGTGGCACGTTTACACAATGGAATATTACTCAGCAATAAAAAACAAGGGAGTCATGAAATTTGCAGGTAAATGGTGGGAACTGGAAAAGATCATCCTAAGTGAGGTATCCCAGAAGCATAAAGAAGCACAGGGTAAATACTCTCTTATAAGTGGGTATTAGATATATAATATAGGATAAACATACTAAAACATGTGCATCTAAAGAAAGTAATCAAGAAGGAGGACTCTAGCTGAAATGCTCAATCACCATTCAGAAAGGTGAAGAAGGTGGACATCTGAAGAGGGAGAAAATAGGGAACAAGACAAGAGCCTACCATAGAGGGCTTCTGAGAGACTCTACCCTGCAGGGTAGCAAAGCAGATACTGAGACTTATAGCCAAACTTAGGGCAGAGTGCAGGGAATCTTACTAAAGAAGTGGGAAATAGTAGAAACTGGAGAGGACAAGAGCTCCACAAGGAGAGGGACAGAACCAAAAATTCTGGCCACAGGGGTCTTTTCTGAGACATACTCCAACCAAGGACCATTCATGGAGATAACGTAGAACCACTGCACTGATATAGCCCATGGAAGTTCAGTGTCCAAGTGGGTTTCATAGTAACTGGGACAGTCTCTGACAGGAACAGATTGGCCTGCTCTTTGATCATCTCTTCCTTAGTGGGGATCAGCCTATCCAGGCCACAGAGGAAGACAATGCAGCCACTCCTGATGAGACTTGATAGACTAGGATCAGAAGAAAGGGTAGGAGACCTCCCCTATCAGTGGACTAGGGGATGGGCATGGGTGGAGAACTGCAAAAGTTGGTGGGATTGGGAGGGGTGGCTAGAAGGAGCTATAGGTGGGATACAAAGTGAATAAACTGCAACTAATAAAAAAAGGGGGAATGGGATGAGAGTCTGCCACAAATGTCCTCTAAAAACTCCACCCAGCTGGTAATTGAAGAAGATGCAGAGACTCACAGCCAAACTTTGCATAGAGCAAAAGTGAGTCTTATGGAAGAATGGGGGATAAAATATGTCCCACAGGGATCAGGAGCCACACAAGGAGACTATAAAAGCTAAAAAGAACTGGGCCTAAGGGGTACTGCAGAGACTGATGCATAAACCAAAGACCATGCATAGAGAGGACCTTACCCCTATCTTAATTTTTGAGAAATATTCACACTAGATTTCACAGTGGAGGACTGATTTAAATTTTTTCATTAGTTCATAAGTACTCACTTTTCTTTGAATTCTTTTCAAAATTTGCTCTTAATTGTTGGCTTAATGATAGTCATTTTGATGGGGTGATGTAGAATCTTGATTCATTTTTAAGATTTTCTTGATAGCTAATGATGTTGATCATTGTTCTTGTGCTTATTTGTCATTTCATCATTTGAGAAATATGGAACTCACTAGTCCTATTTATTTATTGAGTTGTTTGGTATTTAGTAGTTTGAATATGTTACATTTTCTAGATATTAATTGTCTGCACAATGTACAGCTTACAGAGATTTGCTACCATTCTGTAGGCTGCCTTCACTCAATTATTTACCTCCTTTGCTGTCCAGAAAATGTTTAATTTCTAATCCACTCCCAGCTCTTCACTGCTGCCTTTATTTCATGAACAACTGAATTATTTCGTATGGAGTCGTTGCATACATTTATATATTGAAATGCTCTTCTTTTGTTTTTAGAGATTTTGGATTTTAGTCCATTTTGAATTGATTACACACTGAGAAATGTGGATTCATTTTTTTTTCTCCTCCACTTGGTAGATTCCCAGCACTATTAATTGAAGAAGCTTTGATTCTATGTAAGCTTTCCTTTTTTTTTTCTATTTTATTTTTATTTTTTCAATTTTTGATTCCCAAAATGTCTATACATGTTTATGTCTGATTATTCTGTTCTTTTTATTTATCCATATGTTTTATTTTGTAAATTCCATACTGTGTTTTTACCTATGGTTATGCATTTCAATTTATAGTTAGATAACATTATACCTGCACACTCTATTTTATCTCTTTGATATATATATTCATACATATGGTGGTAACATTATGTTTTATACCTCTGTTTCATAGTTAATTCTGAAATCAAGTAGAATAATGGCTGCTTAGCATTGATTTGATTATCAAAATCTTTTGTGCTTGGTTGCATATGAAGTTAGTAATTTTTAAATCCTTTTGAAATGGAACTTTGATGAAAATAAAAAGGTTATGAGGAGCATCCTTTGTATTTCAAATGATACAGATGATTTAAACATTCAACATTAATTCTGATAGTTTTAATATTTTAATAATTTTTGAGATAAGGTTTCTTTATGTATCCTTGGTTGTCCTGGACTTGATTTGTAGACCAGGCTGGCCTTGAATTCACTGACATTTAAAGGAATGTGCCATTATGCCTGGCTCAAGTCATTGTACTTCCACATTTAATTTGCATAGAATTGTTACCTTGATAGAACGATGAATTTTAACAAACATCTATTAAATACCTAATGAGTTTATATAAATTTTTGAACTTCATTTTATGAATGTGATGTATCATGTTTATTCGAATATATTGTATTCCTGCCATTTGATTGTATCAAATATTGTAAACGTGGTAAAATATTTGACTTGTTAGCATTTTTTGAGAATTTGTTCATCTATATCCATGAAAGAAATTAGCCAATAATGTTCTTTTTATGTTATATTTTATTTATCTTTAATTGTATTTTCAGATTAGTACTAACCTCACAACATTTTTCCTTAAAAATATTTTCTTTCTTATGTTTTGGAATAAGTTAAGGAGAACTTGTATTAAATAATTTAAGAACTTGTTTTAAAAAGGATAAAGTCCATAGAGGCATTGCAGGATTGGAAGCTTTTGAATGTGAATTTTTTTTTCTTTCAACTTCATGATTTTTATTGACTTGCTCAGGTTTACTATTCTCCCATGAGTCTTTGTTGGCAAGCTGTTCTGGCATTTGTCATTTCCTTTTTGGTTAACAAATTTGTTGGTGCATAGTTGCTCATGACAACCTCCAACAATCAAATACATATGATGTCAATTGTAAAAGCCTGATTTTTCTCTAGTTTCATTTTCATTCTGCATTATTTTGCATCTGACTAAGCATTTGACAGTATGTTATGTTTTAAAATATCAGATTTTTCATATCACTGCTTGTTGGTGCAATGTTTCATTTCTCCATTTTATTTACATATGCTCTGATCTTTATTTTTTTTTATTTCTAACTGCTGACTAAGGACTCAGAATTTAATGTTTATTCTAATCCCTTGAATTGAAATAAGGTATTGATTATTTGAAATCTCTCTTCTTATATTGATTTGAACATTGATGACATTATTTTATTCCTCATGAAAAAATGTTATTTCATTTTTTACATGATAGGCATGTTCTTAATCAAATCCCAGCACACACAGACAAAAATTTCAGAAATAGCTAAAAAACTCTACAATAAAGTATTCCTTACATTTTGATTTTCTCATATATCATTGTATTTATTTAGCTTATTTTGTGTTTTATCTTCAATGTCTGACTCTCCACATATTAATATTTTTGTTGTTATTACTCTTAATTTTAAAAACATATTCATATTAAAAACATGTTGGTTTCCAAATCTTATTTGCTATATTAGATCATTCTAAATTTCTCTGTATTGCTTACCCAATAAATTTTATGCCATTTCACATTTTTCCTAATTATCATTATTTATTTTTGTTGGAAAAGCTGCTTTTACCAACGTGTTGCAGGGGCCCATTTGGTGTATATAGGTTTTTCTTTTTCTTTTTTCTTTTTCTTTTTCTTTTTTTTTCTTCTTTTTTAATGAGTATTTTAGGAATCTCACTTTTGTAAATTAAGATTAGTAGTATTTATGGCTGGTAGCTATTTTCTATTAATACTATGTAAATTACATGTCATTTTCAATTGGCAGGTTATGTCCTGCTCTGAAGTATCCTTTCTGGAGACCTGGATATCACTATTGTGCAGTGTTTTTTAATTCTAACTTGATAACTGGCCTTTCACTCTTGGCAAGTTAAATATTAGTGTGTTCAGTGGTACATGTCAAGGTGCTTAATCTGAAGGGTGGCATTTGATTTTCCTGTGTTGTGTTTATTTTTCTCCAGATTACCAAAGTTTTCTGTTATGAACCAGCTAAATAATGTTTCTGCCTCTTTGACATTCACAAGTCTCTTTTTTTGTGTGTCTTAACTATGAAGCAATTTGCAATTAATTCTTTCTGGAAAACGAAAAGTCAGTCTTCTTCAATAGATGTCACTGGAAATAGCAATGACATTCCAGGGTAGGCTTCAATTCCCAGGAGTAGTTGACCAACATAAAACAGATACTGTTGTGTGCTTTTATTTTTTTTTATTTTGTATTTTGATATTTTATCTCTTCCTAGTTTTGTTTATTTCAATTTTCTTTTTTTTTAGTTTGTTTTTATTGCTGTTTTTAGTTTTCTTTATGTGAAAATAATATGAGATAGAAAAGTAGGAGGATTTGGGGAGGGGATCAAATAAAATAGAAAAAAATAATTTCACAGAATTTGTTGTTTATTTATCAAATAAAGTTCATACAACATATTTGATCATGTTTTACCCTCCGTCAATATTCTCCCCATCTCTTATCCACTCATATTAGTTTTGCTTCTCTCTCTTTTTCTCTCCCTTTAGAAAACAAACAGAAATCAAGAAACCCATTTTTAAAAAGCACAAAATGAGAACCAAAATATACAAGCAAATCTCCAACAGGACAACAATAACAATAAAAAGAAAAAGACCAAACAAGTAAGAAAAAGGAGAGAAAAATTAAAACAAAACAAAAACAGCCATTGAGTTTGTTTTGTGTTATCCAGATACATGTGGGCATAGGGCCTGACCTGAAGTTCTTTATATTCTCAGTGCGATTTCACTGGTGAAAACAGGTATTTTCTTTGCCAGCAAGATGATAGCTCGGTGTCGGACTGAAGACCCTAGTGAGGGAAACAGGGACTGTTTCAGTCATGAACTTGATGGCTGACTCTTTGACCCTCCCCCATACAAGCCAGGGAGTGACAGACTGGCTAGATCCCAGGGGAGGACATTGCAGCCAGCCCTGAGGAGACAGGATGAGCTGGGGTTGGAGGGAAGGAGAGGAGGTTCTCCCCTGTAGGTGGACTTGGAGGGGGCAGGGAGGAGATGAGGGAGGGTTTGGGAGGGTGGGAAGGAATGAGGGAGGGGGCTATGCTTGGGATGCAAAGTACCTAATCTGTGATTGATATAAAAATAAATAAATTATAAAAAAGAATCAATTATAGATAATACCTATCTATAATTATATATAATATATATATATATATATATATATATATATATATATATATATTCTTTTTTTAAAGATGTGGGTATGAGGCAGATACAGAGAACAGAAATGAGAAGAAAGACAGACAGAAATACACACACAAACACACACACAGAGAAAGCAAGAGCTGCAACATATTTGGTGTGGGTGTGAAGAGCTCAGTTAGTCACGCATCACAATTCCTGGGACTGAAGTTAAAGAATGCTGTGAAGTACCTAATGTGAGTGATGGACAGTGAAGTCCACTACTCTGGAAGAGCAGGAGGCACTTATCACCCTGCCATTTCTCCAGCCACAACATTTTTCTGAAGAGGAAAAGGAGAGAGAGTGGATGTTAGGTACAGCGAATGTAGGTGTAAACTTGGAGCAATGGAAAGAGGGGAAACTGTGGTTGGGATATATAGATGATCCTCGAATTGACATTGTTGTGTGTTTCTTTCTTTTACATTTTTATGTCATCTAGTGTGCTTTAATTCACAGACCAATGTTCTAATTTCTGCATTGCTTTCTTTTCTTTTTTCCATACTGGAGACATTTAAACTGTTACCACGAATATTTCAAGTAAAATGGCTCTTCCCTATTTAACTTATTTATCCTTCCTTGTCTTCAACTATAATTTAGAAGGATAATATCCATAATGACTGAATTGTGTGCATATCATTTGATATTTTTATTCTAGTTGAACTCTCTGCTATTTACTCTTCTATTATCATGATGAAACACAGTGACCAAGGCAACCTATAAAAGAAAACATTAAATTTTGGCCTCTTGGCTACAGTCTGTTACCGTCATGGTGGAAATAATGAAATTAGGCATCTAGGTATTCATGAAGCTGGAGCAAGACAGGGAAAGAGATGGAGAGACAGATTCAGAGACAGACACAAAAAGGCAGACTTTCCTAAGGGAATTTTTAGGGTTACTTGTGTATACTAGTACATTATCTTCAAATAAAGATACTTTGACTTATTCCTTTACAATTTGTATCCCCTCCGTTTTCTTCCAGTGTCTTATTGCTCTCGCTAAAGCTTCAAGTACTATATTGAAAAGATATATAGTTCACAACCTTGAATTTCTCCTGTTTTTAGTAGAATTCCTTTGAATTTCTAACCATTTAATTTGATGTTGAAAATAGGTTCTTTTCTCATACAATACATCCCAACCATAGTTTCCCCTCCTTCCACTCCTCCTAGTTTACACCTACATTCCCTTTACCTAAGATCCATTTTTTTCTCCGTTTCAGAAAAGAGGTCTCTTAGAGATGGCAGCCAGACAGGACAAAAGAAGACACAATAAGACAAGGCAAAGCCCTCATATTGTGCCTGAAAAGGGCAATCCAAAAGGAGGAAAAATGTCTCAGGATCATGGAAAGTGTCTTAATATTCTGTGTCTCCAAATAAAGTCTGGCTTAAGGTCTCTGCACCCCCTCCCATGTACAGACTGTGGATTCTTCTCTGATGAGGACTGGGATAAGGCACCAAACTATGAGTAGAGCAGAATATATCATTAGGAATCATGTCTTTCATTTATTTATTTTTTGCAAGCAGTGTTTGGTTCTCTCCTAGTTCTCTGGGCTATACAGCCATTGATTCCTACCTTCTCCTGGAGTGGACCTCAAGTTAAACTAGACATTGTTTGCCCATTCCACTTGCTTTGTACCACCTTGTCCAGGCACATCTTTCAGGCTGGACATATTGTAAGTGACCAGTTTAGTGGCGAGGGTTGCCCTCCATCTTTCTACTTCTGTATCCCACAGAGTAACTTCTCAGGACAAAGAGACTAGAATGTAGGGGTGAAGACTCCAAGCCCTCATTAGCTTGACCTCTTTTTATTCAATGAGCTGAGTGGAAGTTGACCTTGGCAATGGGACACTGCTATCCATTTTCAGAGTTGGCTTGTCTTAGCAACAGCCTGGGATTGCTTAGGGATCTCTAAGGGACCTCCTTGTCTAACAACTGAATTGATTCCGCTGGAAGATTTGCCTGGCTACAAAAGCCAGTCAGTTCAGAAACTGTATCCTACATTTTAAGGTTCCTCACTAGGGTCACCTCATAAATTCTAGGAAGTTACCAATACACTAGGTTTCCACACTGCCCTACAAATGCCTCGATATTTCCAGCCATCTCTCCCTGAGCTATCTCCCTTCATTCCTCATGCCCCAAACTGACTCCTCCAGTTCTCATCCTGGCCTGCTCCCAGTCCAGCCAGAAAAATCTATTCTATTTCCCCTTCCCAGGAAGACCCATGGTTTCCCTCCCTTCCCCTATACTTAAACGCTTTGGATATGTGGATTGTAGCTTTATTATCATTTACTAAATGGTTAATATCCAGTTATAAGTGAATATATACCATATATGTCTTTTGTGGTGTGGGTTACCTCACTCAGGGTGAGTTATTCTATTTATCTGACCTTTTTTTTTTCTGTTGCTGAATAATACTCCATAGTATAAATATACCACATTTTTATCATTATTTAGTTAAGGGACATCTAGCTTATTTCCAGTTTCTGGCTATTATGAATAAGGCTTTAATGAACATAATTGAGCATGTGTTCTATGGTAGGATTAAAGGTCTTTTGAGCGCATCCCCAACTGTGGTATAGCTGGGTCTTGAGGTAGATGAAGTCCCGATTTTCTGAGGAAACTCCTTGTTTATTTTCAGAGTGGCTGCACAAACTTTCACTCTCACCAACATTGGAGGAGTGTTCCATTGCTCCACATATGTACCACCATGAGCTTTCACTTGTTTTACTGATCTTAGCCATTCTGACAAGTATAAGATGGAATCTCAAATTACTTTTGATTTTTTCTGATGGCTAAGGATATTGCACATTTCTTTAAGTGTTTCTCAACCATTTGAATTTTCTGTATCGACAGTTCCATTGTTATATTTGTACTCCATTTTAATTGGATAATTTGTTTTTTTTTAAATATAGTTTCTTGAGCTCCTCATATTTTGGATATGAGACCACGATCAGATGTGAAATTGGTAAGAATGATTTCCTGTTCCATGGGCTGCCTTTTTTTTCATATTGACTTTGTCCTTTGCTAAAACTTCATGTACTAAATATTTTGATTTTGTGGAATAATTTGAGTGGGTATGAATGCCAACTCTTTTTTAAAACTCTGGGAGAATTATGCCATAAAAAATCTAGCCCTGTTTTCTTTGCTTGTTTGTTTTGTTATGTTTGATTTTTGGTAAAATAATTTTAATGAATGCTTTTATTTCCTTATGTTTTATTGCATATTTAAATTGTTTATCTGATCTTGCTGATTTAACTTTGGTAAGTGGTATCTATCAAGAAAATTATCTTATTCTTTAATCCTTTACAAGTGTGTGGAATACATTTTTTTAAAATTATGAATTATTGATTCTTTAAATTTCCTCAGTGTCTGCTGTTATGTCTTCATATTAATTTCTGATTTCTTAATTTGAATATTGTCTCTGTCTTTTATATTTTGGATAAGAGTTTATTTATCCTATTGATTTTCTAAAAGAGCCAATTCTTTGTTCTAATGATTTTTTATTTATTATTACTCTAAATTATTCAATGCAATTCCCATCAAAATACCAACACAATTATTTACAGAGCTTGAAAGAACAATTCTCAATTACATATGGATAAACGAAAAACCCAGAAGAGCTAAAACTACTTTGTATAATAAAAGATTTTCTGGAGGTATTTCCATCCCTGGACCCGAGTTGTGCTAAAGAGCAACAGTAATAAAAACCGCATGATGCTGACATGGAAACAAACTGGTGGATCAATGGAAACAAATCAAAGATGCAAAAATAAACCCACAGATCTACAGACACTTGAATTTTGACAAAAAAGCCAAAGCATACAATGGAAAAAAGATAGCATCTTCAACAAATGGTGTTGCTCTAATTGGATGTCTATATGTAGAAAATTACAAAAAGACCCATATTTACCATCCTGTACAAAACTCAAGTCCAAGTGGATCAAATACTTCAACATAAAACCAGAAATACTAAACATGTGAGAAGAAAAAGTCGAGAAGAGCTTTGAGCTCATTGGTATAGGAGACAACTTCCTAAGCAGAACACCAACAGCACAGGCTTGAAGATCAAGAATTAATAACTGGGACTTCATGAAATTGAAAAGGTTCTGTAAAGCAAAAGACACTGTCAACAGAAAAAAAAATGACAGTCTACAGACTGGGAAAAGATCTTCACCAACCCTCCCTCTGATACAGGACTAAAAATCCAGATTATATAAAGAATTGAAGAAGTTAAACACCAACAAAGCAAGTAATCAAACTAAAAAAATGGGGTACAGAGCTAAAGAGAGAATTCTCAACAGAGGAATATTAAATGGCAGATAATCTACTGATGTCTACTTTTCTTGGTTTTGATTATTTCTTTTTGTTTTAGAACATTCAGATGTGTTATTAGATTGCCATTATGAGATCGCTCCATTTTCTTTTTATTATAAGCACTTAGTTCCATATACTTTCATTTTAGTACTGCTTTATTTGTGTCCTATTTGTGTTTGGGTATGTTGTCTACTCATTATCATTGATTATAGAAAATTTTAAATGTCTTTTCTTTTTCTCCTGACCCAGTTTTCATTTATGCTTTTGTTTTCCTACTGTGAGATTTTTTTTTTTTTATTTTTTGTGATTTTACCTGTTACTCACCTTTCTGGGTAGACTTTTGATTATTTTGTGGTGAGGTGATGTTACTTTCTTGGTCAGTCTATTTGGTGTACTGTATACTTCTGTACCTTTATAGGCATCTCCTTTTTATTTTATTTTTATTTTTTAATATTAATCACAGGTTATTTATTTTGTGTCCCAGCCATAGCCCCCTCTTTCATTCCCTCCCAATCCCAGCCTCTCTCTCTCACCTCCTCCCTGCCCCTTTCCAGGTCCACTGCTAAGAGAGGTCCTCCTCCCCTTCCAGCTGACCCTAGATTATCAGGTATCTTCAGGACTGGATGCCATGTCCTCCTCTGTGGCCTAGCAAGACTGTTTCTCTCTCAGGGAGGGGAGGGATAGAGGGGAGTAAAGGAACCAGTCTTTGAGTTCATGTCAGAAACAGTTCCTGTTCCCCTTACTAGGGAAACCCACTTGGATACTGAGCTAACATGGGCTACATCCGAGCAGGGGCTCCAGCCCATAACCATACATGGTCCTTGGTTGGAGAAACAGTCTCATAGAGGGTCCCTATGCCCTGATATATTTTGTCCTTATGGAGCTCCTATCCTCTCCTGGTCATATTAACTCCTCTTTTTATCATATAATTCCCTGCACTCTGCCAAAGATTCAGCCATGAGTCTCTACATCTGCCCTGATACACTTGCTAGGCAGAGTCTTTCAGAGGAACTCTGCTGTAGGCTTCTGCCCTGTTCTTGTTTTCTCTTACTTCCTACGTCCATCCCATTTGTGTTTCTAAGTGAGGACTGATCATCTTACTCAGAGTCTTCTTTCTTGTTTATCTTCTTTAGGTGTACACATTTTTGTATGTTTATCCTATCTTATAGGTCTATATAAGCTTCTATAAAGCAAAAGACTAAGCTTCTCTTAAAGCAAAAGACATTATCATTAGCCTACAGCCTGGGAAAGAATCTTCACCAATCCAATATCTGACAGAGGGCTGATATCCAGAATATATAAAGAACTAAAGAAATTAAAAAAAAATAAATCAAGCAATCCAATTAAAGTTGGGGCACGGTGCTAAACAAAGAATTCTCTGTAGAGCAATATAGAATGGCAGAGAAACACCTAAAGAAATGTTCAATGTCCTTAGCCATCAAAGAGATGCAAATCAAAACAACCCTGAGATTTCACCTTACACCCATCAGAATGACAAAGGTTAAAAACTCAAGTGACAACACATGCAGGAGAGGATGTGGAGAAAAGGGAACCCCTCTCCACTCGTGGTGGGAATGTAAACTTGTACAACCACTTTGGAAATCAATCTGGCACTTTCTCAGACAATTAGGAATAGTGCTTCCTCAAGATTCAGCTATACCACTCCTAGGCATATATCCAAAAGATGCTCAGGTACACAACAAGGACATTTGCTCAACCGTGTTTGTAGAAGCTTTATTTGTAATAGCCAGAACCTGGAAATAAACCAGATGTCCATCAACAGAGGAAATGATACAGAAATTGTGGTACATTTACACGATGGTATACTACTCAGCAATTGAAAACAAGAAAATCATGAAATTTGCAGGCAAACGGTGGGATCTTGAAAAGATCATCCTGAGTGAGGTATCCCAGGAGCAGAAAGACACACACAGCATCTCCTTTTTCAGGTTAAGAAAATTTGCTTTTATAATTTTGTTGAAAAACTTTTCTTTTCCTTCATCTATACTTAATATTTGTTTTTTTTTTCATGGTATCTCAGATTCCTAGATGTTTTGTGTCAAGAAATTTTTGATTGACCTTTTTTTGAAGTATGTATCATTTTCTTCTATCATATTCAGTTTACTATTCTGTTTGAGAAATTTGCCTCAGTTCTTTCTGTTTGAATACCTAAAATTTTCATTTTCATATTTCTCTTAGTTTTTTTTTTCTTTCCTGTTGTTATTTTCATTTTTTGGTGTTCTTCAACTGTACTTTCTTGGTTCTCTTCCATGGATTTATTCATTTTTTAATTACTTGTGTTTTCCAGGATTTCTATAAGAGATTTATTCATTTCTTCTTAAAGACCTCTATCATCTTCATAAACTTGATATGAAGGTCTTTTCTTTTGCTTCAATTATGTTATACCTGCTGTGTCAGGACAGCTTGGTTCAAGGGGAGATATATTGTTCTAGCTGTTACTGATAATGTCTAGACTGCAGTCTAGGCATCTGATTTGGGACAATTATAGGTCTACATACTGGTTTTTGGGTATGTCTTTGTTGGGTGACTATTTTGTTCCTTGGTGTCTGTTTCCTCTCTGGATTTTTGGAGAATGTGATTGGTTGTACATTGCCTATATTCCTAGTCTGCTTAGCTGGTGAGTTCACAGACAATGCTTGCTGGCATTGGAGGCTAGGATACTCCAATGAGTTATGGGACAGAATATTCTAGGAGAGTTTTTTTGTTATCAGTGGGATATAGGGTCAGATAGAACGGGACACCAGAAAAAGATTTTATGAGAAGCAAAGTTGGGGATTGAATTTCAGAGCAGGAGGAAACACGTGGCCTTGAGCCTTCTTGTTGCCCTGTGATGAGTGGCCCTTGGCTTAGCAAAGCCAGCTTGCTGGAGTTGTGGCAAGTAAGAGGATGAAAGTTAGAAGGAAAGATCTGTGAGATTGACAGGAGATGGAAGCAGGGGCTTAGGCAAATCTGCCAAGGATGTTCCACAGCAGAGCTAGAGATAAACAGTGTGGTATTGAGTTTGGAGGAACAGAGAGAGAGAGAGAGGAGAAGGTCTACAGGCAGCCCATGTGGTTTTCTGGCAGGACTAGCCTGTGGTTGAGCACAGGGTGTCTGCTGGCATTAGAAACAGGGATACATCTATAAGTGGGGGGAAAGTGGTTAGGAGGGGATGGTCTGTGTTATGCATAGGAGAGGATGGCATGGGAAATGGAGACTGCAACCTGTGATCTGTTGCAGGAGTAGATAGGAGACTGAGGTACTATATCTGGGAGAAGAGAGAGCATAAAGGTATTTCTGAAAAAAATACAAAAATCACTATTAGAAATTTGCAAAACTAAAGTTAATACAAATAGAGTAAAGAGGAAAAAGACGTGAATACTTGATTGATTCTTATTCACCTGCTGATTTCATGTGCGCTATTTGAAATAACTATATAATAATCTCCTGGATTAGCAAATATGATTTTGTATGGTAGAGATGAGGAATCAAGGGGGTAATTATTAGATACAGCTGGTAGAGGAAGATTATTTTCAACTATAGCTCTCTGTGACACAAAATACATTCTAACATCTCAAGTGAGTAAAATAAAATCAATTTTAATAATAAAATAAAATCTTCCAGTGTATGGTGCTGCAACAAAGATCCAGAGTTCTTGGGATTTAGGAGGTTAAAAACATTATTTATGTTATAATTAAATAATTATCACTAATATTTGCATGTTTGTCAGAAAACATGATTGGAAATTGCATATATCAAAAATTATTTTAGACTAAAGATAAGCACAAATAGAGTGTTCAAGCTATTCTGAATAAAGGAATAAAATTTAATAAATATTGAATATTTGTTATTAGATATAAGAAAGAAAATCCTAGAGATGAGTTACAGGAATACTCCTTAAAAATACAACCTCAGAGGCAGAAAACTGTGGAAAGTCTTTATGTATTCACACAATTGTGAGAACTGTCATATTGCCACTGCAGAAAAATGTAATGGAAGCAAAAAGAATGTTGTAGGTTTAGACCAGGAATCAATGAGATCGACAGTGAATAAACCTGGTTCACTACTGAATATTGTGGCGTGACTATGACTCACTATCAGTAATTATTTTGTTTGTCCGTTTTGCACAAGGTTTCATCATGTAATACTGGCTTGCCTGGAACTCCCTCTGCAGACAAGGCTGGTCAGACAGATCTGCCTGCCTCTAGCTTCCCAGCACTATCATTAAATGAGTGTGCCAACCACAGATGCACAAAACATTGATAAACTTTCAAGATAAAGTTAAAGTGATCTACTATGGATAAGGTCATTTCATTCCAAGGCTGACAACCTATGTTCTATTTCCAGGACAAACATGATCTAAGAAGAGGATTGACTCCTGTGATTTGTCCTCTGACTCACACAAGCGTGCTGTGGTTTCTGTGCATGTATGCATACATACATACACATACTTATAAAATGAAGACAGTAATTATAATACACACATTTCCACATACATATATACATATTAATGAGCGTTAATATTTTTCAAAAACTTATTTTGTTCTTTTTAAGATTGATTTTAAATTTTATTTTTATATTAATTATTTATTCACCCAGTATCCCAGCTGTAGCTCCTTCCCTCATTCCTTCCCAATCCCACCCTCCCTTCCTTTATTACTCCCATGCCCCTCTCCAAGTCCACAGATAAGGAAGGTCCTTGTCCCTTTCCATCTGACCCTAGCCTATCAGATCTCATCAGGAGTGGCTGCATCGTCTTCCTCTGTGGCCTGGTAAAGCTGCTCCCCCTTCAGGGGGAGGTGATCAAAGAGCTAGCCACTGAGTTCATGCTAGAGACAGCCCCTACCCCCCTTACTAGGGAACCCATTTGAAGACTGAATTTATGGGCTACATCTGAGCCTGGTTGGAGTATCAGTCTCTGCGGGGCCCTTAGAGCCTAGGTCTGTTTGGTTGGTTGGTTGGTTGGTTTTTTGTTGTTGTTGTTTGTTGTAGTTAGTTAGTTAGTTTCTGTTTTTTGTTTTTGTTTTGGCTCCATTGGTCTCTTTTGTAGCTCCTGTCCCCTCCAGGTCCTTCTGTCTCCCCCTTTATTCGTTAGATTCCCTGCACACTGCCCAAAGTTTGGCTATGAGTCTCAACCTCGGCTTCAATAACTTGATCAGTAGAGTCTTTCAGAGGCCCTCTGTGGTAGGTTCCTGTCTTGTTCCCTGACTTCTGCTTCCAGAAGCTATCATGATTGTTGTTTTGAATGAGGATTGAGCACCTTCCTAGTGTCTTCCTTGTTGTTTAGCTTCTTGAGGAGTATAGATTTTAGTATGTTTATCCTATATTATAGGGCTAATATACACTTACAATTGAGTATATACAATGTGGACTCTTTTTTTCTGGGTTGCCTCACTTATGATCTTTTCTAGTTCTCACCATTTGCCTGCAAATTTCGTTATTTCCTTGTTTTTAATAGCGGAGTAGTATTCCATTGTATAAATATACCCTGATTTCTGTATCCATTTCTCCACTGTGGGATATCTAGGTTTTTTTCAGCTTCTAGCTATTATAAATAGAGCTGCTGGGAATAGACTGAGCAAATGTACTTGTTTTAACAATTGAGCGAAATGTGGGTATATGCCTAGGAGTTTTATAGCTGGATCTCTTCCTAATTGTCTAAGAAAGCACCAAGTTGATTTCCAAATTGGTTGTACAAGTTTATATTCCCACCAGCAATGGAGGAGGGTTCCTCTTTCTCCACATCCTCTCCAGCATGTGTTGTCACTTGAGATTTTTATCTTAGCCATTCTGATGTTTTAAGGTGAAATCTCAGGGTTGTTTTGATTTGCATATCCATGATGGCTAAGGATGTACATTTCTTTAAGTGTTTCTCTGCCAGTTGTGGTAGCACAGGCCTGTAGGATTTGCTGAATGGTGCAGATGTAGGAGGATCATGAGTCCGAGGCCATCCTGGGCTACACATTATAATTTGAATGATGGGGCATCTATTTTCATTCATGAGATTACTGAAAATCAATTTCAGAATATTATTAAATTGAAATACTAGAATGCCATTTTCTCACTTTCATATTAATTTGAAGAAAAAGCACTTAAAATGTGTTTAGTTTTATTTGGAGATATATGTTTTTCAGACTTTCAAGACTTCAGATCGCAAATCAATTATCTTCTAGTTTAAATAAGTGCTGACATGTGCAGTGGCTGTGACATATTTACCATCAGTTTTTGACAGAGACATATATAGACTCTAAAATAGCAACAGATTAGAATCAAGTTGAGGCGTTTGATATATGATAATCTTTTCAGGAATGCATTTAAGCCTAATCTAAAAATACTTTGCAGAGGTATAAAATATATTATGACTGTCTCACTTTCTACCTGATGTATGCTACTATAGTTCCTATGTATTCAATATGAAAAATTTTCCTAATCATTTTTTCCCTTTGACTTTTTTTGTACAGGTTTTAGTCAATAACGTGAATTTGCCTCATGTAGATTATTGTGAGAATGTTTAATCTGGTCTTTGTGGTTTGCTGTTGTTATTTCAAATATTTGTATACAGGCACAGGAGAAGATATTTGCTGAACACTTAATTTATACATGAACAAGAGCAGAGAGTTGGAAGAAGTTGGAGGAAGAAAACAAAAACTTCCAGCCATTATCTTCCTTTTAGTTCTAAAGAGATATCTTTATAAATTCTGGGTGAAGTCAAATAGAAATAAATTCAGTGATTAGTTTTGTTTGAAACACATTTTTAGGGTATTTTTTCTGGAAAATGGAATTAAATTGTAATATAATTCTTTTAAATGTGGTAGCAAAACAGTCATTAAGGGGTGATTATGTTGGGTGAAAGTGTCATCAGTAGGTTCCCATTCCTCTTGACCTTATTTCAGCAATTCATAAATGACTCAGTTTTACTGCTATATAATAAATGAAAGTGGTCACAAGACATATAGTGTATAGCGCTAAGTTCTTACTATGTCATAGAGATGTGGATACATTTGAGGGACATGTACAAGTAGAGAAACCCTGCTTAGTGCAGAATGTAGACTAAAAATGGATCATGGAGAGTTACTAATTCAATGGGTTTTATGAAGAATTAATTATTTTATTTTCTATGTTCAAATGTTTTGCCTTCATGTTTGTCAGGACACTGCATGCATGCCTGGTGTCAATGAGGCCAGAAAAAGGTACTAGATCTCCTAGAGTGGAGTTATGAACCTTTGTAAATCTCCATGTGTGTACTAGGAACTTGGTCATTCTATCTGGCCCTAGCCTATCAGGTTTCATCAGGACTGGCTGCATAATCTTCTTCTCCTATGGCCTGGCAAGGCTTCAACCCCCATGGAGATGTGATCAAAGAATCAACCACTGAGTTCATGTAAGAGACAGCCCCTGGCAACGAGAGAACACTGTGTCTGAGGAGTAGGAGAGCAGAAACAACGCAGTGACCAGGAGACTGAACTCTGGGACCTAAAATGCCAGCATTGTGAGTGCCAGGTGAGCGGAACTCCTATGGTGAGAAAATCAAGTGGGAAAACCATAGGGACACCCAGTTGTTACCTGGAGAAATTTCCCGGTGACCAGCTGCACTCAGCTCTGATCTGGACGAGCGGCCGGCTGGGTGCCAGCACCTGCCATTGTAGACTGGATTGCACAGTCTCAAGGGCAGTCTAGAGGGAACCGGGTGCCATTTTCACTGAACTGCGCCCTACTAGCACACACTGCACCTGGGTTCTGCTTTGACCCATGGGTGTGCTGCAGGTTCGGACCAATCATCGGAACCACACCAGACTGAGTGGATTGGCGGACCTTTCTGACCAGTCCGCAAATTGCCAGGGCGCAAGCCGAACGCTTCCGCCATTAAAACCAAGTCAGTGTGTAAGTCTACCTGCAGGTCTGGGAGGATCCCGAGTTCTGCATCAACCCACAGGTGTGCGGTGGGCACAAACCGATCACGGGAACCAACCCAGACTGAGTGGATTGGGGGACCATCCTGAACAGTCCGGACACTGCAGGGGCACGGGCCAAACGCTTCCGCCAGCAAAAACTCAGTCAGTGTTTGAGTCCACCAGCGGATCTGGGAAGAACCCGAGTTCTGTCTCAACCCACGGCTGAGAGGATCTTGGGACCATCTTGACCAGACTGCACACTAAAGGCAAAAGCTGCACGCATCCGCCAGCAAAAAACCCAGTTCCAGTGTCTGTCCACGGGCCAGACAGAAAAGGCCTCCGGAACCATTTCTGACAGCCCTGCATACAGCAGATGCACACAAACCCAAACCCACTGTGTGTGCCCCAAATATCATCTCAGACCATGGTGCACAGCCCCTGGCACAGAAGGAGGCACCAAATCTCCATTCCAGAGGAGAGCCCTTAGCAGCAAGCCCAGGGCAGAGTCCACAGCCCCCAGCTGACATCTCAAACCTGGACACTCAGACTCTAGCACAGAGTGAGGAGTAAAGACTCCAGACCAGAGGGGTGACCAGCCTGCAGTGCTCACAGCTTCTAGCACAGAGCACGAAGCTGGGCACACAGAGCCCACAACAGAGATCAACTGAGACAA
>CM053751.1:32609835-32626499 GCA_028658305.1 Pachyuromys duprasi
GGTCCCACTTATTGATTGTTGATCTCAGAGCCTGTGCTGTTGGTGTTCTATTCAGGAGGAAGTCTCCTGTGCCAATGAGTTCTAGGGTCTTTCCCACTTTTTCTTCTAGATGGTTTAGTGTGTCTGGTTTTATGTTGAGGTCTTTGATCCACTTGGACTTTGTGCACCTTGCTTTGTGCAAGGTGATAAATATGGACCTATTTTCATTTTTCTGCATACAGATATTCAGTTGGACCAGCACCATTTGTTGAAGATGCTGTCTTTTTTCCACTGAATGGTTTTGGCTTCTTTGTCAAAAATCAAATTTCCATAGGTGTGTGGGTTCATTTCTGGGTCTTCTATTCGGTCCCATTGATCCACTATTCTGTTATTATATGGCTAACAAATTTAATGAATATAGCTTGTCATTAAAAATATTTTTGAGCCAGGTTAAATACAAAGAAACAAACAACCAAGCCTCCCAGTGAAAGCCTGATACACTAATTTTGATGCCCAGAGCCTGCAAGTTAGAAGTAGAGAATTGTTTTTTTCTTTTTTTCTGCTTTTAATTTATTTTTTTAGTTTATTACAAATTCTTCACTTTTTGTTCCTGCTGTAGCTCCTTCTCTTGCCCTCTCACAATCCTGCCTTCCTTCACCTACTTCTCCCATGCACCTCCAGGAGGACACTGATAGCGGAGGTCCTCCTCCCCTTCATCTGACCTGAGCCTATCAGCTCATCAGGACTATCTGTATTGTCTTCCTCTGTGGATTGGTAAGGCTGCCTCCCCATCAGGGGGAGGTGATCAAAGAGCCAGCCACTGAGTTCCTGTTAGAGACAGTCTCTGTTTCCCTTACTTGGGAACCCACTGGGATACTGAGCTGCCATGGGCTAATCTGAGCAGGGATTCTAGATTATCTCCATGAATGGACCTTGGTTGGAGTGTCAGTCTCAGAAAATGCCTCTGGACCCAGATGTTTTGATTCTGTTACTCTCCTTGTGGAGCTGCTGTTCCCACCAGGTCTTTCTATCTTCCCCTTCTTTCCTAAGATTCCCTACACTCTACCCAAAGTTTGGCTATGTGTCTCAGATCTGCTTTAACACACTACTGGATAGAATCTTTCAGGCCCTCTGTGGGAGGCTCCTGTCCTATTCCCTATTTTCTCCCTCTTCTGATATCTATCTCACTTGCCTTTCTCAATAAGGTTTGAGCATTTTATCCAGGGTTCTCCTTCTTGTTTAGCCTCTTTAGGTGTACAGATTTTAGTACGTTTATCCTGTATTATATGTCTAATATCCACTTATAAGTGAGTATATACCATGCTTTCTTTTCTGTTTCTGGGATTCTTCACTCAGGATGATCTTGTTTACTTCCCACCATTTGCCTGCAAATTTCATGATTTCCTCCTGTTTAATTGCTGAGTAGTATTTCATTGTGTAAATGTACCACAATTTCTGTATCATTTCCTTAACTGAGGGACATCTGGGTTGAGATCAGTACCTCAATATAAAATCAGACACAGTAAAGCTGTTGGAAGAAAAAGTGGGGAAGGGCCTTGACCTCATCGGTACAGAACACAACTTCCTGAACAGAACAACAGCACAGACTCTAAGATCAACAATCAATAAATGGAACCTCATGAAAATGAAAAGCTTCAGTTTCTGTAAAGCAAACAACACTGTCATCAGAACAAAACATCAGGACTCAGACAAGATGGGGACACCAGGAGGACTCTGCTTCTGAGCTGCAGAACAACATTTTCTGTATAGCGACCAAGAGACTGAACTCTGTCTAAAACAACAGCGATCCGGTTTCCCAGGTGAGCTGAAGCCCCAAGGTGCAACTCTGTGCCCTAAAACAACAGCGATCTGGTTTCCCAGGTGAGCTGAAGCCCCAAGGTGCAGGAACTGGCCTGTCCATTCTCAGGATACCCAGCCAGAACCCAGAAGAGATTCCCGGTCACTCAGGCAGCTGGTCACCAGACCAGAATCACACACCTGCATGAACTGATCCCCTTCCCAGGCTGAACGGTGGACACAAAAAATCACCATTTATTGGAGTTCCAGTCACAAGAAAAACTCGCAGGGAAGGAAAGAAATGGGACTGACCTAGGTCACCCACCCTTCCCAGGGAAAAGATTTCTCAGAACGGGCTCACATATGCCATCTCTGAACTAGCCTCCACCCCTGAGCAGGGAGACGCACAGAGAAGTGCTGTGTGCCCAACTCTCCATCACAAAAGAACTGTGTACCCCAGAGTATCAGAGTCTGTGGTGCCCTTTTGGGAGAAAACCCCACAGGGCAGGAAGCAAACAGGGGCTGAACTAAGGTACCCAGAATCTCCCTGGCAAAGGTCCCCTATATCCGCGGGCACTCGAGGTCAGCCCAGAGACCTTCTGGAGCACCACCTACACTTCACAGACAGATCTGTGCGAAATAGAGCACCAGACCCTGGGTTTCCCTGTCTCCGACTTGGTGAAGCAAGGGGCTGTGGAACCCAAAACAACCATACAAGGAGCCTGGGGAGACAGGGCACAAAACCTGATCTAAGTCCAATAGGACACAGGTCAACTGTGGTCATCTCTGTTGACTTCTCCTGGGGAATTGATTCCTGGGCACTTCCACCCAACTGACACAAGCAGCAGCAGACATAGCCAAGCCTGCAGCAGAGGAAGCGGGGGTGGGGAGGTGGGGGGGTGACACTGCAGCCAGCAGGAAAGCAGCATCAGAGGTACCCCTAACAGCAGTGATGCAGAGGAGGTAGCCCACAGTACACACAGCAACTTGCAAGGAGCTCAGACAGCATGTTTCAAGCACAGATCTCCAGCATTCCCCCACAGCCTTGTCTTAGGGGGTAGCTGCTGAGGAAGCAGATAGCGCTTCCCAACTCAGGGAGCAGAGTACAGCCTGCCTGGCTTCCAACTTCCAGCACAGAACTCTGGGCCAGGTGCAGAGAGTCCACAACTGAACAAGTGCCATGCCCACAGACCAGCCTGCTGACCCCGCCTCTGTCTGTAGACCACCGGGTATCCAGGAAACCTGCTCAGGAACAACTGAAGCAACAACACACACTCTCAAAGTCTGGTCCCCACTGATCTTCCTGAAGAATTCTACAGACACCACAGTAAGACAATTCCAGTACAAAGGTCAGACTTGAGGAAGAAACAGAGAAGATTATATATAAGCAATGACCAAGAGACAACATAAGAACTCACCCAACAAAAAACAGGATGCCATGGCACCACCAGAATCACCAAAACTAATGGATATTTTAATTCAGCAGAAATTCAGGAAAATGATTTTAAAACTATGATTATCCAGTTAATTCAGGAACAAAAAGAGGAAACAAACAGAGCTCTCAAAGAAATTCAAAAGAATATAATGGCCCACGTAAAGGAACAATTAGAAACATATAGAGAGGAAACAAATACAAAAATAAGAGCCACCTTCAATCAGATGAAGGAAAGGGTGCAAAGCATGAAAACAGAATTCGAATCTATAAAGAAAACCCAAACAGAGAAAAACCTGGAAATGGAGAACTTAGAGAAAAGATCATGAACCACAAAGGTAAGCGTCACCAATAGAATACAAGAGGTGGAAGAGAGAATCTCAGGAGCTGAAGATACACTTACTGAAATTGTTTCCTCACTCAAAGACAAACTAAAATCACAACAGTTCCAAACACAAAACATTCAAGAAATCAAGGATGCCATGAAAAGACGAAACCTAAGAATAATAGGAATAAATGAAAAAGAACACTCCAGGTTCCAAGGACCAGAAAATACTTTTAAGAAAATCATAGAGGAAAATCTCCCTAATTTAAAGAAAGAGATGTCCATAAACATACAAGAAGCCTACAGAACACCAAATAGACTAGACCAGAAAAGAAATACCTCTCCTCACATCATAGTCAAAATATTAAACCTACAAAACAAAGAAAAATATTAAAGGCAGCAACAGAAAAAGGTCAAGTAACATATGAAAGGAGACCTATCAGAATCACACAAGACTTCTCATCAGAAACTATGAAAGCCAGAAGTGCCTGGGCTGAGGTCATGCAGTCTTTAAGCGAAAACAGATGCCAACCAAGACTACTATACCCAGCAAAGCTTTCAATCAACATAGATGGAGAAAACAAAATGTTCCATGAGAAAACAAAATTTAAGCAATATCTACACAGCAATCCAGCCCTACAGAAGATTCTAGAAGGAAAACTCCAATCCAATGAAAACAACTACATCAACGAAAATATAGGATACAGACAATCTCCCAGAAAAAATGAAAAGAGGAAAAAAAAGCAATGAATCATAGTAAGATCACCAACTCCACAATAAAAGGAACGAACAGTCATTGGTCACTGTTATCTATCAACATTAATGGACTCAACTCTCCAAAAAAAGACACAGACTAACAGAATGGTTGCAGAAACTGGATCCAACAATCTCCTGCATTCAAGAAACACACCTATGCAACAAAGATAAACACTACCTCAGAGTAAAGGACTGGAAAATGTGTTTCAAGCAAATGGACCCAAAAAACAAGGTGGGGTAGCGATTCTAGTATGTAATAGAATAGACTTTCGACCGAAACTAATCAAAAAAGATGAGGAGGGGCACTTCCTTCTCATCACAGGAAAATCCCAACAGGAGGACATCTCAATTTTGAACATCTATGCACCAAATAAAAGACCAGCTACATTTGTAAATAAAACATTATTAAAGCTGAAATCTCACATAGATCCCAACACCTTAACAGTGGGAGACTTCAACACTCCACTCTCACCAAGAGATAGATCATCCAGTCAGAAGCAAAACAGGGAAACAAGGGCACTCACAGAGAACCTAAAACAAATGGATCTAATAGATGTCTACAGAACTTTTCATCCAAAATCAAAAGAGTACACCTTTTCAGCACCACACAGAACCTTCTCGAAAATAGACCATATAGTTGTTCACAAAGCAAACCTCGGCAGATATGAGACGGTTGAAATAATTACTTATATGCTATCTGACCATCATGGTCTAAAGCTGGACCTCAACAACAACAGAAACAGCAAAAAGCCTACACATACATGAAACTGAACAACTTACTACTCAATGACAGCTTGGTGAGGGAAGAAATAAAGAAAGAAATTAAAGATTTCCTAGAATTCAATGAAAATGAAAACACAACATACCCAAACCTATGGGACACAATGAAGGCAGGTTTAAGAGGAAAGTTCATAGCATTAATGCCTTCAAGAAGAAATTTGAAATATCTCATACAAGCAACTTAATGGCCCAACTGAAAGCCCTAGGGGGAAAAAAAAGAAACAGATACACCAAAGGGAAGGAGACAGCTGGAAATAATCAAACTCAGGGCTGAAATCAATCAATTAGAAACAAATAAAACTATTCAAAGAATCAATGAAACCAAGAGCTGGTTCTTTGAGAAAATCAACAAGATAGACAAACCCTTAGCCAAACTAACAAAAAGGCAGAGAGAAATAATCCAAATCAGCAAAATCAGAAACGAAGAGGGGGACATAACTACAGATACTGAGGAAATCCAAACAATCATTAGGTCTTACTACAAAAAGCTATATGCCACAACATTAGATATTCCAAATGATATGGACGATTATCTTCATAGATTCCATCTACCGAAATTAAGTCAAGATTGGGTTGAAAAATTGAATACACCTATATCCTGCAAGGAAATAGAAGCAGTCATCAACAGTCTCCCTTCCAAAAAAATCCCTCAGACAGATGGATTCAGTGCAGAATTGGACAAGACCTTCAAAGAAGTTCTAACTCTAATTTTTTTCCAAACTATTCCATTAAATATAAACAGTAGGAACATTACCAAACTCATTCTATGAAGCCACAGTCACCTTGATACCTAAAATACACAAAGACCCAACAGAAAAAGAAAACTTCAGATCCATCTCTCTTATGAACATTGATGCAAAAATACTCAGTAAATACTTGCAAACTGAATCCAAGAACACATAGAAGATATCATCCACCATGACCAAGTAGGCTTCATCCCGGGCATGCAAGGGTGGTTCAATATACAGAAATCCATCAATGTGATCCACAATATAAACAAACTGAAGGAGAAAAAACATCTGATCATCTCCTTAGATGCCAAAAAAGGTTTCGAAAAGGCCAACATCCATTCATATTGAAAGTCCAGGAGAGATCAGGGATTCAAGGCACATACCTAAACATAGCAAAGGCAATATACAGCAAGCCTATAGCCAACATCAAACACAATGGAGAGAAACTTAAATCAATCCCACTGAAATCAGGGACACGGCAAGGCTGCCCACTGTCTCCATATCTCTTCAACATAGTACTTGAAGTCCTAGCTAGAGCAATAAGACAACTAAAGGAGATCAAGGGGATACAAATCGGAAAGGAAGAGGTCAAAGTATCCCTATTTGGAGATGATATTTTAGTATACATGAGTGACCCCAAAAATTCAAGCAGAGAACTCCTTCAACTGATAAACTCCTTCAGTAAAGTGACTGGATACAAAATCAACTAAAAAAATCAGAAGCCCTTCTATACACTAAAGACAAAAGGGCCGAGAAAGAAATTAGGGAAACAACATTATTCACAATAGCCACTAATAACATAAAGTACCTTGGGGTGACTCTAGCTAAACAAGTCAAAGATCTGTTTGAGAAAAACTTCAAGTCTCTGAAAAAAGAAATTGAAGAAGATATCAGAAGAAGGAAAGATCTCCTTTGCTCATGGATTAGTAGGATTAACATAGTGAAAATGGCTATTCTGCCAAAAGCAATCTACAGATTCAATGCAATTCCCACCAAAATACCAACACAATTCTTTACAGAACTTGAAAGAAAAATTCTCAACTTCATATGGAGAAACAAAAAACCCAGAATTTCCAAAACGATCTTGTACAACAACAGATTATCTGGTGGTATCTTAAGCCACCATCCCAGATCTTAAGCTGTACTACAGAGCAATAGTTATAAAAACTGCATGGTATTGGCATAGAAACAGAATAGTGGATCAATGGAACCGAATAGAAGACCCAGAAATGAACCCACACACCTATGGAAATTTAATTTTTGATAAAGAAGCCAAACTCAACCAATGGAAAAAAGACAGTGTCTTCAACAAATGGTACTTGACCAACTGGATGTCTATATGCTGAAAACTGAAAATAGATGCATATTTCTCACCATGCACAAAACTAAAGTCCAAGTAGATCAAAGACCTCAACATAACACCAGACACATTAAATCAGTTAGAAGAAAAATTGGGAAAGACCCTAGATCTCATTGGAACAGGAGACTACTTCCTGAACAGAACACCAACAGCACAGGCCCTAAGATCAACAATCAATAAATGGGATCTCATGAAACTGAAAAACTTCTGTAAACCAAACGAGTCTGTCATCAAAACAAAACGACAGCCTATAGACTGGGAAAGGATCTTCACCAATCCTATATCTGACAGAGGGCTAATATCCAGTATATATAAAGAACTCAAGAAGTTAAAAAGCAACAAATCAAATAATCTAATTAAAAAATGGGGTACCGAGCTAAACAGAGAACTCTCTGTAGAAAACTGTAGACTGGCAGAAAAACACTTAAAGAAATCTTCAGAGTCCTTAGCCATCAGGGAGATGCAAATCTAAACGACGTTGAGATTTCACCTTACACCTCTCAGAATGGGTAAGATCAAAAATTCAAGTGACAACACATGCTGGAGAGGATGTGGACAAAGAGGAACCCTCCTCCATTGTTGGTGGGAATGTAAACTTGAACAACCACTCTGGAAATCAATTTGTTGTTTTCTTATACAATTAAGAATAGTGATTCCTCAAGATCCAGCTATACCACTCCTAGGCATATATCCAAAAGATGTTCAAGTACACAACAAGGACATTTGCTCAAGTATGTTTGTAGCTGCCTTATTCGTAATAGCCAGGACCAGGAAACAACCCAGATGTCCTTCAGTTTAGGAATGGATACAGAAATTGTGGTACTGTTACACAATGGAATACTGTTCAGCAATTAAAAAGGAGGAAATCATGAAATTTGCAGGCAAATGGTGGGACCTGGAAACGATCATCATGAGTGAGGTATCCCAAAAGCAGAAAGACACACATGGTATACACTCACTTATATAGACATATAAGATAGGATAAAAATACAGAAATCTATACACCTAAAGAAGATAAACAAGGAAGAGGATCTAGGGTATGAGGATTAATACTCACTTAGAAAGTCAAATGGGACAGACATTGGATGTAGGAGTAAACAAGTAGAAGGACAAGTGCCAGCCACAGAGGGCCTCGAAAACACTCTTCCTAGAAGTGTATCAAAGCAAATATTAAGAAACATAATCAACCCTTTGGCAGAGTACAGGGAATCATATGAAAGAAGGGGGAGTTAGTATGACCTGGAGAGGTCAGGAACTCTGCAAGAACCAAATACATCAGGGCACAGGGGTCTTTTATGAGACTGTGTCTCCAACCAAGGACTATGTAAGGTTATAACCTAGAACCCCTGCTTGTATGTAGCAAATGGTAGCTCAATTCCCAAGTAGGTATACTAGTAAGGGGAACAGAAACTATTTTGGACATGAACTCAATGGCTGTCTCTTCGGCCTCCCTGTCCCCCGAGGGAGGAGCAGCCTTGCTAGGCCAGAGAAGAGGACATAGTAGCCATTCCCGAAGAGACCTGATAAGTTAGAGTTAGATGGAAGGGGAGGAGGTCCTTCCTTATCAGTGGACTTAGAAAGGTGCAGGGAGGAGATGAGGGAGGGAAAGGGAGGATAGGGAGGGAAAGCGGGAGGGGGCTACAGCTGGGATACAAAGTATATAACCTGTGATTAATATAAAATAAAAATGAAAAAAAAAACAAGCAAACCACCAGCCTGCATACTAGAAAAGTATCTTCAACAACCCTATATCTGACAGAGGGCTAATACCCAGAATATATAAAGAACTCAAGAAATTATAAACTAACAAATTAAGTAATCAAATTAAAAAATCATGTACAGAGCTAAACAGAGAATTCTCAACAGAGAAATATTGAATGGCAGAGAAACACTTAAAGAAACGGTCAACATCCTTAGTCATCACAGAAATGCAAATCAAAACAACCCTGAGATTTCTACTTACACCCATCAGAATAGCTAAGCTCAAAATCTCAAGTGAAAACACATGCTGGAGAGGATGTGGAGAAAAAGACTAGTGCTACCTCAAGATCCAGGTATACCACTCCTAGCCATATATCCAAAAAGTTCTCAAGTGTACAAGGACATTTTTTTCAACCATGTTTATGGCAGCTTTATTCATAATAGCCAGAATCTGGAGAACTGATTCTGGCAGAATATCTTCTGAGTTCCAAATACGTGTGATATGCACCAAGCTCACAAAAATAAATTTGTCTATGTTTCAAAAATAACAATAAAGGGAAACACCAGATGAATATGCCAATGTCTAAAAACAATTATTGTTAAAAGCAGGGTAAGGAGTGCCTTACAGAAAATGCTAAGCTGGAGATATTTGAAAGCACATTTCAATCCTAAAAAAGTAAAGTAACACAAAGCCAAAACAATAGTCAAGAAGACAGTCATTAATTTTAAAAATATGTTATGTATTTAAATAAATTATCATAAGGAACATTCAATGCTTTAGTCTACATTTTCAAAAATGTACTATCTTACTAGTTAATTGTACAGTACATAAATTTTACACAGTATTATAATAAATTCATTTACTAATAGTGCAATCCAAAAATGGGAACAAAATTACTCAGGGTTGTTTGATGAATATTAGCAAACATAAACTAAGAAAATTGAAACTAGAGTTTGTGAATGTTGCATTAACTATAAACAGACAAAAGTGTCAAGAGAAGACTTAAGCTCAGAAACTTAATTTTCTGCAGAGATATAGAGCAAAGAGAGAAAAAAGAGACAGAGATATGAAAGCAGTAAAATCTAAGGTACCCTCATGGATGCTGAAATCTAAAAAAAATGTTTGAATGTTGTACATCTTAAAATGGCATGGCATTTTAATATTATTTATATAGACTAGTCTATGTCCATATCATCCTGAATTCTCTGGATCTTGTCTGAGCTTGGAAGATATGCAGGGTTGGGCCTGGTTAGTTCTTGGATGGAATACTTACATAGACAATTAACGCATATTTCAAATCATTCCTGGGTAATTTATAATCTCATATCACATTGTAAACTCTGCATAAATAATATCCATTCTAAATTGTCAGGAAAAAAGATTCAAGAGACGTATTTAACTTTTCATTGAAGATAATTTCATAATTTATGATTTTAAATTCTGTGTTAGAGGAATTGGTATTGTGTGAACACATGTCCACTCATGCCAGATCAGGAAGTATCAGATCAGGAAGTATCCACAGACTAAAATAATGATTCCACCACTGTCTTTCTGGCATCAATGAGTTATAGGTGTTACTTTTAGGAGTTGAGGTGTGAGTTTTCTTCACTGTGCCGCTGCTGGGCCACGGTATTAGGCATAGGTGATGACTCCTCAAGGCCAGAACCTTGATGTTCTTCACACTTTGCAGGCACCTCAATAGTCCAAAGAGTCTCCTCTCCTCAGCAGCCATGGTAAACTTATAATTTTAGAGTAGAAGGAGCCTTTTTACATTTCAAAGAGTTTACACGTCTTCTTAGTAGTTCATATCCGAGTCTTAAAGTGGACTAAGGGGAGCACTTCAACACCCCCCCCCACCACACACACAAAACTTTGACCAAAATTTACTATGCCTACACGATTTGCAGGGTTAAAGTTGGAGAAGAGATCTAGGAAATTGCCAACCAATGACTGGCCCAACCTGAGACTCACCTCATAGGAGAGATCCAACACCTGTCACTATTAATGATACTCTGCTATGCTCACAAACAGGAGCCTAGCATAGCTGTCCTCTGAGAGGCTCCACCCAGCAGCAGATCCAAACAGATGCAGAGACTCACAGCCAAACATTGGGTAAATCATAGGTATTTTTGTGTAAAAGTTGGGGGGATGATAAAAGGATCTGGAGGGGACAGGAGCTCCAAAGAAGACCAATAGAGCCAACTAACCAAGGCCAAGAGGGGTTTGGGAAGATTGAAGCACCAAGCAAGGACAATGCATGGACTGGACCTAGGCCCTTATACAATGTAGGCAATGTACAGTTCAGACTTCATATGGGTTTCCTAGTAAGGGGAGCAGGGACTGTCTTTTATATGGACTCTGATATCTACTATTTGATCACTTCCTCATGGGGGGGGTAGGGGAACTTGCCAAGCTACAGTTCAAGAGGAGGAGCTCAGTCACGATGAGACTTGATGTGCTGGGGTGGGTTGGTAGTATGGGGCTTTTCTGAGGTGTAGGGGATGGGAGGATAGGAGGAAGAGGGAGGGAGGGTAAGAGGAGGAAATGAGGGACAAGTTATGATCAGGGTGTAAAGTGAATAAATAAATTAATTTTTAAAAGCCTCTCATTCAAACTTTGTCTTAAATCATCTCCTTTCAGGATGGAGTCTTTCAATTTGTAGGAAAGTTAAGCATCTTAGTTGTGTAATTATACGTTCATTTATTACCTTTGTTTGATAAGGACTTATATGTATAACTCAGATAGGGATTGTACTGTTGGTAGGTGGTATCTATGCGCTTCTTTGTACATTGATGGATATACTCTGTTGATGAGTAGACACTTGTTCACACAATACCAACCCCATTAATGTGGTTTAAAAATAGATGACTCTGATGTCAGAATACTTGAATGTTCATTTCTAGTTCATCAAGGAGTGGTTGTATGACCCTAGAATTGAAGAGACTCCTTGTTTCTGTGTTTCTTCTTTTAGAAAGGGTCAAAAATATTAAGTATGTTCTGAGCACAATTGTGTATGTATAAATACATATATCCTTCCCTTGTCAGAAGAAAATTTGTCATATAAAAACTTCTATGAAATTTAAACTACTTTATTTCTATCATTATAATCTAATGGAATAATATATAATTTCAATAATCTGTACAACAGTATGAAATGAACCTATTAATTTGATATGTGATTTTTTTAATGGGAACATATGGTTTCATTTTTAAAGCCTTATTTCTAAGGGAGGAATAATAAGACTCGGATGATGAAAGAATGCTGCAGAGCTACACTTAAAGCAAAGTTTCAGAATTTAGACTGCAGTTGCCAAGCCACAATACTATGCAGCTCACTTACATAAGCCATCTGGACTCAGGCATCTGCATTCCAGATTTATGATTTCAAGCGTTGGGATCTTTTTAAAGAGCTCTAAAACTTCTCCATATCATTGAAATCTATTCACTTAGAGGGTGTTCTTCTGAAATTTAATTGTTTATATTCTTTCAATATTTTCTGCATAAATGTGGCATTTTCACTTTTAATGAAGCAATTATTTTATATAGGTTGGGGTTATTCTACTTGTGTTTAATATGTTAAGCATAGTTTTGTTTCATAATTTATGCTTTAGGACTCAATAAAAGGGTCTTTCTATGATTATTTCCACATTAACTTGTTAAGAAAAACACTTTTCAAGCCCCCCAGAAATGTCTATCTCCACATCAGCAGGATTGGCATAAATTATGTAAATTATATCTGAAAGAACAGAATTTTAGGAGGATGACAGCATTTGCAGTCAAAGTAGAATAGAAGCACTGGAGAGTAGATGTCATCATATCAAAAATGGTTATACCTGTAGTTCTCAGTAAAAATCGAAATACATGCTGATAGTACAGAGATCCTGAGAAACAGGCTATTGAATGTGAATGATAGTCAATGGAGAGATGGATGCAAGACATATATTTCAAATAAAAATTCTTATTTTGAAACAGTACATTCTGAAAGAACCTTAAATCAATTGTTGAGTTAGATTTGAGGCTTCCATGAAGGATGAGAGGCATCTCATTATCCAAATACTTAACCTTGATTTTAGTATTTTTAAAATTTATTTCAATCTGTTCAGCCTAGTTATCAAAGATAGCATATCAAAATTTATAAAATTAGTTCAACTGTCTCATTTATAATGAGAAAAAAAAAACAAATTCATATCCTAGTGCTTCCTTCGTGGAAATTATCTTTAATCCTAAGGGGAATAGGAGGCCAGTACTCCTTTTCATTGTGCAATATAAGGATGTTTGATTCACATTTAGAAAGTCAAACAGGACAAACAAGGAAGTGGTAGGAGAGGAAACAGGACAGGAGTCTACCACAGATGTACTCTGAAAGACTACCTAGCAGGGTATTGAAGCAGATGCAGAGAATCTCAGCAAAATTTTGGGGAGAGAGAGTGCGGGGAATCTTATGGAAGAAGGGAGATAGAAATACCAGGAGGGGACAAGAGGTCCACAAGGAAACTAGCAAAGGCAAATAATTTGGGCCCTGGGGGTGGGGGCTATAGAGACTGATGCATCAACCAAGGACCAGTTATGGAAAGGACCTAGTCCCTCTGCGCACATGTAACACATAGGTAACTCAGTATCCATGTGAGTTCCCAAGTAAGGGGAACAGGGGCAGTTTCTGCCAGGAACTAAGTTGCCTGCTCTTTGATCACCTCCTTCTGGCTGGGTTGTCTTAGTGGGCCATCCAGGAAGAGAAAGAGTATCTAAGCAGTCCTGATGAGACCAATTAGGTAAGGGTTGAAAAGGGGAAGAGGAGCTCCCTTATCAGTGGAATAGGGAAGAAGAACAAGGGGAAGAGGAGGGAGGGTAGGACTAGAAGAAGATTAGGGAGAAGGCTACACCTGGAACACAGGGTAAATACTTTGTAAATAATAACAACAATAAAGAATATTTGTACCATGTGTAACTTATGCTGCTTGTCATTGTGTGTTACTGAAGAGGACAAAGGACAAGAAGCAGGAAATCTCACAAGAGGCGGCATCTTTGTAGAACACAAAAGGGTATTAATTCTAATGTGTCTGGTGATTATTTTTTAGAGTAACTGAAACTCAGGTACTTTTATTTGGATTTTTACTGTATCTTCGTCATGTGTTTCTATGATCAAAGACATCATATTCTTTTAAGAAAAGGACTTTTAAAATTTTGTTCGTTCTCCTTCCTTCCTGTCAATTTTTCTCTTTCTTTTTTAGTTTTTTCCTCTCTCTTTAAAAAAAATTGTAAATGTTTGCACATGAATGCATTATGTTGCAATCAAGTCCACCCCACATTCACTCCATTCCAATTGCTCCTCCAATTCCACCATCAATATCCGTTCCCAAATTTATGTGTTTTTCTTTTTGCTAGTTTTTGCCAAAAGGTTCACCCTTTGTAGCCAACATGTGTAGAAATGGAGAACCTTTCATATGTACTGTCATACATGCTACACATATGCCACCTATTGCCAGTAACTCCTCAGCTAGTGATACATCTTTATGACAACCATCTATTTATGCTGGGATTTTATCTAGTTTCAGTTTTTACAGGTCTTCTAAACAGTTCACACCTATGAGTACAAATGTGAATTGTCCTGTTGAGACTTTAAAACAATCACTTTGTAGTCACATACCACTTCTGGTACTTACGATTTTTCCTCCTCACTTATTTTATGAAGCCAGAGGTTTAGGAGGACAGAGTGTGGTGTACACCCACTGCTTATGGATAGTCACTGCAAAACTTCTTAGTCTCTGCATGTTGACCAGTGGTGGGACTCTGCAAGCCTGTATATCACCTTCAAGAACTGCTAATCCAAGCCACTAGGATTATACTTTCTGGGTGTTACCAGTTTAGTTTCTTTATGTCCCATGACTTAGATATAGTGGTTTCTTCAACAACACAGTCTCATCATTGAGCTTTGATGGATAACCAAGAGTTACAGAACTATAGTGCACTGATTGGAGGTACATTAAACCCCACAGTCAAATCCAGAAATTCCGTTTTTATTTCTACAATTCTGTTTTGGTTTTATTGATTGTTTTCCAATAGCCTGTGATGAGTAGGAAGGACAGTGTTTCCCATTATAGGGTAACTTTATTTCAACTCTTCTTAGATCTATATTCTTACATTTAAGGGAGTTTCTATACTAGTAAGTTCCAATGTGATTCTCAAAGATCTTTAGTATTAGTCCTTATCCCCACGCTCTCTCCCCTACCCTTCTGTTCTATTTCCCCCAGGCTGCCATGTTTTCTTTAGATCTCCCCTTTCCCCTTTTATTATAGTTACTCTATGCCTTCTCCCTTGAAATCTTTTCACGTCCTCCTACCATTTTCTGACCTTCATGTGTACTTAAATTTATATAAAAGCTGTCAAAGCTAGCTTGTGGATATTATATGTAGATAAAGGACATAGTATGTGGTAGTTTTGTTTCAGAGACTGGTTTATCTCAGTCAGACTTATGGCTACCAACGTTATCCATTTTCATGAAAATTTATAATTTTATTTTTCGTTCTAACTATATAATATTATATTATCTACTCTTCAGTGGATAGCATATAAGATATTTCTATTTCCTGCCTTTTGTACATAAAGACACAATGAATGTGGATGAGCAAATACTTCTGCACCAGGATATACAGACCTTTGGGTACATATATTCCCTAGAATTGGAGAACTGGATTATGTGGTCAAACTATTTCTAATTTTTTGATGAACCCCAAACTAATTTTCAGAGTTGCTGAAACAATTTTCATTCCTTAAAATCCATTTCATCATTGCCATTTTGTTGTTGTTTGTTTGTCTATCATAGCCTTGATGACTAGGAAAAGATGAATTGACTTCCAAAGTACCTTTAACTTGGATATTTCCAAAATATACTCAAGTGCATAACAAGGACATATGCTCAATCATGTTTGTAGCAGCTTTATTCTTAATAGCCAGAGTCTGGAAACAATCTAAAGTCCCTCAATGGAGAAATGCATAGAAAAATTGTGGTACATTTACACAATGGAAAACTACTCAGCAATTAAAAACAAGGAAAACATGAAATTGACAGGCATATGGTCCGATCTAGAAAAGATCATCCTGAGTGAGGTAACCCAGAACAAGAAAGACACACATGGAATACACCCCCTTATACATGGATATGAGACATAAAATATAGGATGAACATACTAAAATCTGTACACCTAAAGAAGGTAAGCAAGAAGGAGGACCCTGGGTAGGATGATCAATCCTCATTCAGAAAGGCAAATGGGAAAGACATCAGAAGAGGGAGAAAACAGAGAAGAGAACAGAAGCCTATCACAGAGGGCCTCTGAAAGACTCTACCCAGCAGTGTATCAAAGTAGATGCTGAAACTCATAGTCAAACTTTGGGCATAGTGGAGTGAATCTTATGAGATAAAGGGACATAGAAAGACCTGGATGGGACAGAAGCTCCACAAAGAGAACAATAGAACCAAAATATATAGACCCAGGGGTCTTTTCTGAGACTGATACTCAAACCAAGAGCCATGCATGTAGATTACTTAGAACCCCTGCACAGATGTAGCCCATCATAACTCAGTCTCCTAGTAAGTTCCCCATTAAGAGGAACAAAGACAAAAAAAGTAGCTTTAATTTGAATTTCGTTGATAAAGATATCATGAATTAAAAAATTCCAATCTCTTTGCTATTCTTCTTTGAAAAACTACTTAGCATTAGTCTCAAATTTTAATTAGATATTTGGGTTTTTTGATATTATGATTTTGAATTGTTAGTATATTCTGGATATTAAATCTCTATCAGATA
>CM053751.1:32626999-32649621 GCA_028658305.1 Pachyuromys duprasi
TTTTTTTTTGTAGTATTGTGTGATCCCCTTTGTCAATGTTGATCTCTTTTTTTCGCAGTTATTTTAAAATTTAATTTAATTTATATTAATTATAGTTTATTCATTTTTGTATCCCAACTGTAGCCCTCTCCCCATCTCCTCCCAATCCTACCCCCTCTCCCTCTTTTTTCTCCTTTCCCAGTCCAATGATAGGGGATATTCTCCTCTCCTTCTATCGGATCCTACTCTATCAGGACAATAGCTGCATTGTCTTCCTCTATGGATTGGTAAGAATGCTCCCACCACCCCTCAGATGAAGGTGATCAAAAAGGCAGACCTTGAGTTTATGTCAGAGATAGTCCCTGTTCCCATTACTAGGGAACCCATTTGAACACTGAGCTGCCATGGGCTACATCTGGGCAGAGGTTTTAGGTTATCTCCATGCATGGTCCTTGTTTGGAGTATCAGTCTCAGAAAAAAAAACCCTGTGCTCAGATTTTTTGGTTCTGTTGCTCTCCTTGTGAAGCCTCTGTCCCCTCCAGGTCTTATATCTCCCCTTTCTTTCATAAGATTCCCTGCACTATGCCCAATGTTTGACTATGAGTCTCAGCAAATGTTCTGATAGAATCTTTGCTGGGTAGAATCTTTCAGAGACCCTCTGTGGTAGACTCCTTCCTATCCTGTTCTCTGTTTTCTCCCTTTTTCAAAGTCCGTCCTATTTGCCTTTCTGAATGAAGATTGAGCATCTTACCCAGGATCCTCATTCTTGATTAGCTTTTATAGGTGTACAGTTTTTAGTATGATTATCCAATATTGTATGCATAATATCCACTTATAAGTGAGTATCTACTATGTGTGTCTTTCTGCTTCTGGGATACCTCACTCAGGATGATCTTTTCTAGATCCCACCATTTACCTGCAAGTTTCATGATTTCCTTATTTTTAAATGCTGAGCAGTATTCCACTGTGTGAATGTTCCAAAATTTCTGTTTCTATTTCTCAGCTGAGGGACATATGAGTTGTTTCTTCTTCTGACTATTATAAATAAAACTGCTATGAACATGGCTGAGCAAATGTCCTTGTTGTATACTTGAGCATCTTTAGGATACATGTCGAGGAGTGCTTCATCATCCCTATATCTGACAGAGTGCTAATATCCAGAATACATAAAGAACTTAAGAAGTTAAACAGCAACATATCAGCTAGTCCAATTAAAAAATGGGTTGCAGTGCTAAACAGAGAATTCTCAATAGAAGAATATCGAATAGCAGAGAAACAGTTAAATAAATGCTCAACATCCTTATTCATCAAGGAAATGCAAATCAAAACATCCTTGAGATTTCACCTTACACCCATCGGAATGGATAAGATCAAAAACTCAAGGGACAACACATGCTGTAAAGGATGTGGAGAAAGAGGAACCCTACTCCAACACTGCTGGGAATGTAAACTTGTACAACCACTATGGAAATCAATCTGGTGTTTTCTCAGATGATTAGGAATAGTGCTACCTCAAGATCCACTCAATGCCTGAGCATTTGCCATGTTTTTAAGAAAGACCGCTCTTGTGTCCATCTGTTTATTTATTTATATTATCCTATTCCAGATTTAGTGTACCACTCCTGTTGATGTCCTCTATCAATTTAAAATTAAATCTTGTGTATTGTGAGAAGTAAAAAAAAAATCAGTTTCATTCTTATACATATATTTATCCAGTTTGACAACCCTTAGTTGTTGGAGATGCTCTTTTTTTTTCTTTCATGCATTTCTGGCATCATTGTCAAAATCAGTTGTCACTGTGTAAACTTGAGTCCTAGACCACAGAGAAATCAAAAGTGTATTCTCCTGATAGTTTCATTTCTATTGACTAACTTTTATAATGCTGGAAGTACTATGCTCACAGTACAGCAGGAGAAAAGAAACAACCAATCTTACTTGGCTGTGAACTCTGAAAGTTTACATTAATAATTTTTTTTTCTGGAATGGTATACCTTTTCTGGTCTGATATGAGGTCCTTCTGGCAAGTAGAAACCTCTACCCAACATCGTATTGGAACCAATAACTTGTAGATATGCATGTCTTGTTCCCCAGAGGATAAAAAAATAACTTTTACTCCACTAAATTGACATTGTATTCAACTGACTTTTAATAATTGACTGTTAAACTCATAGATTAGTGTATCCTCCAATCATTTTCAAAGAAGCTTCATTTTGAGAGAGATGACAGTTAACACAGAGACCCACAACAGGTATAAGCAATAAGAGACTGTAGAATACTTGGCCCTAAATTAGACATTTATATAACATACCTTCTCTACCCATAGCTTAAGGATCATGGATGAAGAGGTGGCAGAAAGATTTTAAGATTCAAAAAGTGTTTGCAGTATACAGAGGGCATTTTCACCTATGAACTCATAGTGACTGTGGCTGATGCAGAAAGCAGAAAAAAGATTTCATCATGAAACAGACTATGTAGCTGAGGAGTTATTTATATTTGGAAGATGTTAAAAGAGAAACAGTTATTTTGCCTAAAGGTCATGACTCCTCCTAGGTCACACACAGCTCAGAACAGGCCCCCCAAACCAAGAGTACATTAGTACAAGTTTTTACTCATTCTGTATTGTTATAGTTAATATCAAAATATTCTCTCCCTCCCTGGTTTCAGATTTAGATATTCTCTATTGGGTCCTGATTTATTCCCTACATTCTGCCTTCAGAGCAAATGATTCATTCTTTTGTTAAACTGTTATGCAGAGGACATGTCTGAAGGATGAATATTTTATTATTTAGCATTTCATATATTCCTTTTTAAATGTCTAGCCAAATTAAAGTGGGATAAGGCTAGATTATTCTCTCTCCAAAAAGCATTCAAAAATGATACATGTTCTTCATTCAATTTTTAACTATCCCATTTCTGAGATCTTTGAGAATAATTGATCTTTTTATTTCATCTCATAAAAATATCCTTATCTTCTCTGCAATATACGTATTCTAAGTGACTTTTTCCCCAGTATGAGGCGAAAGCCCAGTATTTAAATCACAAAATTAATGATTATTAATATGTAAGTATATTTAATTTTCTACTACCCCAGTAACAACTCTCATCTTATTCTGGTGCAAGACATAAATGGTAAGCGGTACTGAGAATGAGTGATACATTAATGTTTGGAAAACCTCTCATATGGACTTTTCACTGTTAAACTTTAGTCATAATTATATTGAAAGAACTCCATGAGAACAGTTTATTGTCATAAGATAGGAGTATTTAAAATGAGTAAACATTTAGTATAAGTAATGGAAGTTTGGAAAAAGGCTTTGATAATTATCATCTGTGCTTCTGTGCCATATGTTAGTGCAAACATTTTATTACATGTATGTGCATGTGTGCGTGTGTGTACATGCTATGGAATGGAAGTCAAGTTCAGGAGAACTTTTTCTTTCCCTGTCCAAGGACATGTTTCACTTTATATTTCCTACTGTTTTCCAATATAGGATTCTGAACACATTTCTTTTATATTATATGAGGATTCCAAATTTCATAGATCTCAAATAAACTGTAAAAGCAACTCCCAGTTAGGCAGGGATTTCTTGTACTATAAGGAAAGTCAACCTCTTGTCCTAGACTTCAGTCAAAGGGCCATTGCCTAAGACATATATTCTGTTGTCTCTACCACTGTGCCATCCTAGAGTGAGCTATAGATCCTCTCATCTGTTTTTAAATGGTGTAAGTCAAAATCAGGCAAAAGTTTGCAGTTATTAGAGCCCACCACTAAATGAAATCAGTGATCTCATAATTTTAGAGAAGATCCAAAAGAGAATAGCTGTTTAATGATGGTTTACTGTAAAACAGGTTAAAATTGTGTTTACATATTTTCCAAATTGTGTTATACTCAGTGCCTTGAATCCAGTACTAATATCCATGAACAATGCTCTTTCAAGTTTAGCAAAAGCTTATTTGTGAATTCTAAACATGAGCTTTATTGTTGAAATGGTAAAGAAATTACTCAAAGAGCTGGAGAATTGGTTCAGCAGGTAAGAGTACTTGTTCTTCCAAAGAAACAAGTTCTTATTCCATTGGACATCTGTACCCTCAGAGTGGCCTGTATCTCCAGGTGAAGGGAATCTGATACACTCTTTGGGGTTTTTCAGGCATCTACACAAGTAGCAAACACATACATGTACACAAACATGTACATGTGCACATACACAGGCAAACACATACACAGACATATCAGCAGAAATAATTTTAATAAGATTATTAAAAAGTCTCAAGTAATTCCACAACTATACTTACTACCATGACATTATCTTAAATATTAATATATTTTATTCTTAACATCTGTTTTTCTGAATGTTTTCTTTAAAAATTGCCACGGTGTGTCAACCTTATATATTTTCACTATGTATTAATAATGGAAAACAATTCAGCATATTATTCTACATGAAGTAAAAATTAAATAGTATAAATTAAGGGTGAAATAAGACCTTCTTTTTGAGGACTTATAAGCCTTGGTGGTTACATGGTGAACAGAAGGGGGTGGGGATAGGACTTGGCAATTTTATAGAGCCAATTAATGTTCTTTCTCCAGAATTTCTCAGTAAATCTCTAAAGGTATTTCATGAACATGCAAAAGCAATTTGAATATCAGACATTAATTTGCACAAATTACTATCTTTTGATTAGTGTAATATTGTGTTAGAATACATTTCAAGCCTTGGAAATTCACTACATTAACAAAGACCAACAACTATGTGGGCATCTGTAAATGACTGAAATCAACCCACAATTAAACAGTAACAGTAAAATAGGTACTGCTAAGTCCTGAAAATACAATAAAAATTGGTGTAGATAGATAAAATTAGGCATAGAGATGTTTTAGGTCTTACTGATAAATCAAATGATACAACTGATGTCTATCAGACTGTTTATCTCTCTATCATCATCATCTATCAATCAATCACAATCACCCTATTGATCATCTCGCAACACAGTTAATATCTATATTTTTGTCTTTCTGCATACCTATATCTTCTTGTCTGAAAATAAACTGAAAATAAAATAAGAAAAAAGATTAAATAAATATATATCTTATAGAATGATTATTAATATTTAATAATGTTTTGTATTGTTTGTAATGAGGTAATTCTCTAACTATCTCTTTACCAAGATACTCATACAGTGAGATTAGGATTTATTTAATTAGCCTAGATCCCAATACTGAGTAATAATTACTCTGTTTTAAAACTACAAACTAGTATAGCTTCCTCCCATTCAGATTTTCCACATTATACTTGCTTTTCAATCATCTTCTATTTCGGGTTCATGTTTCCTGATATCCAGGTACTCTCTTCGTGGATCCATCTCTACTTCTTCTCTCTGTCTCTTCCTCTCCCTGGACACAGATGTCATACATTATTTTCTGTATTGCTTAGCATTGCCTGGTTGGTATTTTATTGGGACAATAGAAAACAAATGGTAGGCAAGCTTACACAAAATTGACACATGAAATACTTAGAATAAACATCACAGTGCAATGTCTGGATTGAAACCAGATTGCAGGGTAGAGAAATCAACATTCAAATGAACAAGGGTAAACTGTACATAGTCACAAAAACATTATGTCAACAATTTCTTCTTTGGTGTCCTCCAGAACTTAATAGTACATTCTATTGATGAGGACACCAAATACTTGAACTATAGAACTTCTAGAAATCAAGCCAGTGCTTACTTTAAAATTCCATCCCTACCGACTAGCTTCCGTAGTGCTGGAAGTTGCTATGCATGTTTCTGGAGTTGACACCTGAGGTTGCCTGTTCTGCTCATAACTCTTGTGGTTACTGTCACCTTTTTCCTATAGACAGTTGCCTTTTACTCCATCAGTGATTTCTGAAATTTTGCTTAACATTCCTATGTCACTCCTGCTCATCTTTTTAAAATCTCCATGCAATGAATGACATTAATTATTGATATAAAAGGTCTATAGCCATGACTCACTAACCTCTCTATAGGCATCACTTCTTTTGGAACACTGTAGCAATTCATTGCCTAAAAGCTAAGGCTGACAATATAATGATGAATCTATCTTCTTTTAAATCACTGTTTGTGGTAAATTGTCAGAGCATCAAAATAATATAATGGGTTTTAGAGCGCAAAATGGAGTTTATTCACATTTTTATGTGATATGAGAGGTATATACTTTATGTGACGAAATAACAGCAGGCATGCTGCTCTCTGTCACAGTTTTGTCATGTCCACTGTTCTTTGAGGTATAGTATATGAACCTGTTCTTTTAAAAAAAGTAACATAAATAATTTACTGTGTAAATTGTCAAGAACAAGATCCCTACAGTGCATAAAACCCAATTGTAAAGACAATTTGAGAAACTCAATTTATTCTGAGTGACTGAAAACAGAAGCATGCTATTTTTAAATCAATATGAAACCATATATATTTATGTATAAAGAAGTTTATGTATAAAGAAGTTTATACATAAATATATATATATATATATATATATATTTACACTACATATACAGAATAATATTTGTTTGAGAAGTAACTACTCTGATTTCCTATCCAGATCAGTGTAGTGAATCATACACATATTGTGTCATAATTTTTGTGACAGGTATGCATTGTATATTGTTTTATGAAAACAATGGTGTTGAAGGATGCATTGCAACTAAGTTTATCAAAATTAATTTACATTCAAAGTGCAAAAAATGTATTTTATCCATGAATGGCTACAGAGGAAAGAAATGGAATGACAATTCACATTCATTACTAACAACTCAGTTAAGTAAAAGGATAATCCAGTGTCAATGTTGGGAAATCTATTAAGATGAGAAGAAATTCAAAGTCAGCTGGGAATAAAGAAAGACTGTGGTCACGCTTTTAAAATCACATTTCAAAGAAATTTGGAGGCAAACATGAGAGTACAATTGATAAAAGGATTTTTTGTTGCAAAATCCAGATGGTCTGACTGTTTAAAATGTGTGTTCACATCAAGACACTTCTCTCTTTGGCACTCATCTGCAGTTTAAGAACTATTTATTATTAAGGATTGTGGGTAACAACTATTACTTGACTCTAATAATAGAGTTCATTTGTAAAACACAGATTCAGCTACAGGAATTAAATTAGAAATAGCATCTGTGCTCAATGTCATTGGAATTGGATTATTTACCACAAATATTATTGGTCTACAATGTATATACTTACTTTATTGTTCTTTTTAACTCAAAGAATCTAACAAACCATGATCTAGATTAATTTATATCATAAACCTTCAAGTTGATGCAATTATCTTATTCTTCAAATTTGTGTAAGGGAAAAACTGACATCCCTAAAGGTCAAAATCTAATGATGAGGGCATCTTAATAACACTGTTTTTCAAGTATTGAACATAGTGAAGGATAACATGGCTACTACTCTTTCTCAAGGATAGGTAAAAGACAATTATTATGCATAACATATCCTTTTAGCAGTGATCAAAGGAGATGAAAATGAGTAATGATGATGATACAATTAAACCCAATTTAAATACAACCAAGTAACTTTATTTTAAAGAAATACCTAACATTCATTTACTTTAATAGCATTTTGTTGATATCAGCTTAATATATTTGAAGCAAGTTGTTTTCTCATGATTTTATTGAATATAAACACACACAGGAGCATCTAAAACTACAGTAAGCCATCAGGCCTTAGCTTATGATGAGATAGAGAGATTGTGACCAAGGATGGGCATTTAGTGAAGCTTGTCAGCAGATATCAGCCCTTAGTACTTTTAACCTGATTTTCTGTAGTTTATACCATAACAATTAAAAGTGATTATTTTTCTATTTGCTAAGATACCTTTGAGTCCCAAAAAGTCAAAGGTTGAGAAAATGAACTGATTGAGGACAGAACTGGGATGGAATTCAATTTCTCTGTGGCTAGATACAATGCTGATTACCGTCCTGTTAGCTTCTATGTGGTAACTATGTTAGTTACTTCAGAAACCTAAAGTGACTACATCAGTATATACACAATAAAGATATTTATATGCTTAGTGAAATGTCTTCTAAAGAATGTATTTTAAATGGAAAATACCACAGTGTTGATCCATAAGTCAGAATTAATTAATTGGTTTACATTGAGATAGTATGTAAACCCCATGTCAGTAATTCTAGAATGATGATCTTCTGAGTCGCAATATATTATAAGTTTTATTAAAGAAATCATATCTCACAACAAGGAGGAACCTAGGGAAGATTTCCAATCCTCATGCAGAAGGGCAAACAGGGTAGACACCGGAAGTGGAAGAAGAAATGGAATACGACAGGGGCCTACCATAGAGGGCCTGTGAAAACTCTACACAACAAAATATTGAAACAGATGCTGAAACTCAGCCAAACTTTGGGCAGAGTGCAGGATATCTTATGGAATAAGGGGGATACAGAAAGACCTGGGGCCCAGGGGGTCTTGCAGAGAATACTCCAACCAAGGATCATGCATTAAGAGGACCCAGATCCCCTTCCCAGATGTAGCCCATAGGCAGCTCACTTTCCAAATGGGTGTCCTAGTAAGGTGGACTGGGGCTGTATCTGAAATGAGCTCAGTGTCTGGCTCTTTGATCACCTCTCCCTGGGTGGTGCAGCCTTGCCAGGCCACAGAGGAAGAAGATGCAGCCAGTCCTGATGAGACCTTATAGGCTAGGGTTACAAAGAAGGAAGGAGGACCTCCCCTATCAGGGGACTAAGGGAAGGTCATAGGGGGAGAATAGGAAGGGCGGGTGGTGCTATGAGGAGATGAGGGAGGGGGCTACAGCTGGGATACAAAGTGAATAAATTGTAATAATAAATAAAATTTTAAAAATAAATACAGATCTAGAAATAATATAAAAGAAAGCATATCAACTGTCTGTCATTTAAAACTTTAAAGTGTAATAAACTGGAATAATATAAAATAACAAATAATATTTTATGTGTAATTGGAAGAGAGTTATATTTGCCAGCGTTTTATATTGTGCAAGCAATTTACAAAGCAGTAAACAGAGAATAGCAGCCTTTCTCAATTACAGCCTCCCTTCCTTTCCATGATGCTTCTAAACACATAGGTGCCTGCTCATCTCACATTTTCCTCACTGTCCCTGTAGATCCAGGTTTCATGGTTCCAACCACAATGTGAGCTAGCACCTATCACCAATTCATTTGCAGTTGTTAAAATCTGCCAAAAATAAAATCAAATTATTTCACTTAATATTAACTACAAGAATATTCCCTTTCGTATTTGTATATGCTATAAGTGACTATTATTAAGCAGTGTACTGTCACTCACAGAATATGGTAAATATATGTGAAGTGGTGGATTTCATATGTTCGAGAGGTATACTCGGGTCACCATAATCAATTTTAAAACATTTGCATTCAGAAAGAAAATAAAATGTTCCATTTAGCCACATTCCCCAATTCCCTTACTCATGTTAGCTCCAGTCATAGTCAACTTTGTCATTTATGTTTCCATGCTTCAGATATTTCATATAAATGTAGTCAACAATGGGTCCATCCAATAATGGGTCTCTGTGCTGGCCAGCTTACTTGGCACGTTTCTGGGATTTTTCCATGTTATAGAATACATCAATATTCCTTATTACTGGATAAGTTTATTGCCTCTACCATATTTTGGTGCCATGTATCAGTTGCTTGATTGGGATTATTTTTAACTTTTGGGATTCTTGAATTATCCTTGAGCAAACATAAGTGCAAAGGATCTTTTAATATTCACTTAATTATTCATACTTTCTTTTAAATGTTTGCTTTAATGGTTATATATTTATTCTTTAAATTTTTTCTTTATTTTTTCTTTATTACAATTTATTCGTTTTGTATCCCAGCTGTAGCCTCATCCGTCATCCCCTCCCTATCCTGCCCTTCCTCCCTCTTCTCCTATGCCCCTTCCCAAGTCCACTGATAGGGGAAGTCCTCCTCCCCTTCCATCTGACCCTAGCCTATCAGGTCTTATGAGGACTGTCTGCATTGTTTTCCTCTGTGGCCTGGTTAGGCTGCACCCCACAGTGAGAGGTGATAAAAGAGCCAGCCACTGAGTTCATGCCAGAGTCAGGCTCTGTTCCCCTTACTAGGTAACCCACTTACAAACTGAGCTGACGTTGGCTGCACCTGTGCCAGTGATCTTCATACATCATCCTTAGTTGTAGTAACAGTCTCAGAAACGACTCCTGGTCCCAGATTTGAGAAGACAGGAGCACCACAAGGAGACCAACAGAACCATTCTTTAAGAATTTTATGCACTTATATAACTTATTTGGATTTGACCTTTTCCCACTATATCCTTCAAACAACTCCAGGACCCCCTAGCCCATATCTTTCCAATTTTCATGTTTTATTTACATTTATAAATAATATTCCAATTAAAATTGGTTCTAATCAGTGCTGACCTTAGAAAGTTTTTAGTAGTTCTTTTTATATATTAAAAACAATAGCTTTTAAGCTATATGACTGAGACTAACCAGTCCTGCCTGTGTGACCATGTGTTTGTAGTAATTGATTTAACCTTGGTGTGCTCATCTAAAGGTACACAGCTAAAGGTAGTCATTGTTTCTGCACCTGAATCAGAGATTAATGGCAAGGTACAATGAGTCTCTTCTATTTCCTTGACTGAAATGGAAAGGTAGCATATATTCAGTTTTAAGCATATAAAAACAATATATTTAGTTGAAAATGTAATTTTCCATTTTTATTCTCTTATATAGTAGTATTTTATTTCTTCTCCTTCTCCTTCTCCTTCTCCTTCTTCTTCTCCTTCTTCACAATCATTCACCTTATATCCCAGTTATAGTCCTGTCCCTCATCTCCTACCAGTCCCACAATCCCTCCCTCTTCCTCCTCTATCTTTCTACTATAGTCCACTGATAGAGGCCTTCTTCTATAAGATTCTTTGCACTCTGCCCAATGTTTGGCTATGTGTCTCAGGAATCTGCTTTGATACACTGCTGGGTAGACTCTCTCAGAGGCCCTCTGTGGATAGGCTCCTGTCTTGTTCCTTGTTTTCAACCTCCTGCAATGTCTATCCCATTTGCCTTTCTGAAAGAGGATTGAGCATCTTACCCAGGGTCCTCCTTCTTTCTTAGCTTCTCTAGGTGTACAGATTTTAGTATTTAACCTATATTATATGTCTAATATCCACTTTTAAGTGAGTACATACCATGTGTATCTTTCTGCTTCTGGAATACCTCAATCAGGATGATCTTTTCTAGTTCCCACCACTCGCCTACAAATTTCATATTTTTTTTAATTGCTGAGTAGTCTGAGTTGTTTAGTTTCTTTATGTGTACAGATTTTAGCATGTTTATCAAATATTATATGGCTAATATCCACTTATAAATGAGTATATACCATGCTTGTCTTTGCCTGCAAAATATCATGATTTCTGTGTTTTCAATGGCTGAGTAGTATTCCATTGTGTAAATGTACCACAATTTCTGTATCCATTCTTTAGTCAATGGACTTTGAAGTTGTTTCCAGATTCTGGCTTTTACAAATAAAGCAGCTGTGAGCATAGTTTAGCAAATGTCATGGTTGAGCATCTGGGATATATGTCCAGGAAAGGCATCGTTGAGTCCTGAAGTAACACTATTCCAGGTTTTCTGAGAAAGCAACATATTGATTTCCAAAATCCCACCAGCAATGGAGGAAGGTTCCCCTTTCCCCCAACTTCTCCAGCATGTGTTGTCTATTGAGTTTTTGATGTTAGACATTCTGATGGGTTTGATATGGGATTTTCCATTTAAAGTCAGCCAGTATTGATATTTTAGTTTGAACCTATTTTATTATTCTACTCACATTAACATTTTATTTTGTTAAAAGTATCTTTTGTAGAAATTGCTTTTAGAATTGGATGCAAGTGCTTTGAGTTTGTATAGTTTCTATCTGCATATTTAATACTGGATAATAGCCATTCATTTCTTGTTTGTTACATTCTTGCTTCGTCTTACAGCATGCATTAGTAACGGGTGCTGTTCTGAGTTCTCTGTAAGAGTTCAAATGCCATCATTAACACTTTGTACAAAAAGCAATGACTTTGTGAAACAGATAAGACACACAATGGGGATACATTATGATCTCATTCCATAGAAGATTGTGGATGAGTGACCTGCAGTTCTAAAATGTGAGCTCTGTTTTATGAGACAAAATGCTAAGAATGATAGCCAAGATGTTTTAGATAATATGCTGTCAAAATCACTCCATCAACTTGCTTCATTTAATTTCTTTAAAAGATAGTGAGAGTGATGGTGTATTAGTTATTATTTTATAATATTCTTCAATAGACTAGAAAAGTAATGAATAGCTCTTTTGACCCCAAACCCAGAGATAATTATGATTATCTGCACTATTTGACATGGAAAGAATCACACAGTGTTCTTGGTCTATTACTTTGATTGTGATATTTGATATTCTACACATACAAATCATGAAGGTCATTCAACCTTAGAATTCTGAAAATGGACTTAGTCTTACATGAAATTTAAGTACATGTGCTATTTTTCTGCTATTCACCTGTGTTCAGCTTATATAGATATGAATTGCCGAAAGATGTTCATACTGATTTTATCTAATATGGACATTACTTGTAAGAACTTAGTCATTTCTTACTTGTAATATGCCAATGAGTAGAATACTAGAAGATATCTTGACATTTTAGGTATTTACCCACAACTGAAGACAGAATCCTATGTACTTAATCACTATCTGTTTTGTTAGGTTATCTGGGGACAGAGATTCACTGTGATATAGTAGACAGAACTAATAAACATATTTAGAAAATTAAATATAAATACATATAAATTTTAAAAGCTCTGTTATATATTTTCTACTTTTAATAAGTATGTCCTAAACAGTAATAATCATTACATATTTAACTCACAATTGCCTTTATTTCTGTGCTGTCTATTTTCTATTAGTTTGCATTATCCTAGGTTCTCACTTTTAAACCTTTAGTGAATAAGAGTTCACCTGTAAAATCTCTAAATTGCAGTTTTCACAGGATTTTTTTTAAACAATGTGTAGCTCACTTCAGTACCTTAGCACACTTCTATTTTTCTTCCCAACTCTCAAAGAGGCAGAATCCATGGTGAGTTCCACAATACGTGTCTTCACACGTTAACATTGACAGACAGAATGCTATTGATGGCAAATCCATCTTTTATACATCAGACACAGACTTAAACAATCATGTTTCATAGCTGTTACCCATAAATCTTAGCTCACATAATAGCAACTCACAACATTCTTCAAATAAGCAAAACAAAGCAAAAATGTAACATGGCTTGTAAGTCACTTCTTATTTACCATATTTTGTCACAATTTTTTGAGTTTTATTCAATACGTATATGTACTTGATTTTTTTCATCAGTAGAGAAAAGTCGGAATATGTGACATTGATATGAAGATGCTTTAAGAGACCCTCTGCGGTAGGCTCCTGCCCTGTTTACTAGTTTTTCCTTCTTCCAATGTCCATCCCATTCGTCTTTCTGAGTGAGGATTGATCATCTTATCCAGGGTCCTCCTTCTCATTTAGCTTCTTTAGGTGTGGAGAGTTAACTATGTTTATCCTATATTATTGGTCTAGTTTCCACTTATAAGTGAGTGTATACCATGTGTCTTTCTGCTTCTTGGATACCTCACTCAGTATGATCTTTTCTAGATTCCCACCATTTGCCTGCAAATTTCATGAAAGAATCTACCCACCAGTGTATCAAAGCAACTGCTGAGACTTATAACCAAACTTTGGGCAGATGCAGGCAACTATATGAAAGAAGGGGGAGTTAGTAAGAGGAGAGGACAGGCGATCCACAAGGAGAACCAACATATTAGGGCACAGGGGTCTTTTCTGAGACTGACACTCCAACCAAGGACTATTCATAGATATAATGTAGAACCCTTGCTCAGATATAGCCCATGGCAGCTCAGTCTCCTAGTGGTTTTCCCTAGTAAGGGGAACAGGGACTGAATCTGACATGAACTCAGTGGCTGGCTCTTTGACTACCCCCACTGAGGAGGGAGCCATCTTGCCAGGCCACAGAGTAGGACATTGTAGCCTGTCCTGATGAGACCTGATATACTATGGTCAGATGGAAGGGGAGGAGTACCTTCCAACAGTGGACTTAGAGAGGGGTATGGGAGGAGATGAGGGAGGGAGGGTGGGGTTGGGAGAGAACCAGGGAGGGGGCTACAGCTGGGATACAAAGCAATAAAATGTAATTAATGTAAAAAAATAAAAATTTAATTAAAAAGAAGCTTTAGTGGAAAATGTGACATTAATATATAACTGGTGGTTAGCTCCACAGAACGACAAAACCCAGAGACCATTCTATTCATTTTCTAAACTTAGACATAAGCTTGACTCAGTATAGTTTCCAGTTCAGCTCTCTGCTTATACAATATATTAAACTTGATAAGTAATGGAGTGAAAATCGTATTTTCTATGTTTTAATTCCAATTCTATAACTTATTAGTTTTTTGATGTTAAATAAGATGTGTATTTCTGAAATTTCTACAAAGAATAAAAGGAAGACAATGTAGTATAAAATATGAAAATAAACCTGGTTTAAATAGACATGTAAAATGTCTCATTATTAGTTACTAAATTTCTCATACCTGTTACCTTTTGGGTATGAGGTGTGTATAGGGTACACAATTTTCATTACTGTGACAAGAGAAAGAACATAAAATTACACAAAATTTTATTTTATTCTTTAACAATGGGCAAAGTGGGTGATAAAAAATTCCTTGTACCAAGTAAAAGTCAAAAGTTGGAGATTAGAAGATATACGTACAAAGTCTGAGTTACTCAGAGTAAGATTTATTATTATCCTTACTCAGATGAACTCCCACTCTGGGAATTCTATTTTGTCTTCTATTTCTTGCCATTTTCAAGGCAAGCGAAGTCTATTTTTGTTTTCTTATATAGACATCTAGTAGGGAACCAGAAAACAGAAAGTTGATAAGTAAAAATTCACTAAGAAAACATTTTAATTGAAAGGGTTCTATTCAAGAAACAATTATGAAATAATAAAATTGAGTTTCCAACTTGCAGAGTTTAGAAGTAATGCTTGCCTAATAAGAGCTTTATACATAAAGAACTATGGAATGAACTAAAATTGTAGTTTTATTGCATTGGAAAATAAATACCATGACTAATGGCACAGAGAATCAATCAAATTATAAAACATTCTAGAAAATATCTTTGATAGTCCTTTTATTATTCTTTTACAACTTGAGATATATTAAAAATGTTATTCACTCTTGGAAAAAAGCAAAAAATGAATGTGTTCATTTGAACCAACAATTTAAAGGGTGCTCTTTTATGTAGTTAAATCAAAACAAATCAATAAACAATTATTTTTATATAACCCTTTCCTCTTTGAATGCAACTATTAATCTCAAATTAATTTTCCCATACAATTGTTATAACAAGTAACAATATTATTGGTTTTTATATCCCAAATCCTATTTTATAAAAACATAAAGGGCAGTGAAAAATATATTCTCTCCAAATCAATATTTAGGAAACAGATTAAAGCCATAATTCATGTATATAACCCAATAGCAATGGTGACTTATCCCTCACAGAGGAGTAATCGATTTCCTGTAAAGAGTAACATTATACAGTTCATTTTGCCTCTGCTCATCTTGTGTCCAAATATCTTTATTTTTATTTAATAAATAGCAATTGTAACCAAAAACTGCATATTAATATTATGCATTCCAAATCCAAGGGTCTGTTTTCTTACATTATAATCTAGTCAACAAAACCATTTTATGCAGACTTCTCAACTACCTAATTTTTGTATATTTTCACTCCTAGTCACCAGACTACAGAGCTTCTAAACATAGTGTAAAGCTACTCCTCAACTTATTTCACTTACAAGTTTTCTTCTTCACTTTCATAAAAACCTCCAGGCTTCCTTTTTTTGCACTAATTGGTGAACTATAAATCACCTCACTAAAGTGTTATTGTTAATTCAAGTTTCTCTGTTCTAAGTGAAGCTCATATTTCTCCTATTCTAACATTCACTGTGAAGAATATGTGCAAATTATATCTCACTATGTATATGGTGCATCTCAATGGGTTCGGACTTAAGTGTTCCATTTAAAAATTGCTTTCTGTGGGAGCATGAGGGCCTGTGTTCAGTTTCCAATGCATACCAAAAGCCAGGTGTGTCACTAATTATGCTTGTAATTCCAGAGGGATGAATGCTTGGTCCTTGCTCTACACAAGCATCCTCTTCATTGAACAATTCAATTCCAGGCCCTGCCTCAGATAAAAAGATGTATGGCCTTGGAGATACATCTGCATTCATCCTTTGGTCCATATGAGTACAGATATGAATGTACTCCTTGATGAAAAAACACAAGCACATGAAATGAAATAACTTATATTAAAATAGCAATAATTTTTTCAGTTTAGAATCATATTTTGATCACTCTTTAATTTTTCTTCCATCCCCTGTGAATTATTGGTTATATTTTCTTCAGATTGAGCTTCAGTGAATGCATAAGTTTATTAAAAAAAGGCAAATTTTGTACATAACTAAATAAATTTGTGCACATAAGAAAATACTTGTTTTATGTTGAAAAATATTAAAGATATTGGAGTCAACAGTTATGTTGTTTCAATATGTTTCAATAGTAGTCATGGTATGGATTCTGAATAAAAATAATATGGAATGTTGGCTATGAAAATATTCAAAATATGTTCTTACTATAACAAGGAACAACACAAAAGCTTTATCAAAGAAGAGTCACTCGTCTCAGGCCATCTAGATACTCTTACTCATCTTTTGATGCTGTGAAAATATATGGAAAAGGTTCTACTTGAGGTTTCTAGTCTCAGGCCCATCTTGTGTGTTGGCCTGAAGAAAAGGACAAAAGTACAGTTTGTACCATGAAGAAAGTATTCCAAATGAGGTAAGATAATTGAGATTTTCTATTTATAAGCCCCTTAACTTTGCCACTAAAAGCTACCTCTTCTAGCCCAGAAACACATTTACACATTTGGCAGTGACCCATATCAGCATTATTGAAGATTGGGAGTCCCATAAAATATGAATTTGAACAAAATACATAAATCTAAAGCTCCTCTCAGAGGCTAGACCATGTAAATGGCACATAATGCTGGAGATATAATTTCTAAGAGAGAAGTCTGAGTCTGGAAATATGTCTCACTGGTGAGGACTATGTATTACTCTAGAAGAAGGATGATCCCAGTTTGGGTCCAACCATTGTTTTGGCATCTCATAACTCCAAGTAACTCTAGTACCAGGATATCCCAAACTATACTTTTTTATTACCCTAACTTCAGCACCCTGAAAACTGAAGCAGGAAGATTGGATAAGTCTCACTCAGGCCTGTGTTGCTTAGTGAGTTCTAGGTTAGTCTGCTCAGAGTGAGATCCTCTCCAAAAAGTCAACAAAAATATAGACTATATGTGATTATAGATCATTTATAAATAGATGCTAGATAGGTAAATAGATAATAGATTGATGATTATAGACAGATAGATAGATCATTGAGTATAGAATGTGACTCTAAAATCTAAGTGGCTAAGTGTGTTTTCTTTCTAATGGCAGGCAACTCAGAACCTTCAAAGTCTGTACTATTCTCAGGTAAAATCAGACTCTTAAAAAGACACACATGGTATATACTCACTTATATAGGCCTATAAGATAAACATACTGAAATCTATACACCCAAAGAAGACAAACAAGAAAGAGGACCTGGGGTAAGAGGATTAATCCTCACTTAGAAAGACAAATGGGATGGATATTGGATGTAGGATAAAACAAGTAGCAGGACAAGAGCCTACCACAGAGGGCTTCGGAAAGACTCTACCTAGTAGGGTATCAAAACAAAGATTAAGAAAAATAACCAACCACTTGGCAGAGTGAGGGGAATCATATAAAAGAAGAGGGAGTTAGTATGTCCTGGAGAGGACAGGAGCTCCACAAGGACCAAATATATCAGGGCACAGGGGTCTTTCATGAGACTATTTCTCGAACCAAGGACCATGTATGGATCTAACCTAGAACCCCTGCTTGAATGTAGCAAATGGTAGCTCAATATCCAAGTGGGTACCTAGTAAGGGGAATAGGGACTATTTCGGACATGAACTCAATGGCTGGCTCTTCGACCCCCACTCCACCCTCCGAGGGAGGAGCAGCCTTGCTAGGCCACAGAAGAGGACATTGCAGCCAATCCTGAAGAGACCTGATAAGCTAGAGTTAGATGGGAGGGGGGGAGGTCCTCCCCTATCAGAGACTTGGAAAGGGGGAGGGAGGAGATGAGGGAGTGATGGGGGGGATAAGAAGGGAATGTGGAAGGGGGCTATGGCTGGGATATAAAGTACATAACTTGTGATTAATATAAAATAAAAATGTTAAAAAAGAATACTATGTAGGCTGGGTATGATGGCTTAGCAGTTAAAAACAGTACATTCTTTTGCTGAAAACCTTGTTTCAATTCTTTGCATCCAGATAATGTATATTATTTGCAAGAAATGAGGCACACAGATGTGGTGTATAGCCATACATGCAAACAAAAACACATATAGATATAAAGGGTTTTTTAAATTGTACAAAAGAATTTTTGTAACATTGTAAACTTTATTTAGTCCAATCCTTTGTCACATATCTAAGTCATGTATATTACTGACTAACCTCTTTCAGGTGTTGTCAGCATATGACATCATTATAACAAACTGCTACAATGATTATATAAAACTAACATACAAGAGTATAAGTGATTCTAGTAAAGCCACTATGCACAGTGTCCATACTGTATTGGTTAATAGAAAAATAGATCAACGATATTAACAGTGATATAAAAAGTACAAATCCTATATATGATCTTTTGTGGCTATAGACAGTCAACCCAGAGTAGGAGTAACACTCACTAACCCTGCAAAAGTTACACCCCTGCTGAATTATTCTTGACTTAATTAAATTTGATTCAGAACTTATACTACTTCATTATATTTGATGTTTTGTATGACGGAAAACTTAGAGTATAATGATGACATTAATGTCTATATTTTTCTCCCTCAAAGCACTGTATTTTATTTTATACTTTGTTTAATAATTGGAATTTAGAGTACTTTAAACTTACTTTAAAACTCCTCATTTTTAACTCATTTTTATGGAGCGAAATAGAATTAAAAGCAGACAGTATTCTAGGAAATAAAGAAAAACTAATGAACATTCAATGTTTGTTTCCAAAAAGAAAATTCACCTTCAACAAATTCTCTGTCTTTGTATTTTTTCTTTTGTTTTCACATTCCTAAAGTTTATAATACCATTTATTTAATTTGGACCCTTTTACCTAATTGGATTGATTAGCTATTGTCAAGGGCAAGAGGAATAGCAATAAAAAAATGCTATGTAAGGGGCTTTACACATCTGACTGCCAAATAAGTTGATTTGTAGACAACTACACAAAGGTAAAGAGATTATATGCTTCTATCTTAAAGCTGCATAGAGTGTTAAAGAGTGTTTAACACTAAGAGTGTTTAAGATCTGGATGTCATAAAATAATGCTTCATGCTTTATATATCACTGTCACAGTAGGATATCTTTTCTATTCTTTTTCTATTATTTTTCTTAAAGAAGTAGAGAGTTAATAAATTGGAAATGTAATCCTGAATAATATTTAATATTGTGTCTGTTACTAGCCCTTGCTCTTGCAGTCTGACATTTAAAAGTCTGTGCTTCTCATCCCACTGAAATAAATGGACAAGGCAAGGCTGCCCACTCTCTCCATATCTCTTCAACATAGTTCTGGAAAGTCCTTGCTAGAGCAATAGGACAACTGAAGGAGATCAAGAGGATACAAATCGGAAAAGAAGAGGTCAAAGTAAAACTATTTGCAGATGATATGATAGTATACCTGAGTGACCCCAAAAATTCTACCAGGGAACTCCTACACCTGATAAACACCTTCAGCAAAGTGGCTGGATACAAAATTAACTCAAAAAAATCAGTAGCCCTTCTGTATACAAACGACCAAAGGACTGAGAAAGAAAATAGCGAAAAAACACCCTCCGCAATTGCCACAAAGGTCATAAAGTACCTTGGTGTGACCCTAAGAAAGCAAGTTAAAGACTTGTATGAAAAAAATTTCAAGCCTCTGAGAAAGAATTATAAGAACATATCAGAAGATGGAAAGATCTCCCATGTTCATGGATTGGCAGGATTAACATAGTAAAAATGGCCACCTTACCAAAAGCAATCTATAGATTCAATGCAATTCCCATCAAATTACCAACACAATTCTTTACAGATATTGAAAGAAAAATTCTCAACTTCATATGGAATAACAAGAAACCCAGAATTGCTAAAGCAATCCTCTACGATAAAAGATCTTCTGGAGGTATCTCCATCAGATCTTCTGGAGGTATCTCCATCCCTGATTTCAAGCTGCACTATAGAGCAACAGCAACAAAAACTGCATGGTACTGGCACAGAAACAGAATGGTGGATAAATGGAACTGAATAGACGACCCAGAAATAAACCCACACACTTATGGACACCTGAATTTTACAAAGATGTAAAAACCATTGATGGAAAAAAGACAGCATCTTCAACAAATGGTGCTGATTTAACTGGATGTCTACATGTAGAAAAATGCAAATAGATCCATACTTACCACCCTGCACCAACCTAAAGACCAGGTGGATCAAAACTTCAACATAAAATCATACACATTAAATCATTTAGAAGAAAAGTTGGAAAGAGCCTTGAATTCATTGGTACAGGAGACAACTTCCTGAACAGAACACCAACAGAACAGGCTCCAAGACCAACAATCAATAAATGGGACCTCATGAAACTGAAAAGCTTCTGTAAAGTGAAGGACACTGTCATCAAAACAAAATGACTGCCTACAGATTGGGAAAGCATCGTCACCAAGCTTTTATCTGACAGAGGGCAAATATCCAGTATATATAAAGAACTACAGAGGTTGAAAAGCAACAAATCAAGTAATCCAATTAAAAAAACTGGGGGAGGATCCAAGATGGCTGCCCCAGGAGGACACTGTGTCTGAGGAGCAGGACAGTAGTGTAGGCACAGCAACCGGGAGACTGAGATCTCGTACCTAAAACACAAGCCTTTGCGACTGCCAGGTGAGTGGAATTCCTACTGTGGGGAAATCAAGTGGAAAAGTCCAAGGGACACCCAGCTATTCCCAGGAAAAACGCCAGAGGGTGACAGGCTGCGCACAGCTGCACTGGGCGCTTAAGCTGCCATTTCGGTCTGGGTCACACAGTACCCAGATGGACTGAGTTTCACCCAGATACCGCGGGCTGCACCGGTCAGACCCACACCCCTAGGCGCACCCAGCCACCGCCCTGGACTCATAGTATCAGGTCCAGACTGAGGTGCCCCCAAATATCATCTCAGACCTTGGTGCACAACCTCTGACCCAGCAGGAGGCGCCAAGACTCCAGTCCAGAAGACAGCCCTTAGCAGCAAGCCCAGGTCAGAGCTCCAGAGCTCGGAGCCTCCTGAACAGAGCAGCGCCCCCAGCGGACATATCAAATGGGGACACACAGCCTTTGGCTCAGAGTGAGGAGCCAAACCTCCAGACCAGAGGGGAGACCAGCCTGTGGTGCTCACAGCTTCTAGCACACAGCACAAAGTCGGGCACACAGATCCCATAACAGAGTTCAACTGAGCAACAACACACACTATCAAACCACTAGAACTCTGTGATCCTCTTGAAGAATACTCCTGACACAAGAGATTGACAGTTCCAGTCTGAAGTTCATCCTTAAAGCACAAACAGCTCCTTGAGTATATATAAACAAATGCCCAGAAACCGGTGTAAGAACTCACCCAACAATAATCAGGACACCATGACCCCACCAGAAACACCCAAAAGCAATAGAGATTTTAATTCAGCGGAGACACAGGAAAATTATATTAAAGCTATAATTATGCAGATATTAGAGGAACAAAAGGAGGCACAAAAAGAGGAAATAAACAAGGCCCTCAAAGAAATTAAGAAGTATTTAACTGTCCACATACAGGAACAATTAAAGATAGACAAAGAGGAAACAAACAAAATAGGAGACACAGTCAATCAGATGAAGGAAACGATACATAGCATGAAAACAGAATTAGATTCTATAAAGAAGGCAAAAATGGAGAAGGTCCTGGAACTGGAGAACTTAGAGAAAAGATCAGAAACCACAAAGGTAAGCATCACCAATAGAATACAAGAGATGAAAGAGAGAATCTCAGGAGCTGCAGATACACTGGCTGAAATGAATTCCTCAATCAAGGAAAAAATAAAATCGGAAAAGTCTCAAACACAAAACATCCAAGAAATCAAGGATGCCATTAAAAGACGAAACCTAAGAATAATTGGAATAGATGTAAAAGAAGACTCCAGGCTCCAAGGAACGGAAAATATTTTTAAGAAAATCATAGAAGAAAATTTTCCCAACTTAAAGAAAGAAATTTCCATAAACATACAAGAAGCCTACAGAACACCAAATAGAATAGATCAGAAAAGAAATACCTCTTGCCATATCATAGTCAAAACACTACACCTACAAAAGAAAGAAAAAATATTAAAGGCAG
>CM053751.1:32650121-32668106 GCA_028658305.1 Pachyuromys duprasi
GCTGTTGGTGTTCTATTCAGGAAGTAAGTCTCCTGTGCCAATGAGTTCTAGGGTGAAAACGACCATATTGCCAAAAGCAATCTACGGATTCAATGCAATCCCCATCAAAATAACTTCACAATTCTTCATAGACCTTGAAAGAAAAATATTCAACTTCATATGGAGAAACAAAAAACCCAGAATCTCCAAAACAATCCTCTACAACAACAGATCATCTGAAGGTATCTCCATCCCTGACCTCAAGGTGTACTACAGAGCAATAGTAATAAAAACTGCATGGTATTGGCATAATAAGAGAATAGTGCATCAATGGAACCGAATAGAAGACCCAGAAATGAACCCACGCACCTATGGAAACTTGATTTTTGACAAAGAAGCCAAAACCATTCAATGGAAAAAAGACAGCATCTTCAACAAATGGTGCTGGTCCAACTGGATATCAGTATGCAGAAAAATGAAAATAGGTCCATATTTATCACCTTGCACAAAGCTAAAGTCCAAGTGGATCAAAGACCTCAACATAAAACCAGACACACTAAACGGTTTAGAAGAAAAAGTGGGAAAGACAGTAGATTCTGTAGATTTTCTTGTGGTGTTCTTGACCCCTGTGGATCTTCAATCCTCCTCCCCCTTTTTCCACAGGATTTACAAGCTCTACTTAATGTTTGGTATGGGTCTCTGCATCCTTTCCCATCATTTGCTAGGTGACGCCTCTCTAATGACAGTTATGCTAGGCTCCTTGTCTGCAAGTATAGAAGAATATCATAGAGTCTGGGGTGGGCTCCCTTTCATGGCATAGGTCTCAAGCTGTGCCATCCATTGGTTGACTCATCTCAAATTCTACTCAATCTTTTACCCCTGATTATTTTGTAGGGAGGAAAAATTGTGGATCTAAGGTTTTATGGATGGCTTGCTATTCATTGCAAGTCATGCCTGATCACAGGAGATCAAGAGATAGCCAGTTCAGGCTCTATATTTTGCATTGCTAGGATCACCCTAATAGATTCCTGGGAAGTTTCATTGTTCTTGGTTTCTGTTTTCTTTTTTCTTGAATTTTTAAATTTTTATTATTATTTTTAATATTAGTTACATTTTATTAACTTTGTATCCCACTCCCTCATTTCCTCCCAATCCCACCTTTCCTCCCTCATCTCCTCCCTGCCCCTTTGCAAGTCCACTGATAGGGGAGGACCTCCAACCCTTTCATCTGACCCTGGTTTATCATGTATCTTCAGGATTGGCTGCAAAGTCCTCCTCTGTGGCCCTGAAGGGCTGCTCCTCCTTTTGGGGGTGGGGGATTTCAAAGAGCCTGCCATTGAGTTCATGTCAGAAATAGTCCCTGTTCCCTTTAGTAAGGAACACACTTGGATACTTAGCTACCGTGGGCTACATCTGAGCAGGGGTTCTAGGTTATATCCATACATGTTCTTTGGTTGGAGAAACAGTCTCATAAAAGGCCCCTGTGCCCAGATATATTTGGTCCTTCTTCTTGGTTTCTAACTCATCCCAAAGATTCCTTCCAATCCAGTCCCTCTGTCCTTTCCCCAACCTCAAAACTCCTGTTCCCATCCCCACTCCCTCTTCAACCAGACCACTCCTTTCATCCATGCTCAATTTTCTAATGTTTTTCTTCTTTTCAGTGAGATTTAAGTGTCTGCTCTTGGGCCCTCCTTGTTACTTAGTTTCTTTGGGTCTGTGGTTTGTAGCATGGTTATCCTGTATTTTATGACTAATACCCACCTATAAATGAGTACATAGCATGCTTGTCTTTCTGGATATGGATTACCTCATACAGGATATTTTCTAGTTCCATTTATTTGCCTATAAATTTCCTATAATGTGATTCTGTTTAATGGCTGAGTACTACTCCATTGTTAAATTTACTGCATTTTCTTTATCTATTCTTTATTTCAGGGACACATTGCCATAGAAGACAACTTTTTAAGCAAAGTTCAGGAAATGAGAGCAGTAATTAACAATTGAGACCTTATGAAACTGAAGAGCATCTGAGAGGAAAGGGACACTGTAAAACCTATGGAATGGCAATTTTTCTTTTCACCAACTCGTATCTGACAAAGGGCTGACACACAGAACATATAAAGAACTCTCTAGAAACTAGACATCAACACAAACCTGAAAAACTCAAGTCCAAGCAGATCAAAGACCTCAATATAAAGATAAAAATACTACATCAATTAGAAAAGAAAGTGGGTATCATACTTAAACTTTTGGGCACAGGAGACAACTTTCTCAACAGAACACCAACAGTTCAGTCTCTAAGGTCAACAATTAATAAATGGGACCTCATGAAACTGAGAAGCTTCTGTAAGGCAAAGACATTGTCAGTAGAATAAAATGACAGCCTACAGATTGGGAAAAGTTCTTTACCAACCTTACATCTGAAAGAGAGCAAATATCCAAAATATATAAAGAACTCAAGAAAATAATCACCAACAAACCAAAAACTGTATTGGATTATCAAATACACATGTTTGTGTATATGGAATATATTTGAATAAGTTGATAATTCAAGTATTGAATTTTTTATATATTTCATATTTTGGTATAATTATCACTACTCCTCAAATTCTGCACATGGAGTGATTATTTCTCTCCTTTATTTATGCTTACGAACTAGTTCTAAATGTGTTTGTTTTTCCAAGACTAATTCCAAGAATATTCCAGTAGTACATATAGTGAAACGTCTTAGAGTTTCACTGGCCACATTGATAAAGACATGTAGCTCCAGCGGAAGCTTTCTTCATCTCTAGCTGTTTCCTGGCTAGAGTAGTAATACTAATCATAGGCTTCACTTCACTCATCCATGTTCCTTCCCAAATAGAAAAGGGTCATATGTCCTAGACTTTCTTCATCCTGACCGTGTCCATGTTTTCTCCTTTATGTGATCTGTGTACCTTAGAAGCATATTACTCTTATTATACTCATCATGATGTCATTACATATTGTGACGCATTCTAAGGACATGTTTGTCACTTATACCAACTGTGCATTTGAAAATAAGGGAATATGTTATTTGTCTTACATATTTAGAGATAAACGTGGTTCCTGGTGTAGAGAAGAGGATGATGACCTTCACATACTTGATCCATTAAAACCTTCTTTATATTGCATTACCATATCACATATAGCTACATATAGCTACTGATATGGCATGAGTGGAGTTCTGCTGAGCTTAATTTCTACAAAATTAAAATGCTTTTGAATGAAAAAAACAAAATATCAATACTAAGAGCTTGCAGGGTACAAGTGCCAAGGCTTATCAACTAAAACAATCACTGAGACCTAGGGTCAAATTATGTGATTCAACATAAATGAAAGGAATTCAAAGTTGTTTCTCTATTCCTTCTACATTTTCTACTATACTGTAAGCCATAGGGGTTAAAAAGATCATATAATCACCTTTAAAGAGTGCCTAGAGTATCGTCTTATCCAGGGAGTAAACACAAATAGTGCATGCAGATGATTACATTCATGAAGTTAAGACACAGGGTCATATTTGCTGCTAGCTTTCTTTTTTGCTTTTGTCTAAATTATTTTCACAGGGAATCTAGGTTATAATCAATTTTAAATATAAAACTGAAGATATAGCATTATTTGTTTCTTTTTCATTTTCTTTTTATTAAATTCTGTATTAATTGCACTTTATTCACCTTATATACCCCTGTAGTTCCCTCCCTCCTCCTGTCCCAATCTCTCCCTTCTCCACCTTCTGCACCGGTGTCCCTCCCCAAGACCACCGTTAGGGGAGGTCCTCCTTTCCTTCCTTCCAATCCCAGTCCATCAGGTCTTATCAGGAGTGGCTGCATTGTCTTCCTCTGTGTCCTGGCAAGGCTCCCCCCCCCCTCCAGGGGGAGGTGATCAAAAAGCAGGCCAATCAGTTCATGTCAGAGACAGTCCCTGTTCCCATTACTATGGAACCCACTTGGGCACTGAACTGCCATGGGCCACACCTGTGCAGGGGTCCTAGGCTACCTCCATGCATGGTACCTGGTGGGACCATCAGTCTCAGGAAAGACCCTTGTGCTCAGATCACTTGGTTCTGTTGCTCTCCTTGTGGAGTTCATGTCTTCTCCAGATCCCACTATTTCCCACTCCCCTCGTAAGATTCCCTTCACTATGTCCAAGTGTTGGCCATAAATCTCCGTTTCTGCTTCGATAATCTGCAGGGCAGAGCCCTTCCGAGGCCCTCCATGGCAGACTCCTAACCAATTCCCTGCCCTCTCCTTCTTCCGGTGTTCATCCCCTTTGCCCTTCTGGATAGGAATTGGGCATTTTAGCAAGAGTCTTCCCTCTTGATTAGTTTCTTTAGGTGTATAGATTTTAGTTGCTTCATCCTATAGTATATGTCTATATGAGGGAGTATATACTGTGTGTGTCTTCCTGCTTCTGGGATTGCTCACTCAGGATGATCTTTTCCAGTTCCCACCATTTACTTGCAAATTTCATGATATCTCTTTTTTATTGCTGAGTAATATTCCATTGGGTAGATGTACCACAATTTCTGTATCCATTCCTCAGTTTTGGGGCATATGGGTTGTTTCCAGCTTCTGGCTATTACAAATAAGGCTGCTACAAATATGGCTGAGCAAATATCCTTACCGTGTACTTGAGCCTCTTTTGGATATATGCCTAGGAGTGGTATAGCTGGATCTTGAGGAAGCACTATTCCTAGTTGTTTGGGGAAGTGCCAGATTGATTTCCATAGTGGTTGTACAAGTTTGCATTCCCACTAGGAGTAGGGAAGGGTTCCCCTTTCTACACAACCTCTCCAGCATATGTGATGTCAATTGAGTTTTTGATCTTGCCATTCTGATGGGTGTAAGGTGAAATCTCAGGGTTGTTTTGATTTGCATTTCCCTGATGCATAAGAATGTTTTTTAAATGTAATTTATTTATTTTTATATCAATCACAGGTTAGGTACTTTGCATCCCAGGCGTGCCCCCCCCTTCATTCCCTCCCACTCTCCCCATCCCTCCCTCATCTCCTCCTTGCCCCCTCCAAGTCCACCAACTGGGGAGAACCTCCTCCCCTTCCATCAGACCCCAGTTCATCTTTTCTCCTCAGGGCTGGCTGCAATGTCCTACCCTGGGATCTAGCCAGGCTGTTACTCCCTGGTGTGTATGGGGGAGGGTCAAAGAGAGCATTTCTTTACATCTTTCTCTTCCATTCCATATTCCTCTATTGAGAATTCTGTTTAGCTCTGAACCCCATTTTTAATTGGATTATTTGATTTGTTGGTGTTTAAGCTTTTGAGTTCTCTATATATACTGGATATTAGTTCTCTGTCAGATATAGGGATGCTGAAGATCCTTTCCAAATCTGTAGGCAGTCATTTTGTTCTGACAACAGTGTCCTTTGATTACAGAAGCTTTTCAGTTTCATGAGGTCCCATTTATTGATTGTTGCTCTTAGAGCCTGTGATATTGGTGTTCTGTTCATGAAATTGTCTCCTGTGCCAGTGAGTTCAAGGCTATTCCCCACTTTTTCTTCCAAGCGGTTTAGTGTGTCTGGATTTATATTGAGGTCTTGGATCCACTTGGACTTTAGTTTTGTGCAGGGTGGTAAGTATGGATCTATTTGCATTTATCTACATGTAGACATCCAGTCAGACTAGCACCATTTGTTGAAGATGCTGTCTTTTTTCCATTCAATGGTTTTGGAATCTTTGTCAAAAATCAGGTGTCCATAACTGTGTGGGTTTATTTCTGGGTCTTCTATTCGATTCCATTGATCCACCAATCTGTTTCTATGCCAGTACCATGCAGTTTTTAGTATTGTTGCTCTATAGCACAGCTTGAGATCAGGAATGGAAATACCTCCAGAAGATCTTTTATCATAGAGGATTGCTTTAGCTATTCTGGGTTTCTTGTTGTTCCATAGCAAGTTGAGAATTTTTCTTTTAAGGTTTGTAAAGAATTGTGTTGATACTTTGATGGGAATTGCATTGAATCTGTAGAATGCTTGGTTAAGATGGCCATTTTTACTATATTAATCCTTCCAAGCCATGAGCATGGGAGATCTTTCCATCTTCTGTTATCTTCTTCTAATTCTTTCTTTAGAGACTGGAAATTCTTTTCATACAAGTGTTTTACTTGCTTGGTTAGGTTCACACCAAGGTATTTTATGACCTTTGTGGCTATTGTGAAGGGTCTTGTCTTGCCAATTTCTCTCTCAGTCCTTTTGTCTTTTGTATACAAGAAGGCTACTGATTTTTTGAGTTAATTTTGTATCCAGCCACTTTGCTGAAGGTGTTAATCAGCTGTAGGAGTTCCCTGGCAGAATTTTTGGAGTCACTCAGGTATACTATCATATCATCTGCAAATAGAGATACTTTGACTTCTTCCTTTCCAATTTGTATCCCAGTGATCCCCTTTAATTGTCTTATTGTTCTAGCAAGGACTTCAAGAACTATGTTTAAGATATATGGAGAGAGTGGGCAGCCTTGCCTTGTCCCTGATTTCAGTGGGATTGATTTAAATTTCTCTTCATTTAATTTGATGTTGGCTATTGGCTTGATGTACATTGCCTTTACTATGTTCAGGTATGTGCCTTGCATCCATGATCTCTCCAATTCTTTAAACATGAATTGATGTTGGATTTTGTCAAATGCTTTAATAGCATCTAAGGAGATGATCATGTGATTTTTCTCCTTCACTTTATGTGGTCGATCACATTGATGGATTTCCCTATATTGAACCACCCTTGCATGTCTGGGATGAAGCCTACTTGGCCATAGTGAATAATATCTTTGATGTGTTGTTGTATTTGATTTGCAAGTATTTTGGTGAGTAATTTTGAATCAAAGTTCATAAGGCAGATTGGCCTGAAATTCTCTTTCATTTTTGAGTCTTTCTGAGGTTTAGGTACCAAGGTGTTTGTGGTTTCATAGAATGAGTTTGGTAATGTTCCTTCTGTTTCTATTTTGTGGAATAGTTCGAAGAGTATCGGTGTTAGCTCTTCTTTGAAAGTCTGGCAGAATTCTGCGCTGAAACTACCTTGCCCTGGGCTTTTGTTTCTTAATATGACACTTCTCTGTTTTTAGTAGGCACAACCCACCCTCATTTTGATATATGCTGAAGTGAGAAAAGAAATAACATGTATTTAAGATTTGACACTGCCTCAGTTAATTTTCTGTTGCTGTGGTAAGATGGCAGTCCATAACTACCATTATGGGAATCACTGTAGTAGACAGAGAGGCATGACACTATAGTAGCAACTGAGAGCTCACATACAGGTACTCACATACAGAAGGAAGCAGAGTTCAACATGGATTGCTGGAAGATTTGAATTCTTAAGGTCCATCCCAGTGATTTATCTTTTAACAGAGATATACTCACAAATCCCCCCTAACAGTTTTCCAGCAGGCAAACAACTACTTAAACTTAGAAGCCTATGGATATTCATATTCAAACCACCACAGACAAAATGGTTTTACTTTCTTTAAAAACAAAACAAAACAGAACAGAACTGGTAATGGGTCTCTTTTAGAGGTCATCTGTAGTAGACTCCTGTCCTGTTCCCTCTCTTCTACGACTTCGGCTGTCCATCCTGTTTTTCCCTTCTAAATGAGAACTAAGCATCTTATCTAGTATCTTCCTTATTGTTTAGCTTCTTTAGGTCTGTTGATTTTAGAGTGTTTATTCTATATAATACGGGTAATGTCCACTTACAAATGAGTATGTACTATGTGTGTCTCTCTGCTTCTAGGATACCTCACTCAGGATGATCTATTCTAGTTCCATCTGTTTGCCTGCAAATTTCATGATTTCCTGGTATATATTTTGCTGCTCTCTGACTAATTTCTTTTCGAGAAATCCAAAAGGAGAGCAACAGAACCAAAATCTGGGTACAGGGTTATTTTCTGAGACCGATACTCCAGCCAAGGACCATTCATGGAGATAACCTAGAACCCCTGCTCAGATGTAGCCTTGGACAGCTCAGTGTCCAACTGGGTTCCCTAGTAATGGGAACAGGGACTGTCTCTAAAATGACCTCAGTGGTTGGCTCTTTGATCACCTCCCCCCTGAGGGGAGCAGCCTTACCAGGCCACAGAGGAAGACAACGCAGCCAGCTAGGGTCAGAGGGAAGGTGAGGAGGACCCATTCTATCAGTGGACTTAGGGAGGGCCATGGGAAGAGATAGAAAGGGAAGATGGGATTGGGAGGGGATTAAAGATTAAAGTTCAATAAAATCCCTCCCCTATCAGTGGATCAGGAAGGGCCATTGGAGGGAGTGAGGAAGGGAGGGTGGGGTTGGGAGGGAATGAGGGCTAGAAGGAATATACAAAATGAATAAGCTGTAATTTACATAAAAATATAAATTAAAAAGATCCCAATTGAATGACAAACAATGGTTCTCAAGACTCATTGAAAAATGAGTCTGGAAAGAATGACCAAATAATTCAGGTAATACTTTGGCAAAGACATCATGTGAAGCTCATCAGAAAGGTCCTAGCCATAGGTGCTCACCCAAGGAAATCAATGACTAGGATGTAAGTGTTGGGGTTAAGATGGTTGTTTCATAATCTCCCTGAACATACATTTCCGTGTCAGACAGGCTTCCATTGGAGTTGGCTTCTTTCACATTCAACAAGCCTTTTTATCCTTTATCATATTCTGGTATTGTTCCTACATTAAGTCCAAAGATGCTTCTGACAGTTTTGAGGGGTTTTTGTACCTCCTTTTAATGTCAGTTTCCTGTGAAACCAAATATCTCCCATGTTTGTTTGTTTGTTTTTTAACTCCCCTGAGCAAGAATCACCAGACAAATCTAGGCAGATATTGTAATTAAGTCAATAAATGCTTTTGAATAATAAGTATTACTTGAGATATACTTTTAAATAGTTATTCAAAGTTTCCTCAAGTGTCTTATTCATGGTTTTAACTAGCTAAGTAGTTGTTTCACACTGGAAACTACAAAGATGATTCTGTTTAATAAATTAGATTCTCTATATTTCATTTAACTATTTTTCACTTGTGTTATTGGCAAAGAACTGATGTGAAAATGCTTAGAAATATAAATGTATTGGGTAGTAGTGATATTTTCAGGTGTTTTTAATGTATGAAAATTACTTTATTCATTATTATTTTTTATTTGTTATAATTTATTGACTTTGTATCCCTGTTACAGACCCCTCCTTCACTCCTTTCCAATCCCACCCTCCCTCCCTCTTCTACTATCATGCCCCTCCCCAAATCCATAGATAGGGAAGGTCCTCCTCCCCTTCCATCTGACCTTAGCCTATCAGATCTCATCAGGACTGGCTGCACTGTCTTCCTCTGTGTGTTTTACTTTATACTAAAATGTCAGTAAACCTAAGTTTAAATAAATAAAATTTCTGTAGGTAACAACGTTATCTATAATATTAAAGTCTCTCTAGAACAGAGGTAAAACAAAAATACATTAGCTAATCGTCACTGAACATACACCACTTGTCAAAGAGAATACTCTGTGTTTGAATTACATTATATGCTATATTCAAAGGAAAGTAAAATGAGCCCTGCTTCATATATAAACATGCAAAATTTCAGAAAGCAAAATATTGAGTTCTCATAACTTTGCCACAAATTTGTGACAAATTTAAATGATTTTTTGTATCTAAAATTTGTGTTTTTATTACTCCACCATACTCTTTAAGTTAAATTGTTTCAGTTTGAGTCTTGGATTTTTCCTGTACACTGTATATTAAATACATGATCTAATACCTGTTTCTCAAGAAAAAGCAGATCTCCATAACTAGCTCCAACATTGTAGAACAACACAAGCATAAAAGATTTGCTGAACAATGCTTTTTCTTTCCATAATGTACAGTCATGTTATTGGCTTTCACATATGCAATGACATACATATTCAAAGTGCCACATTTGGCTGAAGTGTTGTTTCATTTCAGGTATTTCTCTAGAATATTTTAGAAAGAATTAATTAGCCCCTGGGAAGAATATAAAGCACCTTCTTTTACAGTATTGAAATTTCTAATTACACCTTTTTTAGCAGAGTTTCTGGTGCAATGTCCCACAGGGAATATAGGTATTTACAGAGCCACAATAGCACATATAGGTGTTGGGACTTTATTGGTAGTTTTCATGAGTTTAATTCTTCAAAGATAACCTCACTGGTTCCAAACTATGTTAGTATAACAAGTGGTCTTTTAGAAAATTATATTTCTATCATTATTAAACAAAACAAAACCTACAACAAAAATTGTTCTCAATTTAGGAGTTAAATACACATAGATGTTTGATGTCCCCACTTACTAATTAGATCATTAGAAATGTTAATTTTGCCACTAGAAAAATAAGTTGATTCTAGAAGAGCTTTAAAGTTCTGTTAATGAAAAATAATTCAACATGTGACACGTACATAAGAATATTTTAATTTATTTATGTTTGTATTAATTACAGTTTATTCACTTTGTATTCCAGCTGTAGCCCCCTCTCCCATCTTCTCCCAATACCACCCTTCCTTCCTCATCTCCTCTCATGCCCCTCCCCAAGTCCACTGATAGGGGAGGTCCTCCCCCCCCCTTTCCTCTGACCTTAGCCTCTCAGGTCTCATCAGCACTAGCTGCCCTGTCTTCCTCTGTGGCCTGGTAAGGCTGCTTCCCCTTCAGGAGGAGGTGATCAAAGAACCAGCCACTGAGTTCATGTCAGAGACAGCTTCTGTTCCACTTACAAGGGCACCCACTTGTGGAAGGGATTCTAGGTTATCTCATTGCATGATCCTTGGTTGGAGTATCAGTCTCAAAAAGACACTTTGTACAATTATTTTGGTTCTGTTGCTCTCCGTGTGGAGCTCTTGTCCTCTCCAGGTTTTTCTATCTCCCCTTCCTTCATAAGATTCCCTGAACTCTGCCCAAAGTTTGACATAAGATTTATTTAAGTACATTTTCCTACATATAGTTTTAATTTTCAAAGGAATGTTTCTTGTCTTGGTAATGCTCTCTTCAAACCTAAATATATGTATTTGTATAATTATACAAGCATATATGAAGATTTTATTTGTAACAAATATTCAGAATTTTATAACCAAATCATGTGATTTTCTAAATAATATTTAAGAGTTCCTGGAAAGAATGTGAAACATGAACTCCTCTCTCCACTGAGATGAATGACACTAGTTTTCCATATACTATTAAAAATACCCACTATTAAAAATAAGGGTGTCATGTCCACTCTTATTATGAGTTTCAATATAAGAAGCCTAAAAAGGATCCCTATGAATATGTTTCTGGAGATTTTAAGTCACCCATTTCCTTTGTAATTTCAGTGTCTCTAGGTCATCCACTCTCAATGATGATTTTTCTTCAATTTTTGAAATGATTATGTGGTCATTTTTTTTCTTCCTAAACACCTATGTATTGGAAATGAAATGAGATCATTTGTATGCCATCTTCCTTTCCCATATTCTCCCCATGCCTCTGCAACACCTCCCATTCCAGATTGATATTTGCCCTTTTATTTCAACAACCAATTCATTAAAGGATGCCTACCCAAACATGGATGGCTTTCTAGTAACCACAGACTCTATAAAAATAAATGCTTTTCCTTCTTGCAGCAGCTATCATTTGCCAATCGTTTCTCAGTAAAATAAATAAGGGATGTCTAGACTATACTAGGTTGAACAAATATATCCACTAAACTGTCATTTGTACCTTTAAAGACTCAACAATCCTAACAAGTATTTAATACAGAGGTTTGTCCCTATGCCACAGAAAAGGTGCGAAATGAATATCACATCAAGCTGTCTATGAGGTGAACCTGATTGAATCAATGAAACAGTGTCCCTGTTATTATCATCCAGAGCAGAACGGTAATAAAATACTTTTATTTCAGAGTTATGTTCAAAATTAATTAAAATGATGTTTTTATGAGTCCACCGTGACATTAAACTAATTCCACAAATGAGGCTAGGGAAATTCCCACATTATCAGCTATCCTCTCATGTTCCATCATTCCCCCTTCCCCCCCAAAAAAGATGTTCAGTGTAACATGATATGAGCACTGGAAAAGACACTAATCTCAATTTGACTCTAATTAGATGTGTGACATGAGTGAGTCTGAGAATTTATTTCTTTTTTTCAGTAATATGGAAATTAATAATCCTCATTATGTTAGTTAAGACTGAATGATAAAAGTGTATATGCAGTGAATAAAAACATTTCTAATGCATATGCAAATTATCAACCAAAACACCATCTATGAACTCACCTATATTTGTAGCTGCAAAAATAACATTTAAATTCCCTATTGCACCATTCCTATTTTGTCATTTTTTTCATACAGCTTTTCTATATAACTAATGCTGAACTGGAATTAACCATGTTGGTCAGACTGGCCTGTGACAGACATCTGCCTTCTGTGGCCTTCTGAGAGCTGACATTAAGGTTGTGTGCCTCTATGATTGCCCATTATCTTTTTTCTCACACTTTCTTGGTTTTTAAAATGCTTAATTTATTATGTCTCTACAAGAATATATGTTTATTTCTTTTATGTTTAATCATATTTTAATCATAGTTCTGTCCTGCTTGATTCCTATACTTTTATGCTGGAAAGAGTTATCAAGAGTTTCTTGCTGTATTTTCAATTCTGTAACATTCCATGCATATATTTTCCATTTGTCTGTAACCATTTTGCTGTTTTTCATGTTGCCATCTGAAAAGGAAAGTTTCTAAAATTTCATTTATTTATATTTGTTTGTTTATTTACATTTTGAACCACGTGTGTAAATTATCAACTAAGAGAAGATTGTTAACATCAATACATGCATAAAGTGATGAAAGTGTTGCATATTTCCACAATAATGGTACTTATTTCCAAGGACAGTAGTAATGTACTTCTGCACACACAGCTCCTCATGCCAGCAGCATTTTCTGTACTCAGATGACAATTGTGCTCATACAGCAACATGAAAGAACACTGTGCTAATTTGCGTGCTTGTTTGAGACATTTTATTTTATCCATTCATTTGACTTTTGTTAAATATTTCCTTATTCTTTTATCATATTTGCTATTGAATTATTTTTTCAGAGTAATTAACAACATTTTAAAAGATAAAAGATCTTTTATCTGGAAAAATATCGAGTTTGTTGAAGGTCTTTGTGTATTATATTTTAAAGGATGTTCATTTTTCTTTTGAATATGTCTTTGTTTTATTTTACAGTTTAGAAAATATATAGTATATATTTCCTTATAAAGAAATCATAAAACTATTCTTTATTTTTTATTTTGTCTCTATGTATTTATTCAAGTTGTTAATATGCTATTAGAAGTCTAATTTAGATACTTCTGATATTTAATGTACAATGTCTCTCTACTATAAGTAGGTAGGTAGATAGACAGACAGATAGATGTATAGGTAGATAGATAGATAGATAGATAGATAGATAGATAGATAGATAGATAGATAGATAGATAGATAGATAGATAGAGTGGACATCTGTCTTTTGTTGTCAGGCTAGTCTGTAAATTGTTTTCCTCCTGGCGCAGCCTCGCTGAATATTGATGTTACCAGCACATAGTGCCACACATGGATGTGTACTCTTTTTCCAGGTTGATTTCTGATTTCCTTCTCATTGGTTTGTGGTTTCACCACCACAAACTTGCTGAACAAACCTTGCTGAATATTTGTGTAAAGGAGGGGCTCGTGAATTCCCTTAGCTTATTGTACTTTAGAGCCTTAGTATATTTTTCATAAGCACCGACACCAAATTCAAGCTGACAGAGACACTATGCTATTAATATGATGGAGTAGTTTCAAGAGTTCACATTAGGAATTTCACAATGCCCTGCAGGAGGCCGTCTGTTTTCCTTGAAGTTTAGAATGTCCTCCTGTGCATCCATTAGCCCACTCTACTACCCTAAAGCACCATGGAGCACAGATTTGGAGCTTCAGTTTAAAAAGTCATTAACTCAATGAGAGCAGTCAAAGAAAGAGGAGGAGTGAATTTTTTTTTTTTTTTTACAAAATGACACAAAGAAAGACAAAACAAAACAAAGCAAAACCCCAAGTATTCATGGAGAGCAATTGTTTTTCTTATTAATTAGTAGCCTGTTTAACCCATGTCATAACCTTTGTCTGCAATTATCTTTAATTGAAGTAATAAAATGGATAATAAAATGAAGGACAAAGAATACAGAAATGTTGACATTAATTATGGTGCTCTTTTAAAACTACTAATATATAGGAGAAAAATAAACAAAAGTATTTGTAAAAAGAATAGAGTACCTCATTTAAATAGCAAGGAATAATGAAATGATTTGATAGAGGTATTCAATTTTGTGTTAGTATGTCTTGTCCCTTCAGTATGTATATAAACATACTGCAATCGAGGCTTTGTGTCACTCCGTAGCTAAGATTTCATTTACTTGGCCTCTAGAAGAATACATTTGGCCTCATAATATGTTTGCTTTCTGGTTTACATCTCCAAGGAAAACTTGATGAAATCAAAGATGAATACATAGTCTAGCTTGACTGTCCCTTTTTAGGAGACTATCTACTTATCCCGTAAGTGTAGATTTAAAGAAACAGTCTTACGCAGATGCTAAGTAAATTACCTATGAGGATTTGTAACCTTGTTTATATATATAATCATTTATATCATATATATCATTTATATCATATATAATCATATATAATCATTTTCATACACAATTTTGTTAATAACTATAACAATAAGCATGATATATTTTAACTATGGATCAAAATACACATCTATATATCTACTCAGTGTCCAATATTTGCATAATGAAATTTATAAAGTAAAAATGTCTAAAGTTTAGGAATATTCTAATACAGAAAATTAAAGATGTTTTATGACAAGTTTTTTGACGCCTATACTTTGTGATTCTGTTTCTTTTAAAATATGCTGGAATCATTAAGAATATTTACAGAGCTGAACTGATAGAATTATATTAAGAGATGTGCAGGACAAGATCATCATTTATAAAATGAACTGAGATTTTTCATTAATTTAGAAATCAGAGTTTGTTATCATAGCATCTCATTTACACTCCTCTGAAGCTTAGCCGCTCGCTTTAATTTGCACATAATATTGAGATAATACCATTATATTAATTTTTTGCTGAGCCCCTTGATAGTAATTATGAAAAATTAAGGTCATACATATTTTAATTATATATTTCTATTATTTTAGTATATGCATCATTGACTTATGAGCAATACAAATCCCAATTACATTTTGTTTCTAATGTACACAAATATCCATTAGCTCTATTTCATAACTTAACTAATATAAATGTGAAAATGTTAATCATGAGATGGAGCATGGAGAAGGTATTAAAATATGTTTTCTTTTTCTTTCTTAAATTTAATAACTTTATGTATGTTGCTTCTTCTGTAACAATTCTCCTGTCTTTTTCCTTAAATAGAAAATAATATTTTTTCTTACATACTATATTCTGATTACAGTTTCTCTTCCTTCTACTCCTCCAAATTCCCCTGCACCTCCCCTCCCATATAGATCCAATGTCTGTCTCTTATTAGAAAAACAACAACAAACAACCCAACAGACTTCTAAATAATAAAAATAAGTTAAATTAAATTAAGATAAACCAAAACCAAAAACAAACAAAAAAACATAGTCAAGGAGAAGGTCCAAGAAACTGGGACAGACTAATTTGTAAACTTAAGAATTATAAAAACACTAAACTGGAAGTCATTATAAATACACAACGAGCCTGGGGATAGAGAGAGAAATAAATATGTGTGTGCATGTATGTTTATAACAAAATAAAATAAAATAAAGAGATAAAATTATTAAAAAGGAAAGAAAAGTACCCTAACACAACATGATGAGACAAGGAAGCTTCAGAGATGCCACTGGGTTAAAATTCTATTGACCATATATAAATTGGTCATGAGTTTACACTTAAAAGGAGTTTGTTGCCCACAGTAACTAAGTATCCAAGTGGTCCCTAATAAGGGAACAGGGACTGTCTCTGACATGAACTCAGTGGCCTGCTCTTTGACTACCACCCCTGAGGGGAGAGCAGCCATACCAGCGCACAGAGGAAGACAATGCAGCCAGTCCTGATGAGACCTGATAAACTAGGGTCACATGGAAGGGGAGGAAGACCTCCCCTATCCGTGGACTTGGAGAGGGGCATGGTAGGAGATGAGGGAAGGAGGGTAGGATTGGGAGGGAATGAGAGAGGAAGCTACAGCTAGGATACCAAGTGAATTAACTGTAATTAATATACAAATAAAAATTTAATTTAAAAAAGTAGTTTGTTTCTGTGGTGAGACTCCTTTGATGAAAGCTGAATCTTTTTTTTTTCTTTTCCTTTTTTTAAAGCAATATATTTATTGACAATTTATTCACTTGGTGTCCCAGCTGAGTCCCCTCCCTTTTCCCCTCCCAATTCCTCTCTCACTCCCTCATGTCCTTCCATGCCCCATGCAGGTGAACCTTGAAGAGGGTGTGTTAAATGAAGTAAGGATTTACAAAAGGACTATCTCATGCCTACACTCATGAGGGACCTAAAACAGGTACGCGTAAGGAAGAAGAAAGGAATTAGAGTTATTTCTAAAGGCTGTAAGATTCAAAATATATTTCTTAATGGATACAGTTTCTATCTGGCGATGGTAAAGATTTAGAAATAGTGATGATAGCTGAATTTTATCATTAGTGCTACTATATTATATACTCAAAATAGTTATTATGGCAGATTTTGTTATGTGTCACAATTTTTTTTTTTAATTTCAACAAATGTAACTTAATTGTAATGGTAGTTTCTCTCTGTTATATTTGTTTGAAATGAAAAGAATGTAATTTTAAAACTTAAAAAAAAACTACTCAACAAAAGAAATGGGCACAGGCTCAGTGTGGAAGCCCATGTAGTACCCAGGAAGCAGGGTAGGAAGATCTCTATGGCTTTGAGACTATACTGAATTACACAGCAAGTTTTAGAATGACTAGGACTACAGAGTGAGATACTGTCTCAAAAAAATTCAGATGACAGATCAATAAATAGATAGATAGATACATAGGTACATTGATGGCAGATACAGAGATAGATATATTCATAGAAATAAGATCGAAAGATAAGTAGACAGACAGAAAGATAGATAGATGATAGATAGATAGATAGATAGATAGATAGATAGATAGATAGATAGATAGATAATAGATACAGAAATAAAAATTAAGGGCTTATTAAAAAATGTTACACAGGTACACCATATAATACTTTTTCCTGAAATACAACCTGGCTAGAGGATACCTGCATATATTTTTTCTTACTATTAAATGAGGTAGGAATAAAGATTTTCTCTTTTTTTTGATATTTCACATGAGGCTTTTAATCTATCTTCTGAAACTTGTCTTTGAAAAAATTCTAATGTCACTGTACAATTTGAGAAGAGCTCTATGAACATTTGTGACAAATAAATCTTTCATTTAATTGAAAAATAATGATTCATTTTGATAAAATGAAAGAAAACTTACAGACGATGTTTAATCACTGCTGTCATAAGAGCTAAGCCATCAGCAGGGGGCTGTGGTACCTACATCAGTCACTTCAGCTGAGACAGGATCCACAGAGCTTCTAATAACCCAGAAACTGTGACTCCACATCCTGTCTCATTTAATAGGTTTATTCACTGTGTTTCTTGTTCTGGATGGAAACCTATATTTAAATTGCCTTTAATATATTTTAAATATTAAAGTGTTAGTATGTTAATGTATTTCTACTTTTTGAAAAACAATCACATAAATAATTTGACATATAAAAATCATGTTATCGATAAGTTGACTAATGTTCATCATTAAGTTTAATGAGATTATTACTAAATTAATTATCTTTTGATTATTTCAGAGATGTTATGTCTACTCTGGTGATAGAGCTATGAAATGATGACTTTTACCTTTGGGAAATTTGCTCTTTAAGTGTGAAATGAAAGCCAATAATTGACATAAAAACAAATAAACAAAATGTATGTACCAG
>CM053751.1:32668606-32696033 GCA_028658305.1 Pachyuromys duprasi
AAGTTGACTAATGTTCATCATTAAGTTTAATGAGATTATTACTAAATTAATTATCTTTTGATTATTTCAGAGATGTTATGTCTACTCTGGTGATAGAGCTATGAAATGATGACTTTTACCTTTGGGAAATTTGCTCTTTAAGTGTGAAATGAAAGCCAATAATTGACATAAAAACAAATAAACAAAATGTATGTACCAGTAAAGTGCTTATATCATACTCACTTGTAAAAATATATGAAAATTACTGGAAATTATAGCATTACTTTTATGTGCAGATGTTAAATAAAATGATTTTCTACCCTTTTCTCACCATTGGAGAAAGTTTAACTCTTTTATTTTTTTAAGTTATTTATTTTTATATTAATCACATGTTATATACTTTGTATCCCAGCCATAGCCCCCTCCCACTCTCCCCACCCCTCCCTCATCGCCTCCCAGCCCCCTTCCAAGTCCACTGAGAGGGGAGGATCCCCTCCCAATCCATATGACTCTAGATTATCAGGTCTCCTCAGGGTTGGCTGCCATGTCCTCTTCTGGGGTCTAGCAAGGCTGCTCCTCCCTTGTTGGGGGCGGGGTGTAGAAGAGCCAGCCATTGAGTTCATGATAGAAATAGTCCTTTTCCCCTTACTAGGGTACCCAGTTGGATACTGAGCTACCATGGGATATATCCGAAAAGGAGTTCTAGGTTATATCCATGGACGGTCCTTGGTTGGAGAAGCAGTCTCCTAAAAGACCCCTATGCCCTGATCTATTTGATGTTTGTGGAGATCTTGTCCTCTCTAAGTCCTACTAACTCCCCCTTCTTTTATATGCTTCCCTGCACTCTGCCAAAGGTTTGGTTGTGAGTCTTAATATCGGCTTTGATACATTGCTAGGTAGAGTCTTTCAGAGGCCATCTGTGGTGGGCTCCTATCCTGTTGCTTGTTTTCTCCTACATTCATTGTCCATCCCATTTGTCTATCTAAGTGAGGATTGATCATCTTAATCCGGGTCCTCTTTCTTGTTTTTCTTCTTTAGGTATATAGATTTCATATGTTTATCATATCTTATAGGTCTATATAAGTGAGTATACACCATATGTGTCTTTAAGTTTTGGGGATACCTCATTTAGCATGATCGTTTCCAGGTCCCACCATTTGCCTGCAAATTTCATGATTTCCTCATTTTTAATTGCTGAGTAGTATTCCATTGTGTAAAAGTACCATAATTTCTGTATCCATTCCTCCACTGGGGGACATCTGGGTTGTTTCCAGCTTCTGACTATTAGAAATAAAGCTGCTATTTACATGGTTGAGGAAATGTCTTTGTTGTGTACTTGAGCATCTTTTGGATATATGCCTAAGAGTGGTATAGCTGGGTCTTGAGGAATCACTATTCCTAGTTGTCTAAGAAAGCGCCAAATTGATTTCCAGAGTGGTTGTACAAGTTTGCATTCCCACCAGCAATGGAGGAGGGTTCCTCTTTCTCCACAACCTCTCCAGCATGCATTGTCACTTGAATTTTTGATCTTACCCATTCTGATGGGTGTGAGGTGAAATCTCAGGGTCATTTTGATTTGCGTCTCCCTGATAGCTAAGGACGTTGAACATTTCTTTAAGTGTTTTTCTGCCATTCTACAGTACTCTACAAAGAGTTCTCTGTTTAGCTCGGTACCCCATTTTTAATTTTATTACTTGATTTGTTGCTTTTTAACTTCTTGAGTTCTTTATATGTACTGGATATTAGCCCTCTGTCTGACGTAGGGTTGGCGAAGATCCTTTCCCAGTCTGTAGGCTGTCGTTTTGTTTTGATGACAGTGTCTTTTGCTTTACAGAACCTTTTGAGTTTCATGAGGTCCCATTTATTTATTGTTGATCTTAGAGCCTGTGCTGTTGGTTTTCTGTTCAGGAAGTAGTCTCCTGTGCCGATGAGTTCTAGGGTCTTTCCCACTTTTTCTTCTAACTGATTCAGTGTGTCTGGTTTTATGTTGAGGTCTTTGATCCACTTGGACTTTAGTTTTGTGCAGGGTAATAAATATGGATCTACTTTCATTTTTCTGCATGAAGACATCCAGTTGGACCACTACCATTTGTTGAAGATGCTATCTTTTTTCCATTGAATGGTTTTAGCTTCTTTATCAAAAATCAAGTTTCCATGGGTGTGTGGGTTTATTTCTGGGTCTTCTATTTGGTTCCATTGATCCACTATTCTGTTTCTATGCTAATACCATGCAGATTTTATTACTATTGCTCTGTAGTACAGGTTGAGATCAGGGATGGAAATACCTCCGGATGATATCTTGTACAGGGTCTTTTTGGAGATTTGGGGTCTTTTATTTCTCCATATGAAGTTGAGAATTTTTCTTTCAAGTTCTGCGTTTGTATTTTGATGGGAATTGCATTGAATCTGTAGATTCCTTTTGGGAGAATGGCCATTTTCATTATGTTAATCCTACCAATCCATAAGTTTAACTCTTTTAATCATATTTGTTTTTATAATATTTTGAGAATTTCATGCATTTGTACTCTATTTACATCATAACCACCACTCCTTCTCCACAAGCCAGCTCTGCCAGTGGACCCCTAACCCCTTTTCAAGTTCATATCCTTTTTTTAATTGCTAATATTACACATGTACATGCATAAACAATCAAAACAAAATAAAATAACTAAACAAAAGAACACATCCTTTGGATCAATTTAGTCCTGTTTATATTTACATTCACTTTGGGCTGACCACTACTGTGTAACCAATCACAGGACTTGTTCTTGGAGATAACTTTGTTCTTTTCTCAGAAGCCATTGACTCCCAGTATTTCTTTCATGTCCTTGTAAGTTCCTGGGGTTAATACAGTTTTAACTCAATTTGATTTGTTTTTAAATTTTCCACTCAACATTTTTCAATATGACACAATTTCATGACTGTACATACTAACTTTGTATATACCACAAAATTAAGTTAGTTTCACATTAACATATAACATCGTAACAAAACTGAGGCAGCATGCAATTAATTTTATAATAAATATATTTATACAGGCCACTCCAACTCAACCATTATCAAACAAGCTTTCTTTTGTGATATATATATGCGAGTGAATACAGAGACCCACAGACATAATGCAAAGGGTGAGGGAACTTGAAATAGCCTTAAAGGCAATGTCTTAATTAATTCCTTCCCATAAGAGCACAGAGAACTCTTTGGAAGGTTAGCTAGAAAGTGTGAAAGACAGAGGAAAAGGATGAACCAAGAAAACAAGGCCCTTTAAATCACCATGATCTATGCATATTTGAACTCATAGACTGAGGCAGCATGCACGGGACCTGCACAGATCTGCACCAGATTGGGTCCCAGAGTGGGTTTAGTTCAGTTTCCTAAACTCCCTATGGCTTGCAAATGCAAAAATTTCTCAGATTCTATGCCAAAACAGGTTTCTCTACTTAGTAAATTTGTGTCTATAGAGCAATTAGGGCAGGTCAATCTTTGCCCTGTGTTTGAAAATCCATTAAAAAAAAGGTTGATGTATGAACTTCATTTGTTGAAAGATATGAGACCTTAAATCTCAGTCAGTGCAAAAACTAACCCAAACACATATCCAAGATGGTTAAAGTTTATTTCTTTGTCTTGATATTCATTTGTGAGCTTGTCTGTTTTCTATGTTTGTATGACTACATAGCAGAAGAGAATTTCAGAAGATAAAATATAATTTGGAGTTGCAATATCAGACCTTGAAATAAAATAAAATTAAATAAAAAGCTCAGGGTTCTCTCAGAAACAAAATCATAGAATGAATGTATATTAAAATGAGATACGTTAGCTTGGTTACATTTCAACAATATTCGCGTTCTCTTTGGAGAATTCATGAACCCAGTAGCTTCCAAGTTCGTAGTCCTAGATATCTAAGCAGTCACAGTCTGGTGCCAATGGCCCTGAGAACCAGAAAGAGCTTGTTGCCTATGCATAGGCAAAGTATTAGGGGACGTAGGGTACTTCCAAATATCTGCCAGTATCCCCATAAGGTTACCAGCCAGGCCACAGTGTGAACCCTCTGAAGTCCATCAGTTAGCAGATTATAGAAGTTTCCTTAAAAACGATATTTCAATTTACTTTGATTGTATTCTTACCCTCCTCCCTGTCTTTCCAGATCCTTTCCCCCTCCATATTTATCAAACTTTATATTCTTTCTAAAAAGTCAAACAAAAAACAAAATAAAATATAACCACCCCTTAAGATAACCACCTAACTGTAGCCAAATAAAAGTACACACACACACACACACACACACACACTCACACACATACATCCATTATTTGTTGGCTGACTACTTCCAACTAATGAGGCCTTCCTTTCAGTGGTTGATACCTATGTGACTTATTAATGACAGCATGATTAAGTCACTAGTGAATTCAGTGATACACTTTCAATTTCTCCTACTAGATGTTCTGAGCATGAGCATGTTAGTTTTACACAGCAGGCTTCTCAAGCCTACTCCAAAATTGCTCCCTATCAGCCATTGAGTTTATATCTTAAAACATATTTATTTAATAGAATGCATGAGTTACCCAACTTTGTGACCAGAAAAATATAAACTATTTACTTCATCATAATTTCTAGCCAAAATTGAGGCCATGTGGATTTATGAATAGGTATTTTGGTTCACTCAAATAAGTGTGGATTCTACAGAGGGCCTCTGAAAGGCTCTAACCTGCAGGGTATCAAAGCAGATGCTGAGACTTATGGCCAACCTTTGGGAAGAGTGCAGAGAATTTTATGAAAGAAGTGAGAAATAGTAAGACCTGGAGAAGACAGGAGCTCCACAAGGAGAGCAACAGAACAAAAAAAAATCTGGGCACAGGGGTCTTTTCTGAGACTGATATGCTAACCAAGGACCATTGATGGAGATAACCTAGAACCCCTGCATAGATGTAGCCCATGGCAGTTCAGTGTCCAAGTGGGTTCCATAGTAATAGGAACGGGGACTGTCTCTAAAATGAATTGATTGGCTTGCTCTTTGATCACCTCCCCTTGAAGGGGGAGCAGCCTTACCAGGCCACAGAGGAAGACAATGCAGCCATTCCTGATGAGACCTGATAGGCTAGGATCAGAAGGAAGAAGAGGAAGAGCTCCCTTATTAGTGGAAGAGGGACATTCATGGAGAAGAGGAGAGAAAGGTGGGATTGGGAGGGGAGAAGGGTGGGGGCTATGGGGCGATACAAAGTAAATAAAGTGTAATTAATAAAAATTAAAATAAAAATATTAAAATAAGTGTGGACTCAGCCAACTTCCTTATTCTGGAGGAATCATCAAATTTTATCTTATTTTTGTATGAACTGTGTTGTTGCATGAATTGTCATAGTTAGTATAGTGTGTTCATACAGAACTTTGAATCAAAGAAGGAGGCAAAATTGTCTCTTTAAGTAAGGCAGAGTACTATTTAGACTGCCTTTAGTGCTGGGTCCTGGTTGATGGCTGATTTATTTTCTCTCTCTACTTTTATAAAGCTTAATTTTCTCATCTATCATCAATTCATGAATTACTGTCATCATCCAAAATTTAAAAAAATGATAATGTGTCTTACCACCTTACTTACCTAGAGTTGAGTTTCCTTCATTGGTATATACACGCATGTGGATAAAAACATGAATTCTCAATATGTTTAAATTTTTCTGTTCAGAAAGATTATTCTAAACCAGAAAGATAAAAGCAGAATATTTTCCTGAGACAGACAAATTATTCTACTAACCAAAAATGACAGTGTTTTGGGCTGTATTTTTATTTTCCAAAGGTTCTTATCTAGAAAACAAGAGCTATGTAATAATACACTTTTCATATCACTAAGACCTTTTCTTTTTATAATCTCTAGGTCTTATTTCAGCATTAAAAAGGACCATTTTTTTTCTGTTCTTTAATCTGGAAATAAAAAGCTTTCCTTGGTTAAATCTTAATGAATTCAAACAGAGTAGAAACTATTGGCTATAAAAGCATTAAAATACAGGAAGAATTTTGCATTTTAGTAAATAATACTGAAATTTTGCTTTCAAATAAATCTTGGGTTTTATTATAAATAGGTGAATATCATAGTCAAACATACCATTATTTTATGGTTTACATATGACATACACACATCAGGAGAAACTATATGCATTATGTAGGTTGTTTGTTCCTATTAAAGGCTCACATTTCTTTGTTGATGGTAGAAATCAATTCATTTATCACTGACTGTGTGATAACAAGAAGAGACGATATAAGGAGTTAGAAACTCAAGATAATATCAGCAAGATGTCCTAGTACAGTTTAAGTTGTGAAATGTGTTTCACTTTTATGGAGATATTTATGAATTTAAACAGACAGCCTGATGTGCAACAGAGTAAGCTGTGGTTCCTTAATATGTCTCCATCTCTATGTAAAATCACACATCATTTCAGGTTAGAATGAAATATAAGAAATGTGGAACCTGGCTTGAAAAAATCACTAAGAATATAATATATATTGCAGTCACAAAGCTAAGTGCTCTAAGCAGTGAAATGTAGAAAAGGCAAGAGAGAGGGAACCTAGAAGCTGGTAGCACTCCAGAGAAATGTTCAATCAGTGGCTAGGTGTCCTTGAATGCTCACCTTCTTATGTTTTTGCCGTAAGCAATAAATGGAGACTCTATTTTTGTTCTATCAAAATAAGACTAGCTTTCTATTATATAATTCCCATGGCTGAAGGATTTCATTACTTGAGTTATAATAGATAAGCAATTCTTTTAATTATCACATAAAAATCACTAGTTACAATAGTTTATTGGATAGATTAATTACTCATTGGTATTTACATATTTAAATGTTGCATGCTGGGCATACAAGGCTTGATAGAAAACAATACTTTTGGCAGTATTTTAACTGAGCTACTTTAAATAAGGAGAATTGTAGAACTGTAGCTCTTAAGGTCAAAACTGAAAATCTGTTGGTGGGTAAGGGACATCTAGTAATTAAGTCCATTACTGATTTCAGGCATTCTATGTAATAGGTGTTGAGGACAAAACTCATTTTATGAACAAATCCACTGTTTCTATAAGTTGACCAAAAATGTCTCCAGTTTTTCTATATTGGCTTAGAGAAACAAATGCCCACTCTTTGCAATAGGTCTTTATTCTATCAGACTGTATTTTATATTTAAAAGTGGCTAATATTTCTGTGCAGATAAACTTAATGATTACTATAAACTATGCACCCATATTCTTTAATCATTGAGGAAGTGAAAATGCCTGAGTTCTGTATATGTGTGCGTGTATGAGTGTAGAGCAACTTGTGTCTGAGATGTTTTTCATCTCCTAATCTCAAGAGGCAAATACTTAAATTTTCAGTTTGAGTGATGTTATCAGATACCCCATTATTTACTCCAATTGTGTAAACAACTGAACTACAATGTGTAAATGTTTTTATATGTAACAATTTTATAACTTTTCAGGTCTTTTTTTAGTAATCACTTTTTCTTTTATTGAAAATAGGCTGTTTTCTCATAGAATATATCCCAATTATAGTTTCCCATTCCTATAAGCCTTCCAGATGCTTCTCATTTCCCTTTTCTTCCCTATATATTCCTTTTATATCTTTCATTAGGAAAAACAAAGCAGGTTCTATGAAACACAGCTGTCACTTCAGCTTTTTCACAGACTTTCTTGAAGAATGAAATGCAGATCATAAGAAAAACAAATTCAGTAGTGAGCTGAGACGGCTGGAAGAAAGGATTATCTTGTAACTAAGATAAATTGTGGAGGAAAAGACACTACAACCTTAAGGGAATTACGTATTCCATATTACTAACTAATTTTGTGAATAACAAACAAAGAAGTAGGCATCATTGACTTCCATTCTCACCAGATCCCCACCTTCTCTGATTGTCATTTCTATCTCCACTGTGCTGTCCATGGAGCCAGTACTTACTGCTTTGGATGTCACAATTACTAGGAAGAAATATTCATTACTGGAACACTGTGTGTCCATCATGATAAACCAAGGAGCACTTGTAATTACTTCACATTTCTTATGGAACTTTAAATAATAGATTACAATTTTTGTCTTAAATTACAAATTTATTGATTTCTAACATCCAATCAAATCCGGCTTGAACCCAAGAACTCTGATGCAGGTGATCTATTGTTTATGTGAAATTTGCTATTTTGGAGAGAAGCAATCATAGTAATGTGTTTAATTCTGCTTTCCTAAACAAGGCAGGTGCTACTCAATAAGTTGCTGTTAGTGTGTGAACTCAGTAGGTCACAGCAAAGGTTTCACCAATAGCACATGCTCATGCTTAGTAGATATGCCTCTGGCAGCCACAAAACATTGTCTTCAGTCATTATCATGAACTATTTCAAATGCCAATGTGTCCAGTTCGAAAGGAAAGTACATGTTCATTTAAGAATTTATAAAATGCCACAGAGGATCACACAGAAGAGGGCCAAGTAAATAAGTTAGAGGCTTTAATAAGCTGAGATCACTTTTTATGATTTATTAAATTTTTAATTATTTTTATTGTTTATATTAATTAGTTTATTCACCTTGTAGCACTCTCCCTCCTACCTTCCCAATTTCACCCTCCCTTGCTCATCTCCTCCTATGCCCCTCTCCAAGTCAACAGATAGGGGAGGTCCTCTTCCTCTTCCATGTGACCCTAGCTTATCAGGTCTCATCAGAACTGGCTGCATTGTCTTCCTCTGTCGCGTGCAAGGGTGCTCTTCCCCCGGGTGAGGGGGGGTGTCAAAGAGCCAACCATTGAGTTCATGTCAGAGACAGTCCCTATTCCCCTTACTAGGGAACCCACTTGGGGACTGAGCTGCATGAGCTACATCTGAGCAGCAGTTCTAGGTTATCTCCATGAATGGTCCGTGTTTGGAGCATCAGTGGCTGAGATCACTTTAACCTGTGATTCCGTTTGGTACATTCTGTTCCTGAACCATAGAATGTGAGAGTAACAGCAGACTGGAGGCTTTAATGAAAATGAGAACTCTCCCGACAAGTGTTTTCCCAAATGCAAAGTAGACACAACTGTTCATAGATCTTTCTGACAGTTCACGTGTAAAATAGTCTTAGCATGAATTATAGCCACATCCATAGGTATTTGTTTTAGAAATAATTACATTTTGACTATATTTGTTGTATTAAACATGAGTCTAGGATAAGGAGATGAAATCTGTTAATGTGGCCCTTCTTAAGAAAATCCAGTGGGGCAATTTCTTCTCTCTCCACAATAAAGACCTGAAAATATTTTTGTATGTCCATCATTATGGTGAGTTTTAATGTTTTTAGGGTAAATTAATGTAGGTCTCCTGGGGAAAGTTAGTGTTCATAGTCTTCATTGGAGGCAAAATACAAGTAGTTATTTTGAGTTATTTTTTTCCACAGATTTAAATTATTTTACCATACTTCTCTTAAGGGCTGAAAGTCTGCTTGCCAGGGCACCGAAAAAATCCCCCGAAAACACATTTTACATTTCCACTTTGCATAATCAGCCTGAGGCTACTCCAAGCCTCATTAATATAAAAACCTAATGATTAAAACACACACACACACACAATAACAAGGAGGAAATGCCAAGGAAGCACAAACTGGTGGAGAGTGAATTATTTCTCATCCCAGCAGACTTATTTCATTTGACATTTTATGAAATCAACCAAAGTAGAAGAAAAATCAGCCCAGGGAGACGCTTTGACGTCAGCAAGTTGGAGGTTCTAAAAGAAGCTGACACTTGCTGAGAAGACCATGAAAGTAAGATCAAAAGAGCAGGGTTGCTTTAGTATTTATGATAACCTTCTCCATATCCCTGAATACAGGCTTCCCCCTAAGGTAGTTTTAGAATATGGTAGCATGCAAGCAAGGAAGAACTCCAATAGGTACTGCAGAGCCTGCAGTCTGTAAATCCCTGTGCTCCCTGTATACATTTATTTGACTAAGAACAACAATCCATTTAAAAAATGTGCAGCAAACAAAGGTACCCTTGCCAATATTTTGTTTTATTTTCACAAACCCTAAACTTTCTGAGGGAAATCTACTGCACATGGAATCAGGCCCCTCACTTATGCTGTATGCAAATACAACCTAAAGATACAACTGCACTGAGGACATGCTTCCCTGAGGGCAGGCATTTGAAAGAGTGAAGGTAAAATATTTTTCTAGATCAGCTCGTCAATCCTGGTGTTCTCTGCATTCTGAAAGGTCTTTGCTGCAAACATTAAGCATATTGATTAAACTTACACTAATGGATAAATGGATACCCTCTGAAAAGGATAATCTTCAACTTACCCAGGACAATCCCCTTTACAGCACAATCCAATGCTCTAGCTCATTTGTTCTGAGACTGTGGAAAGTATCACTCCTGGCCTAAATCCAAAATATGTTCAAGTACACAACAAGGACATTTGTTCAACAATGTTCGTAGCAGCTTTATTCATAATAGCCAGAAACTGGAAACAACCTGGATGTCCAAATGAGGAATGGATACAGAATTTGTGGAACATTTACACAGTGGAATACTACTCAGCAACTTAAAAACAAACAAAAAAAAATCTGAAATTTGCAGGCAAATGGTGGGATTTAGAAAAGATCATCATGATTGAGGTATCCCAGAAGCAGAAAGACACAGGTGGCATATACTCACTTATAAGTGCATACTAGACCTAAAAGATAGGATAAACATACTAAAACCTGTACACCCAAAGAAGCTAAACAAGAAAGAGGACCCTGGGTAAGATGATCAACCCTCACTTAGAAAGACAAATGGGATGGACATTTGAAGCAGGAAAAACAAGAAACAGGACAGGAGCCTACCACAGAGGGCCTCTGAAAGATTCTACCAAGCAGTGTATCAAAGCAGATGCTGAGATTCATAACTAAACCTTGGGCAGAGGTTATATATGAAAGAAGGGGAGTTAGTAAGGCCTGGAGAGTTCAAGAGCTCCACAAAGAGCAAATATATCTCGGCACAGGAGTATTTTCTGAGACTGATTCTCCAAGGAAGGACCATGTTTGGATATTACCTAGAACCCCTGCTCAGAAGTAGCCCATGGCAGCTTGGTATCCAAGGGGGTACCCTAGTAAGGGGAACAGGGACTGTCTCTGACATGAACTCAGTGGCTGGCTCTTTGACCTCTCTCCCATCACTAAGAAAGTAGTAGCCTTGCTAGGCCCGAAGGGAGGACATTGCTGCCAGTTCTGATGAGTCATGATAATCTAGGGTCAGATGGAAGGGGAGGAGGAACTTCCTTATCAGTGGACTCAGAAAGGGGTAGGGAGGGGATGAAGAAGGGATTGGAAGGGAAAGAGGGAGGGGACTACAGCTGGGATTCAAAGTACATAAAATGTAATTAATATAAAAAAATAAAATAAAAAATCTAAATAAGGTCTATCTTTGTGATTACTTGTTTGAAGCTGAAAGGTTTTAGCTAAAACTATATATTTTGTGTATGTTCATCTTCTTTGTGAAAAATAACTAAGATTCAAAATAGTTTAAAACACCAAAATCTCTGACACCATATTGAAGACAGAAAACATCTTTAAAAAGACAGACAATTTATTGATTTTTTTTTTTTTGCTCTTAGAGCCTGTGATGTTGGTGTTCTGCTCAGGAAGTTGTCTCCTGTGTCAATGAGTTCAAGGCTCTTTCCCACTTTTTCTTCTATCAGCTTTAGTGTGTCTGGTTTTATATTGAGGTCTTTGATCCACTTGGAATTTAGTTTTGTGCAGGGTTATAAGTGTAGATCTATTTGTATTTTTCTATATGGAGACATCCAGTTAGACCAGCACCATTTGTTGAAGATCTTATCTTTTTTCCATTGAATGGATTTGGCATCTTTGTCAAAAATCAGGTGTCCATAGTGTGTGCGTTTATTTCTGGATCTTCTATTCAATTCCATTGATCCACCATTCTGTTTCTATGCCAGTACCATGCAGTTTTTAGGATTGTTGCTCTATAGTAGTACAGCTTGAGATCAGGGATGGATATACCTTCAGAAGATCTTTTATTGTAGAGGACTGTTTTAGCAATTCTGGGTTTCTTGTTATTCCATATGAAGTTGAGAATTTTCTTTGAATGTCTGTAAAGAATTGCGTTGGCAATTTGATGGGAATTGCATTGAATTTGTAGATTGCTTTTGGTAAGATGGCCATTTTTACTATGTTAATCCTGCCAAACCATGACCATGGGAGATCTTTCCATCTTCTGATATCTTGTTCTAATTCTTCCTTCAGAGACATGAATTTTTTTTTTTTACTTCCTTGGTTAGGGTTATACCAAGGTACTCTATGTCCTTTGTGGCTATTGTGAAGGGTGTTGTTTCCCTAATTTCTTTCTCAGTCCTTTTGTCTTTGTATACAGGAGGGCTACTGATTTTTTGAGTAAAATTTGTATCCAGCCATTTTGCTGAAGTTGTTAATTAGCTGTAGAATAGATTTTTTGGGGTTCTCTCAGGTATTCTATCATATCATCTACAAATAGTGATACTTTGACTTCATCCTTTCCAACACTGTTGTCAGAACAAAATGACAGCCTACAGATTGGGAAAGGACCTTCACCAACCCTATATCTGACAGAGGTTTAATAGGCAGTATAAATAAAGAACTCAAAAAGTTAAACCTCAACAAATCAAGCAATCCAATTAAAAAATGGGATACAAAGCTAAACAGAGAATTCTCTTTTTTTCCTTTTAATGTTAATACAACTAGTATTTTTTAATTTAAACAAGTACGTAAATATATTCTCATCTCAAGATGTAATCAATATAAATTTTAATGATGTAACATTACATTTTTATTAGAGGAATATCGAATGACAGAGAAACACTTAAAGAAATGTTCAACGTCCTTAGTCATCAGGGAAATGCAAATCAGAAGGACCCTGAGATTTCACCTTACACCCATCAGAATGCCAAAGATGAACGATTCAAGTGACAACACATGCTGGAGAGGTTATGGAGAAAAGGAAACCCTTCTCCACTGCTGCTGGAAATGTAAACTTATACAATCATTTCGGAAATCAATCTGGCCCTTTCTAAGACAAATAGGAATAGTGTTTCCTCAAGATCCAGCTATACCACTCACTCCTAGGCATATATCTAAAAGATGCTGAAGTACTCAACAAGGACATCTGCTCAACCATGTTAGTAGCAGATTTATTTGTAATAGCCAGAAGCTGGAAACAGCCCAGATGCCCCTTAGTTGAGGAATGGATACAGAAATTGTGGTAGATCTATACAAGGCAATATTACTCAGTGATAAAAATAAAAAAAAGGAAATCATGAAATTTGCAGGTAAATGGTGGGAATGAGAAAAGATCATGCTGAATGAGGTATCCCAGAAGCAGAAAGACACATAGGGTATATACTCACTCATAAGTGGTATTAGACATATAATATAGGATAAACATACTAAAATCTGCACATGTATGGAAGCTAATCAGGAAGGAGGACTCTGGCTAAGATGCTCAAAGCCCATTCAGAAAGGCAAAAAGGTTAGACTTTGGAGGAGGAGAAAACAGGAAACAGGAGAGGAGCCTACCACAGAGGGTCTCTGAAAGACTCTACCCTGTAGGATAGTGAGGCAGATGCTGAGACTCATAGCCAAACTTTGGGTAGAGTGCAGGTAATCTTCTGAAAGAAGTGGGAAATAATAAGATCTGGAAAGGACAGGAGCTCCACAAGGACAGCAACAGATCCAAAAAGTCTGGGTACATGGGTCGTTTCTGAAACTAATACTTCAGCCAAGGACTACTCATGGAGATGGCCTGAAACCCCTGCACAGATTTAGCCTATGGTCTTGAAGGCACTTAACACTGCTTTCATTGTGTCCCATAAGTTTGGGTATATTGTGTCATTTTTATTGAATTCTATTAAGACTTTAATTTCTTTCTTCTCTCACCCAGCTGTCATTTAGTAGCAAGTTGTTCAGTTTCCAGGTGTGTGGGGGCTTTTTGCTATTTTTCTTGTTGTTGAGGTCCAGCTTTATTTCATGGTGATCAGATAAGATACGAGGGATTATTTCAATCTTCTTGTATCTGTTGAGACTTGCTTTGTGACCAACCATATCATCTATTTTGGAGAACGTTCCATGAGGTACATGAGAAGAAGGTAAATTCTTTTGTGTTTGGGTGTAAGGTTCTGTTGTAGACGACTGTTAGGTCCATTTGATTCATGACCTCTGTTAGAAACATTGTTTCTGTTTAATTTCTGTTTTGTTAACCATGGTGTGACCCTAACCAAGGAAGTCAAAGACTTGTATGAAAAAATATTTCAGGTCTCTGAAGAAAGAATTAGAAGAAGATATCAGAAGATGGAAAGATCTCCTATGCTCATGGCTTGGCAGGATTAACATAGTAAAAATGCCCATGCTAATCATAGGGTTAATAATAAACACTATATAGCCCAACAGCCATTTTTTAAAATTTACTATAAATGGATGCATCAAGCTTTGTGTTTTTCACGTGTGATATTTAAGAATTCCTCTCAAGTATCAAATCATATGTGATAAAAATATAGTTTATGCAGCCACTCCTGATGAGACCTGATAGAGTAGGGTCAGATTGAAGGGAAGGAGGACCTCCCATTTCAGTGGACCGGGAGAAGGACACTGGGGGGAAAGAGTGAGGATTGGGTTGGGAGGGGAGGTAGGAAGGAGGTATATGGGGGGATACAATGTGAAAAAACTGTAATTAATAAAAATAAAAATAATTAAATAAAAATACATAGTTTTAAAAGGCAAGTTTGGATACAGAGTAAGCAATATGCTAAGGACACAGCATCTACAAATTTTACTATGTAGTGAAACACGAAGCACAAGGTAAAGCAAATAAATACTATAAATAAAATATAATAGGAGAGTTTTAGAAGAATATTAAATATGTGAAATGGTTCCTCTCCTTAGTTGCTGGTAGTGTACGAAATTGTAGCCTTAAAATAGATGTCACCACCTATTTCTGTAAATAAAGCTTTATGAGATCACAAATAAGTCAGTTGTTTTCATATCATATATGGCCCATTTCATACTCTGAATGTTAAGCTGAATAGATGCAACATAGATTTTATGTTTTAGCATATATTAATATTCATGATATGGTTATAAATATAAAATTGTTGTTAACCTCTGCTCTAGGGAAAGATGTTAGGATGCTATAAGTTGTATTAGTTTTTACCACTTTTGTCAGGAAAGCTCTGTTTTATACCTGTTGTCATATAAAAATGAATAAATATGGCACCTACATTTAATTTCTAACAGGTAATTGGGAAATATATGATCACTTAAAGTAAGATGAAAATAAGAAAATATGTAACTAGAAGTCCATAGTTAATGAAACAATAATACATTTTTTTCTTGGACAAATGGAATAGGAGTACAAAATTTGTAATTATTAGTATCACAGATCCTAAATTCTCTAATCAAACTCTATTTTAATGGAAGAGGTCAGAGAGGTAGAGTTTATCCTACTGTGATGAGTCACATAATATGGAGGTGAGATAGAATTAATACTTTATTCTTCAGAAGGCTTTCGATTATTCTATCAAGCATAGAATTAGAAAATAAAGGTGACAGCGAATTTAGTAGAGGGGCTACACTTACATTTTTTCTAAACAATTTATCTACTTATTTATTTATGTGTATATGTAGATATGTATGTGTGCATGCTGCTCTGTGTGTGCACTCTGCATGCAGGTGCCCATAGAGGCCACCTAGAAATAGAGTAACAATATTTGGGAGCCACTTCACCTGGTTACTGAAAACTCAGCCCATTCTCAATGCAAGAGCAGCAATTGTTTTAGTTACTGAGGCATCCCCACAGAACCACACTGTTTTTCTGCTCACAGTAACCAGAGTAGCATCATTTCATATTTATTATTTTAATAAAATATAAGATTCATCTCTTCTCTTTAAATTAGCCTAATTTCTTGCAAAGGACAAGTACATAATTTAGTGAGAGTATTGGGTTTTATGTAAGAGTTTCCCTCTAAATTTTCCAAGAAAGCACCACATTTCTTCTCAAAGTGGTTGTACAGGTAACATTCCCACAGGATATGGAATAGGGCTCACCTTTCTCCACAACCTCTCCAACATGCATCATCCCTTGAGATTTTTTTAATTAAAAATTTTTATTATTATCTTTTATTTCAATTTATTCAATGTATATCCTGGATGTGGTCACCTCCTTCATCTCCTCCCAATCCTACACTCCCTCCCTCTTCTCCTCCTATGACCCTTGTCTAGTCCACTGATAGGGGATGACCTCCTCCTTTCTATCTGACCCTAGCTAATCAGGTCTTACAAGACTGGTTCCATTGTCTTCCTCTGTGGCCTGGCAAGGTTGTACCCCACCCCCCCAAGGCGAGGTGATTAGAAAATCTGCCACTGAGTTCATGCCCCTGCTCTCCTTATTAGGGGATGTACTTGGAGACTGAGTCTATGGGCTACATATGAGCTGGGGATTTAGGTCCTCACCATGCATTGTACATGGTTGGGGTATCATTCTCTTCAAGGTCCCCAGGGCTCAGTTTTTGCGTCCATTGGTCTCCTTGAGGAGCTGCTGTTCCCTCCAGGTCTTTCCATTTCCCCCTTCTTTCATACAATTCCATGCATTAGCCCAAAGTTTGGCTATGAGTCTCAGTCTCTGCTTTGATACCTCAATCAGTAGAGTCTTTCAGAGGCCCTCTGTGATAGGCTCCTGTCCTGTAGGCTGGAGAGATGGCTCATCCATTAAAGGCTAGGCTCACAACCAAAAATATCCCTTGAGTTTTTGATCTTAGTCATTCTGATGGGTGTGAAGTGGAATCTCAGGGTCATTTTGATTTGCATTTCCCCAATGACTAATGGTGTTGAGCATTTCTTTCAGTGTTTCTCTGCCATTGCATACTAAAATATATAGTCCTAAAGAAGCTAAACAACAAAGAGGAGTCTAGGGAATAGGCTGAGACCTAACCCAGAAGGGCAAATAGGATAGACTTCAAAAGTAGGAGAAGACAAAGAACAGGACAGCAGCCTTCCAAAGGAGGCCTCTGTAAGACTCTACCCATCAGGGTATGGAAGGAGATACTGAAACTCATAACCAATCTTTGGGCAGAGTACAGGAAATCTTATGGAAGGAGAAGGAGATAGAAAGACCTGGAGGAGACAGTAACTGCACAAGGAGACCAACAGAGCTAAAAAAAAAAAAAAAAAAAAAAAAACAAAAAACAAAAAACAAACCTGGGACCAGAGGTCCTGCAGAGACCATACTCCAACCAAGGACCATGGAAAAGACCTGCTCAGAAGAAGCTGATAGGCTGCTCAGTTTCCAAGTGGGTTCCCTAGTAAGGGGAGCAGGGGCTGTCTCTGACAAACTCTGTGGCCTGGTCTTTTATCACCTCCCTCTATGGGTGCAGCCTTACCAGGCCACAGAGGAAGACAATGTAGCCAGCACTGATAAGACTTGATAGGCTGGAGTCAGATGGAAGGAGAGGAGATCCTCCCAAATCAGTGGAGTAGGGAAGGAGCATAAGGAGAGACGAGGAAGGATGGGTATGAATGTGAGAGATGGAGTGGGCTACAGCCAGGATACAAAGTGAATAAATTGTAATAAATAAAAAATAAATAAAAATAATAAACTATAAAAAAGAAAAATCAATATATATATATATATATATATATATTAAAAAGAGTTTTCCTCCAATTATTCCAGAAAAAAATATATTTAATCTAAGTTAATTCAAACTGACTATGGATTTTGTTTTAGAAATGTTGCATTAGCAAATTAAAATTTTAATTTAAAAAGTGCATGCTTCATTTGTATGCTTTTTATTTGGATAGAGGTTGAAATAAAAAACTGAGTATATTTCTCTAACAATTCTAAAGATAAGTCAGTATCAACAAAGAAAATCATAAATGTTTTCAAAATGTTTAATTAAATTATACAAATTATCTCTCGGAGGTGTTAAAATCTAATTAGCTAATTGGCATTCTACCATGATATTTCAAAAATATTTACAAACCATATGACAATCTGAGTAGATATAGATGATAATAAAATGATATTTTATAAACAAATATGTTAAGGCCTGTGTTATCCAAAAACGACTGTGAGATTTCTGTAAGTCAAATCATATCAATGATGTAGCAATGGTATGCCCTGCCTTAATAGAACTTTATGAAAGAGCAACTGGTAAACCATGTGATTTTCTGGAACTACAATTTGAGATTGTTTTTTTAAAGTCATAATTCATGAATTTTTATTCATTTATTATTTATTACAATTTATTCACTTTGTATCCCAGCTGTACCCCCACTCCCTCATCTCCTCCCAATTCCACTCTCTCTCCCACTTCTCTCCCTATGCCCCTCCCCTAGTCCACTGATAGGGGAGATCCTCTTCCCCATCTACCTGATCATAGCCTATCAGGTCTCATCAGGACTAGTTGCATTGTCTTCCTCTGTGGCCTGGTAAGGCTGCATCCCCCTACCAGAGGCTATCAAAGAGCCTGTCACTGAGTTCATGTCAGAGACAGCCTTCCCCAAACCCCAGCTCCTCTCACCAGGAAACCCCCTTTGAGACCAAGATGCCCATGGGCCATATCTGACCAAGGTTCCAGGTCCATTCCATGCATGGTCTCCAGAGGGACATTGGTCCCCACAGGGTCCCCTGGAGCCAGATCTTTTACTCAGTAAGATAAAAGGGGATCATGTTGATCACAAGAACAGTTTAAACCGGTGACTCTAATAGTGTATCTACAGTCCAGCAAATTCCTCATGATGTCTCCTCAGAATAAAGTAACTATATGTTACAAAATATGTTCAAGGATACTTCATATTATGCACACATGTGAACATGAAACCACAACATTTTTCAAACTTTTGCCCTTCTACCTGGATACAGTAAGATTATGTTTGCATAGGCTCTATATAAATTTTACTGATGTTAGTGGAGGAAAACTTATTCCATTGTTTAAAGTGGTGAATTCATGCAACACAGTACTGGATACACTAGTCACAGGCCTGTGTGAGAATCATCCAGCAATAAGCAAGCTAAGCTGCATTGTTACTAAGAGAGGGAGGTGGAAAGAGCCCAAGCTTTTTTCCACATATTTGCCTTTCTCATAACCATTAATTACAGCCATTTCATAGAAACAACAATGATAGTTTTACGAAATATGGTAAACCTGGGAAATCCCTGATTTTTACAATTTTAATAGCAAAAAATACCTTGAGGAAATATGTACATTCCATTCTTTGATAACTGGAGAAGGAAAAAGTAAAATAAAACTGAACAGAGGGGAGGAAATGGGTTGGATGCAGATCACACAGCTATCTCCATGCTCATGTGTTACTATCACAGAATAGCAAATTCACATCAGGATGGAGGTGTGTCATCTTTAAGCATCAAGGACAGAAAAGCAAAGGCTGCAGAGCAATACTGCCAGAGGGCTCCCCCACATCTAAACTTATGTGCAACACACAGCTGAAAGTCAACTGCTAGGAAATCCCTAAAGCTAGTCAGATTAGGAAAAAAATATATTTATGAGAAAAAAACTAAAAATATTGAGTGTTATAATGAAAGAAGTTAAAATTCATTGTGGATATTCTCCAGTGTTACAAATAGAGCAATATGTCACAGTCCTGTCAAGTCTAATCATTTAAATATGGAGCAAATTGTGTTGTTATGTTTTCAGTGTTTAATTTTTAAATTAGCTCTTGGCTGCAGAGTCCTTGATTATAGAACTTAATTAACTGAGCATGTTGACGGGAATCATACTACATCCTGGATACTGCGTCACATAGAAGAGCTTAATCAAAGCACCCAGAACCACAGAGAAATCTGTGCAAGTTTCTCAAAGTTGGAAGAGCAGTTGTAAAAGTAACAATACTTCACAATGTAAAATTAAAATCAGAAAGAACAAACTAAAATAATCTTCTTTTTTTTTTAATGTAGGCAGACATCATTGACTGACTGGTGTTGACATATAGAAGCCCAAATTACTAGTTACTTTACTCATGCCAGCTCCCAAGAGAAAAGAGCAACTAGTAACATGAACACTCTCAAGCACTAAATTAAACAGAAAGTAAAAAAAAAATTCTGATTTTTACAGTGTTTTTCTAATCTCCTGTCTATCTTTTTAAAGCGTGATTTAATCTACAATTATGTAAACTTGATCTTTTTTGTTTCCAATAGTTGGCAATGTTAGATTCTGTTGTTCTGAGTGAAAATTACATAACTAGCAACCATTTGTAGTGGAGACGGAAATGGTTTTTAAACAGTATCATATAAACTAGTTAAGTTCACAGAGCTAATTATGTACAGAAATACATTTTTTTCAAAAGCTTTGTACAGCCTTGATGTTATTTAGCCAAACACAAATATTGGATACAAAATTCCAAAAGAACACGAGAGATTTGAAGCCCTCAAGAAATCATGTAATGTGAAGGCATTTCTTTTGAACAACTTGCATAGAATAAAAGGTCAGTTATTACAGAAAACTTTTAGATTTTGAGCACAGATGAAGAGGAAAGGGATGAAACATTAGCAGAGATAATTTATCCATATTGGTGTTCAGATTTTATATTTTGTTATATAAGAATATCATCATTTCTCAAAAGAAAAAAATACAGCACTTGATTCCATTTACTAGGGAAACTTTCCATTTACTAAAGGACAATGTTTCTCCCGTTGAAGAGGCCATCTGAAGGCAAGTTGAGCTAATTCCAGCTTTGCTCTTACAGATTCTATTGAGCTGGATGACTCCATACTTCATCTAAATTTTGGAATTACGCAGGATATTACAAAGAGTTCCTGGAAATCCTTGCTTTGTGTTGATAGAGCCAGGATGAGGGAGGCAGTACAAGGGAGAAACTTCAGTGGCATATTTGTTATAACTATGAGCCTAGTGAATTGTAATGCTGAAATTTAAGGAAATGGTAAATTAATTTTTTTCATCTAGCATTTCTGGCAAATGGTATAGCAATACCAAAACCTTTTTACTTTTGTTACATTGAGGATGTTTTCAGGGCTTACCAGTTAATACTGTGTAGTCAGTTGGTGCAGGTTTCAGTGAGGAAGACTGTAAGTGACACTATACAGAGTAAACAAGTTATATTTATGTATTTAGGATTATATAGATAATATATTATATATATATAAATAATAGTTTATAGATAAAGAGCTTAAGGTTTTGAAGGAGAAGAATAGGGTATTTATAGGAGAGTATGGAGGGAGAAAATTGAAAGATGGCAATGATATAATTGTATAATAATCTCAAAAAAGTATAAGAAATAAATGAGTCAGGAAAAAAGAATATGTAAATATTAACATCGTGAAAATTTAAATAATACTGCATACTTGAAAAGGTGGTAGGATGAAGTATCTGTTCAGTATATATTCAAAGGTGATATAGCTGAGTCATGTATGAGATACATCATTTTATTTTGTTTGTATTTGACAACTCTAGTACTCTAAGGACTTTCCCTGTTCCTCTTCCTGCTGGTTCTTTCCTTCTCTCCATAGAGTCTTTCTTATATTTCTCTCTCTCTCTCTCTGTATGTGTGTGTGTGTGCGTGTATGTTGCATACATGGAATCTTCTACAGTAGAAGGTTTCTGCATGGGTTTTTTTTTTTTTGGTGTTGTTAAAATGTCTTCTTTCATGTTATTCATCCCTCCATATATTGCTTCCTTCATGTTGTGCTTTCATTCTTTACCCCATTCGACTCTTCTTTTTCTATGTTGTCATTTCACCCTTTATTCCAGTGTATTCTATGTCTGCTTCCTTAAAATCACATCCCAAGCTCAAGGTCTCTTGCTTATATCCTGAACTGTATGGGTATTGCAAATGAACCTCATATATTAGAACACTGAATATTAGCATTAAAAATTAGAGAAAATATGTAGCATTTTAATTTCTAGGTCTGGATTGTCTCACTCACAATAATTGTTTCCAGAAAATTCATTTAACTGAATACTAAGGTAGTATTGCTTTACCCATAGATTAATACAGATCTTACCCCTTATCAGAGAAACTGATTTTTGTAGTAAATGGTGATTTGTCAAAGACACTTATAAGAGTCAAGTTTCTTAGAATGAGAAACTATGGTACATTCAGTCGTATTTGTAAAGCTGTTTCTTACCTATTTATCTCTAGATTCAGGGATCATTGAGGAAAAACAGGACAGAAATAATTTAAAAGACAGAGTTGGTGGGCAACTCTAGAAAATAGTATGTTTCTGTATATAGCAAGAGCACAAAGAATTCACAGCAATTGTGACAGCAGACACAAGACTTACATAAACTCAAGCCAGACAAATTACTAGCATGGAGGGGGAGGTGAACACTCTCACACATTCCTAAAGACATGCTGGCAAATTATAGCTGCTGGAAGAAAGACACTACATTTTCTTAAATGTACATATCCTGGTATATTGACTGCAGTAGATGAGCATGTATACAAAGTACACAGTTATACAAACTCTCCTTAATGGTTTACTGAAACCACAAGAATAACTTAAACATAAGTTTATAAATTTGAGGAGGAGAGAGAAGCATATTTGTGAAGAGTTGGGGAGAAATATGGTTGTTATAAAAATAAGTAAAAACAATATACCAAATTCTCAAATAATTAGCATAAAAATGAAGAAAATAATGAAAATATTTATCAAATGAAAATAAAAATATAACAGCCCCCAAACATGTGATATATACTAAAACAACAAGAAAAGTTTACATCCATCAATTCCCAAATTAAAAAGTAGATCCCTCAATTACAAGATTGTCTTTAAAAGAAATAAGAATAAGTAATAAAAAATATATAAAACAAGAATTAAAACAAGAACAAACAAAATCTTCAATGAGTAAAATAAAATGTTAAAACCAGGAGAGAAATGAATTGAAAATACAAACAAATGAGGAATGAAACTACTAAAATAAGTTGATGGTTCATTAATGATATAAAAAATGTCAACTCTATAAAGTATAAAATGCAAGGAAAATGATGAAGTTGATTCAAAGATATAAAAGGACTTGTTATTACAATTTCAATGAAATGTGCAGAGTCATTAGAGATAATGATGAAAACCATTCACACAGCTTCATAACCCAGAAGAAGCTCATAATGGTCATCATGAGAGAAAAATTGGAATATCTTGTCTGCTTCTGCTATGAATGTAAAAATAATCCAATGCCAATTCTTTTAAAATCATACCCCCAAATAAAAGCATAATGCTATTGGCTAATGAACTCAAGTATTATAGATTTAAAAATGTCAGTAACATTAAAATTTTGAGCATTATTGATATTGCAGTATACCATATAAACCCGTGGAATTGCTGTAGGGTAAGGAATGGTACACCACATGAAAATAATGATCACAACACAAGAAATCAGTCTAAACATGGACAAACTCAATATGGCTAATCACATCTGAAGGTTACACTTCTACAATCCTTCATGAAAACACTCTTGAAATATTTGTTAAATACAACTCAATATTACAATGATCATTTATGATAAACAAAAATATATTCTTTACTCTAGTTTGAGGTCTTATCAAGCTTAGTTGAATAATCTGAATGTCTCTCCATTACCTGAATCGAGCAGTGTTTTTATTATTGTATAGTTTATTTAATCATTTCATTAAGGTAGTGGATAAACTGTGCAGCACATGTTGGGATTTCATGTTGATATTAATAATTTTAACTGTCATATAGTACATACAACAAACCATTGTGTTACATGTTTGTATATGAGGCATTCAATTCTTTTTGTTTTATAAATTTATTTATTTATTATTTATTTTTTATTTTTAAATTATTTTTTATTTTTATTAATTACACTTTATACATTCACTTTGTATCCCCCCATAAACTCCTCCTTCCTCCCCTCTCAATCCCACCTTCCCTCCCCCTTCTCCACACATGCTCCTCCCCAAGTCTGACAGGGGAGGTCTTCCTCTTCTTCCTCCTAGTCTATCAGCTCTCATCAGGAGTGGTTGCATTGCCTTCCTTTGTGGCCTGGTAAGGCTTCTCCCCCATCAGGGTGAGGTGATCAAAGAGCAGGCTAATCAGTTCATGTCAGAGGCAGTCACTGTTCCCATTATTATGGAACCCACTTGGATACTGAACTGTCATGGGCTACATCTGTGCAGGGGTTCTAGATTTTCTCCGTACATGGTATTTGGTTGGAGTATCAGTCTCAGGAAAGACTCCTGTGCTCAGATTTTTTGTTCTGTTGCTCTCCTTGTGGAGCTCCTGTCCTCTCCCTATCTTACTATTTCCCACATCTTTCATAAGATTCCATGCACTCTGCCCAACAGTTGGCCATAAGTCTCAGCATCTACTGTGATATTCTGCAGGGCAGAACCTTTCAGGGTCCCTCTGTGACATGCTCCTAGCTTGTTTCCTGCTTTCTTCTTCTGATGTCAACCTGCTTTGCCTTTCTGGCTGGAGATTGGGCATTTTAGCCAGAGTCCTCCCTCTTGATTGGTTTCTTCAGGTGTACAGATTTTAGTAGGTTTATTCTATTCTATGTGTCTATATGAGTGAGTATATACCATGTGTGTCTTTCTGCTTCTGGGATAGCTCACTCATGATGATCTTTTCCAGTTCCCACCATTTACCTGCAAATTTCATGTTTGTAGCAACTTTATTTGTAATAGCCAGAAGCTGGAAACAACCCAGATGCCCCTCAACTGAGGAATAGATACAAGAATTGTGGTACATCTACAAAATGGAATATTACTCAGCAATAAAAAACAAGGATATCATGATATTTATTTTTTATTAATTACAGTTTATTCACTTTGTATTCCAGCTGTAGCCCCCTCCCTCATACATTTCTAATACAAGCCTCCCTCCAGCTTCTCCTCCCATGTCCCTCCCCCAGTTCCCTGTATGGGAGGTCATCCTCCCCTTTTCTCTGAACCTAGCCTATCAGGTCTCATCAGGACTACCTGCATTCATTTCCACTTTGGCCTGGTAAGGCTACTCTCCCCGCTTATGGGGAGGTGATCAAAGGGCCAGCCACTGAATTCATGTCAAAAATGTCCCTGTTACCATTACTAGGGACCCACATAAAGACTGAGCTGCCATGGGCTATGTCTGTACAAGCATTCTAGGTTATCCCCATGCAAGGTCCTTGGTTGAAGTATCATTTTCAGAAAAAAAACCTGTGCCCAGATTTTTTGGTTCTGTTGCTGTCTTTGTGGAGCCCCTGTCCCCTCCAGGTCTTCATATTTTCCCCTTCTTTCATAAGATTCCCTGTACTCTGCCCAAAGTTTGGCTATGAGTCTCAGCATCTACTTTGACACCCTACTGGGTGAAGTTTTTCAGAGGCCCTCTCTGGTAGGCTCTTGTCCTGTTTCCTGTTTTCTCCTTCCAATGTCCAGATGTCCATCCTGTTTGCCTTTCTGAGTGAGGATTGATAATCTTACGCAGATTCCTCCTTCTTGCTTGGCTTCTTTAGGTGTAAAGATTTTAGTATGGTTATCCTTTATTATATTTTTAGAATCTACTTACAAGTGAGTATATACTATGTGTATCTTTCTGTTTCTGGGATACATTACTCAGGATGATCTTTTCTAGTTCCCATCATTTGGCTGCAAGTTTCATGATTTACTTATTTTTTTATTTTTATTTTATTAATTATAATTTATTCACTTTGTATCCCAGCTGTAGCCCCTCCCCACTCGTACCAATCCTACCCTCCCTCTTCTTCTCCTATGCTCCTCCCCCAGTACAATGATAGGGGAGTTCTTCCTTCCTTTCCATCAGACCATAGTCCATCAAGTCTCATCAGGACAGGTTTCTTTGTCCTCCTCTGTGGCCTGGCAGGGCTGCTCCTCCCTTAGGTGGAGGTGATCCAATAGCCAGCCCATGAGTTCTGTCAGAGATGGTCCCTGATTCTATTACTGGGGAACCCTCTTGGATACTGAGCTGCTTTGGGCTACTTCTGTGCAGGTGTTCTAAATTATCTCCATGCATGATCCTTGTTTGGAATATCTGTCTCAGAAAAGACCCCTTCACCCAGATTTTTTGTTCTGTTGCTACCTTTGTGGAGCTCCTGTTCCCTCCAGGTCTTTCTATCTCCCCATTATTTCATAAGATTCCTTGCACTCTGTCCAAATTTTGGCTATGCACCTCAGCATATGTTTTGATACCCTGCTGAATGAAGTCTTTCATAGTCCATCTGTGATGGGCTCCTGTCTTGTTCTTTTTATCTCCCACTTCTGGTGTCCATCTCATTTGCCTTTCTGAATGAAGGTTGAGCATCATACCCAGGGTCCTCCTTTTTGCTTAGCTTCCTTAGGCTTATAGATTTTAGCGTGATTACCCTGTATTATATGTCTAATATCTATTTATAAGTGAGTTATACCATGTGTGTCTTTCTGCTTCTGGGATACCTCACTCAGGGTGATCTTTTCTAGGTCCCACCATTTGCCTGAAAGTTTCATATTGTTTTATTTTTAATTGCTGAGTAGTATTCCATTTGTGTAGATGTTCCAAAATTTCTGTATCCATTCCTCTACTCAGGGGCATCTGGGTTGTTTGCAGCTTCTGGCTATTACAAATAAAGCTGCTGTGAACATGGTTGAGAAAATGTCCTTGTTGTATACTTAAACATCTTTTGGATATATGTCTAGGAGTGCTACTTATTTTTGAATTGCTGAATAGTATACTATTGTGTAAATATACCAAGATTTCTGTATCCTTTCCTCAGCTGAGGGACATTTGGGTTGTTTCCAGATTCTGGCTAGTGCTAATAAAGCTCTTATGAGGATAGTTGAGCAAATGTCCTTGTGGTATGGTGGAGCACCTTTTGAGTATATTCTCAGGAGTAGGGTAGCTGAATCTTGATTCTTCCTAATTGTCTGAGAAAATGCCAATTGATTTCCAAAGTGGTTGTAGAAGTTTACATTCCCACCAGTAGTGGAGGAGGGTTCCCCTTTCTCCACATCCTCTCCACCATGTATTGTCACTTGAGTTTCTGATCTTAGCCATTCTGATGGGTGTAAGGTGAACTCTCAGGGTGGCTTTGAATTTTATTTCCCTGATGATTAACGAAGTTCAGCATTTTTAAAGTGTTTCTCTGCCATTCAATATTTCTCTATTGAAAATTCTGTTTAGCTCTGTACTCCATTTTTATTTATAATTATTTACTATATTGACCTCAACAATACTTTCTCAATAACAAATATAATGATTATACTAAAGATCAGAAATGATAAAGGACAATTCAGTAGCCACCATCAACCAGCAGAAGCAAACAATCTTCTATACTATTTCAGTTCACAACAACACACTTTTTGATTGCCATAAAAAAAAAAACATATCAAGGTATATCATATCCTAGACCAATAACAAGTACAGATACTCATGCATGAAATAATTGAAATAATACAGACTGTTCTCTCTAATCATAACAGAATAGAAATCAATAACAGAAGAATAAAAATTCTCTGAATACTTAGAAACC
>CM053751.1:32696133-32713899 GCA_028658305.1 Pachyuromys duprasi
AGTCATGATCTTGATGGCTGACTCTTTGACCCTCCCCCATACAAGCCGGGGAGTGACAGATGGGCTAGATCCCAGGGGAGGGCATTGCAGCCAGCCCTGAGGAGACAGGATGAGCTGGGTTTGGATGGAAGGGGAGGAGGTCCTCCCCTGTTGGTGGACTTGGAGGGGTCGGGGAGGAGGGAGATGAGGGAGGGAGTGGAAGGGTGGGAGGGAATGAAGGAGGAGGCTATGCCTGGGATGCAAAGTACCTAACCTGTGATTGATATAAAAATAAATAAATTAATAAAAAAATGTTAAAAGACTAGAAAGTTTCTTCTAAGTGCTGGTTTAGCAATGTCACAAAATGTTGACATACAATATTTAAATTTTTATGTATATTTAATTTCCTTCAAGATTTTCTATTTGGCCCAGGAATTATTTAGCAGTTTGTACCCCATTTTTTATTGGATTATTTGATTTGTTGCTTGTTGAGTTCCTTATATAGTCTGGATATTAGCCCTCTGTCAGATACAGGGTTGAAGAAGATCCTTTCCCTGTCTGTAGGCTGTCAGTTTGTTATGATGACACTGTCCTTCGTTTTACAGAAGCCTTTCAGTTTCATGAGCTCCCATGTATTGATTTTTGACCATAGAGCCTGTGCTGTTGGTGTTCTGTTCAGGAAGTTGTCTCTTATGCCAATCAGTTTCAGGCCCTTCCCCACTTTTTCTTCTAACAGATTTAGTGTGTCTGGTTTTATATTGAGGTCTTTGATCAGCTTGTAATCTCGTTTTGTACAGAATGATAAATATGGATTTGTATGCATTTTTATACATTTTAGACATCCAGTTAGACCAAAACCATTTGTTGAAGATGCTGTCTTTTTCCATTGTACAGTTTTGTCTTCTTTGCCAAAAATGAAGTATCTGTAGGTGTGTGGATTGTTTTTTGAGTCATCTATTCAATTCTTTTGAGCCACCATTCTGTTTCTCTGCCAATAACATACAGGTTTTATTACTATTGCTTTGTAGTACAGCTGGAAATCAGGGATGGATTTACCTCCAGATGATCTGTTATTGTACATGATTATTTTAGCAATTCTGGGTTTTTATTTTTCCATATGAAATTGAAAATTGTTCTTTCAAGGTCTGTGAAGGATTGTGTTGGTATTTTCAAAGAAATTGCGTTGAATGTATAGATTGCTTTTGGCAGAATGGCCACTTTCGCTATGTTAATCCTACCAATCCATGATCATGGGAGACCTTTCCATCTTCTGATATCTTCTTCAATTTCTTTCTTCAGAGACTTGAAGTTTGTGTTTTGTTTTTTTTGTTTTTTTTTGTTTGTTTGTTTTTGTTTTTGTTTTTCCCGAACATGTCTTTCACTTGTTTGGTTAGAGTCACACCAAGGTACTTTATGTTATTATTGGCTATTGTGAAGGGTTTAGTTTCTCTAATTTCTTTCTCAGCCCTTTTGTCTTTCATATGCAGGTGGGCTACAGATATTTTTGAGTTAAGTTTGTATCCAGCCACTTTGCTGAAGGTGTTTATAAGTTGAAGAGGTATGGAGACAGTTGGCAGCCTTGGCTTGTCTCTGATTTCAGTGGGATTGATTTAAATTTCTCTCCATTTAGTTTAATGTTGACTACAGGCTTGCTGTATATTGTGTTTACTATGTTTAGGTAAGTGTCTTGAATCCCTCATCTCTTGATGACTTTAAACATGAATGGACATTAGATTTTTTCAAATCCTTTTCAGCATCTAAGGTGATGATCATGTGTTTTTTCTCCTTTATTTTGTTCATATGGAGAACGACATTGATGTATTTCCATATATTGAACCATCCCTGCATACCAGGGATACGGCCTACTTGTTCATAGTGGATGTTATTTTTGATGTGTTCTTGGATTCAATTTGCAGGTATTTTGTTGAGTATTTTTGGATCAATTTTCATAAAGGAGATTGACCTGAAATGTTCTTTCTTTGTTGGGTTTTTGTGAGGTTCAGGTATCAAGGTAACCATAGCTTCCTAGAATAAGTTTAGTAATATTCTTTCTGTCTGTAGTTTGTGGAATATTTTGAAATATATTGGTGTTATCTCTTCTCTGAAGGCCTCCTAGAACTCGGTGCTGAATCCATCTGTGCTTTTTTTTTTTTTTTTTTTAGGGGAGGTTAGGAGATTTTTGATTACAGCTTCTATTTCCTTAGGGTATACAAGACTATTAAATTTATTTACCTGGTCTTGATTCAGCTTTGTTAAGTGGAATTGATCATGAAAATTGTCCATTTCTTTTAGATTTTTAAATTTTATGTCAAATAGGCTTTTGTAGTTAAGACCTAATGATTGCTTGGATTTCCACAGTGTCTCTTGTTATGTCCCCCTTTTTGTTCCTGATTTTGCTGATTTGGATAGTTTCTCTTGGCCTTTAGTCAGTATGGCAAAAGGTTTGTCTATCTTGTTGATTTTCTTAATGAACTAACTCTTGGCTTCTTTGATTCTTTTAATTGCTTTATTTGTTTCTAATGTATTGATTTGAGCCCTGAGTTTGATTATTTCCAGCTGTCTGCTCCTCTTGGGTGTATCTCTTGGTTGTGTCTGCTTCTTTCATTTTCAAGGACTTTCAGGTGAGCCATTAAATTGCTTGTATGAGATGTATCTTCTTGAAGGCATTTAATGCTATAAATTTCCCTCTTACTACTGCTATTATTGTGTGCCATAAGTTTGGGTATGTTGTGCCTTCATTTCATTGAATTCTAGTAAGTCTTTTGCTTCATTCTCTATTTCTTCCCTGACCCAACTCATTGAGTCTTGAGTTGTTCAGTTTCCATGTGTGTGTAGGCTTTTTGCTATTTCTGTTGTTGTTGAGGTACAGCTTTAGTCCATGGTGGTCAAATAGGATACATGGGATTATTTCAATCTTCTTGTATCTGGAGGCTTGCTTTGTGACCAACTATATGGTCTATTTTGGAGATGGTTGCATGAGGTGTTGAAAAGAAGTTATACTCTTTTGAGTTTGGGTGAAAAGTTCAGTAGACATTTATTAGGTCCATTTATTTTAGGACCTCTGTAAGTAGGGTTTTTTCTCTATTTAGTTTTTGTCTAGATGATCTGCCCCTTGGTGAGAGTGGAGTGTTTAAGTCTCCCACTATTAAGGTGTTTGGATTGATGTGTGATTTAAGCTTTAATAATGTTTCATTATTAAAATGTAGGTGTTCTTGTATTTAGGGCATAGATGTTCAGAATTGTGATGTCTTGCAGACCCTCCAAACAAGCTAGGCACACCAAGCGCTGGGCCTCCCAGGTCTGGAGAGCACAGTGGAGGGCCCGCAGGACTTCCCAGAAGGCATCTGGAAAGGCTTCCCAGTCTCCAGCTGCAGCTAGACTTCCTAACCTGGCGGCTGCAGCAGCACTGAGCTGGCAGAGCCCATCAGTTCTCCTGCATATGACTAAGCAGGGCCAAACCAGAAAGTAGAGAGCCCGGATACCCGGATCCTTGCCAATGTGAGATATGACCTGCTTGAGATTGGGTGTGCCCTTGACTGTCTGCAGAGTCCCAGATCCAGGGTCCTTCTAAACTAGCAGCCAGACATCAGACCCCTCCCACCCACACACCCACTGTGGGAAACAGAGGCTCTCTTGGGGCATTGAAGCCCCTGCTCTGCTAGTCCAAGAGTAGAGTTAAGGCAGATAACGCTGGAAATTGTGCCGCAACTATCACCAGCACCTGCTACATCTACTGCACATGCACAAATAACCACCTAGAAGCCTGCAAAACAGAGCCCCTCCCACACACTCAAAGGTTCAGCATCCTCTCACTCTGTACCTCAAGGCAGACTTCCACACACGTTTACACACAGCATGTCTGCATCTCCTTTCTGCACCCTCATCTGCCCTCTTGTGCCAACAGAATTTGCTCCCACAGGTACAGCTGAAGCACCAACACACACACTGAGGCTACCGGACCTCTCTCAGCTTCCTGAAGAACTGTCCACATGCTGGAGAGAGACAGTACCAGCCTGAAATGCAGAATCCAGGAGCAAACAGGGAAGGTTATAGATAAGGTTATAGGCAAGGGGTCTTCGAAAGAACACATCCACCATGAGTAAAAATACCATGGCTTCACCAGTTACCCACAAAATTGATGGATGCGTCAATTCATCGGAGGCACAGGAAAATGAATTTAAAATTATGCTTACCCAATTACTGAAGCCACATAAAGAGGAAATAACCAAATCTCTCAGAGCAATGACTATACATATTCAGACAGTTAAGGAGGAAATGAATAAATCTATCAATGATTTGGCCAATCAAATAGAGGCTAAGAAAGAGGAAATGATCAAAATCCTTAAGGAAACACAGGAGAATGTAGCCAAACAAATAGAGGTACAAGTAGAGATACAATTAGTGTCATATAGAGAGGAAAAGAAAGAAAATATAAAGACCATCGTAAAGAGACAGGAATCCACATTCAAACATGAAGGAAATGGTGCAAGACATGAAAACAGAATTAGAATCAATAAAGAAAACACAAAATGAGAAAACCCTGGAGCTGGAGAACTTAGAGAAAAGATAAGGAACCACAATGGTAAGCATCACCAACAGAATACAAGAGATGGAAGAAAGAATCTCAGGTGCTGAAGATACACTCGCAGAAACTGATACTTCTCTCAAAGAAAAAGTAAAGTCAGAAAAGACCCAAGCACAAAATATCCAAGAAATAAAGTATGCCATGAAAAGACAAAATCTAAGAATAATAGGAATTGATGAAAAAGAAGACTCCAGGCTCCAAGGTCCAGAAAACATTTTCAAGAAAATCATAGAAGAAAAATTTCCCAACTTAAAGAAAGAGATGTCCATAAATATACAAGAGGCCTACAGAACACCAAACAGACTAGACCAGAAAAGAAACATATCATGTCACATCATAGTCAAAACACTAACTCTACAGAACAAAGAAAAGATATTAAAAGCAGCAAGGGAAAAAGGCCAAGTAACATATAAAGGGAGACCTATCAGAATCACTCCAGACTTCTCATCAGAAACTATGAAAACCAGACGGGCCTGGGCAGGTGTCATGCAAACTCGAAGAGACCATAGATGCCAACCCAGACTACTATACCCTGCAAATCTCTCAATCAACATAGATGAAGAAAACGAACTATTCCATGACAAAACTAAATTTATACAATATCTACATAACAAACAAGCCCTACAGAAGATATGAGAATGAAAACTCCAATCCAATGAAAACAACTTCACCCAAGAAAACATAGCATACAGATAATATCCCAGCAAAATTTAAAAGAAAAAAGCAAAGAATCACATTAAGACCACCACCAGTTCCACAATAACAGGAAATAATGTTCATTGGTCACTTTTATCTATCAACATCAATGGACTCAACTCTCCAATAAAAAGACACAGATTAACAGAATGGGTGCAGAAACAGGATCCAAAATTCTGCTGTATCCAAGAAATGCACCTCTGCAAAAAAGATAAACACTACCTTAGAGTAAAGGGCTGGAAAAATGTTTTTCAAGCAAATGGACCCAGAAAAGGAGCTGGGGTAGCTATCCTAATATCTAATAAAATAGACTTTCAACCAAAAGCAATCAAAAAAGATGAGGACAGACAGTACATTCTCATCAAAGGAAAAATCAACCAAAAAGACATCACAATTCTGAACATCTATGCCCCAAATACAAGAGGGCCTACGCACATAAATGAAGCATTATTAAAACTTAAATCATACATTGATCCCAACACCTTAATAGTGGGAGACTTAAAGACTGCACTTTCACCAAGGGACAGATCATCTTGACAGAAACCAAATAGGGAAATAAAAGCGCTTACAGAGTTCCTAAATCAAATGGACCTAATAGATGTCTACAGGACTTTTCACCCAAATTCAAAAGAATATGCCTTCTTTTCAGCACCTCATGGAACCTTCTCCAAATTAAACCATAGAGTTGGTAACAAAGCAAGCCTCAACAGATACAGGAAGGTTGAAATAATCCCTTGTATTCTATCCAACCATCATGGACTAAAACTGGACCTCAACAACAATGGGAATAGCAAAAAGCCTACGGACACATGGAAACTGAACAACTGCTGCTCAATGACAGCTGTGTTAAGGAAGAAATAAAAAAATGAAATTAAAGATTTCCTAGAATACATTGAAAATGAAGGTACAACATACCCAAATTTATGGGACACAATGCTCAGAGTTCAGAGGAAAATTCATAGCACTAAGTGCCTTCAAGAAGAAATTTGTAACATCTCATACAAGCAACGTAATGGCCCAACTGAAAGACTTTGAAAAAAAAAAAACACACCCAAGAGGAGCAGCCAGATGAAAATAATCACGCATAGGGCTGAAATCAATCAATTAGAAACAAATAAAACTATTCAAAGAACCAATGAAACCAAGAGCTGGTTCTTTGAAAAAGTAAACAAGATGGACAAACTGTTAGCCAAACTAACAGAGAGAAACTATCCAAATCAGCACAATCAGAAATGAAAAGGGGGGCATAACTACAGACACTGAGGAAATCCAAGCAATCTTTAGGTTGCACTACAAAAGCCTATATGCCACAAATTTTAAAAATGTAAAAGAAATGGACAATTTTCTTGATAAATTCTATCTACCCAAACTAAGTCAAGATAATAGACCTATACCCCCCCAAGGAAATAGAAGAAATCATCAACAGTCTACCTTCCCAAAAAAGCCCTAGTCCAGATGGATTCAGTGCAGAATTCTACCACACCTTCAAAGAAGTGCTAACTCCAATTCTCTTTAAACTATTCCACAAAATAGAAACTGAAGGAACATTACCAAACTCATTCTCCAAAGCCACAGTTACCTTGATACCCAAATCACACAAAGACCCGCAAAAAAGAGAATTTCAGACCTATCTCTCTTATGAACATTGTTGCATAAATTCTCATTAAAATAATTGCAAACCATATCCAAAAACACATCAAAGAAATCATCCACCATGACCAAATAGGCTTTATCCCAGGCATGCAAGGCTGGTACAACATACAGAAATCCATCATTTTAATCCACCATATCAACAAACTGAAGGAGAAGAACCACATGATCATCCCCTTAGATGCTGAAAAAGCATTTGACAAAATCCAACACCCATTCATGTTTAAAGTATTGGAGAGATCAGGGATACAAAGCACATACCTAAATACAGTAAAGGCAATATGCAGGAAGCCTGTAGCCAATATCAAACTCAATAGAGAGAAACTTAAATCAATCCCACTGAAATCAGGGACTAGGCAAGGCTGCCCACTCTCTCCATATGTCTTCAACATAGTACTTGAAATCCTAGCTAAAGCAATAAGACAACTAAAGGAGATCAAGGGGATACAAATCAGAAAGGAAGAGATTAAAGTGTCACTATTTGCAGATGATATGACAGTATACATGACTGACCCCCAAAATTCAACCAGAGAACTCCTTCAGCTGATAAACACCTTCAGCAAAGTGGCTGGATACAAAATCAACTCAAAAAATCAGAAGCCCTCCTGTACACCAAAGACAAAAGGGCTGAGAAAGAAATCAGAGAAACAACACCCTTCACAATTGCCACTAATAACATAAAGTACCTTGGTATAACTCTTACCAAGCAAGTGAAAGACCTGTTTGAAAAAAATTTCAAGTCCCTGAAGAAAGAAATTGAAGAAGACATAAAAAGATGGAAAGATCTTCCATGCTAATGGATTGGTAGGATTAACATAGTGAAAATGGTCATCCTGCCATAGCAATCTACAAATTCAATGCAATTCCCATCAAAATACTAACACTATTCTTTACAGACCTTGAAAGAAAGATTGTCAACTTCATATGGAGACATTAGAAAACCAGAATCTCCATAACGATCATGTACAACAAAAGATCATCTGGAGGTATCTCCATCCCTGACCTCAAGCTTTACTACAGAGCAATAGTAATACAAAATGCATTGTATTGACATAGAAACAGAAAGGCAGATCAGTGGAAATGAATAAAGGAACCAGAAATAAACCCACACACCTATGAGTATTTGATTTTTGACAAAGAAGCCAGAACCATTCAATGGAAAAAAAGACAGCATCTTCAACAGGTGGTGCTGGTCCAACTGGATGTCTACATGCAGAAAAATGAAAATAGATCCATATTTATCACCCTGCAAAAAACTAAAGTCCAAGTGGATCAAAGACCTCAGCATAAAACCAGATACTCTAAAATGTTTAGAAGGAAAAGTGGGAAAGAGCCTAAAACTCATTGGCACAGGAGACAACTTCCTGAACAGAAAACCAACAACACAAGCTCTAAGAGAAACAGTCAATAAATGGGACCTCATGAAACTGAAAAGCTGCTGTAAAACAAAAGACACTGTTGTCACAACAGCCTTCAGACTGGGAAAGGATCTTCACCAACCATATTTCTGACAGAGGGCTGATATCCAGGATATATAAAGGAGTAAAGAAGTTAAAAAGCAATAAATCAAGCAACCCAATTAAAAACTGGCATACAGAGCTATACAGAGAATTCTCTCTAGAGGAATATAGAATGGCAGAGAAACACTTAAGGAGATGCTCAATGTCCTTAGCCATCAAAGAGATGCAAATCAAAACGACCCTGAGATTTCACCTTATCCCCATCAAAATGGCTAAGATCAAAAACTCAAGTGACAACACATGCTGGAGAAGTTGCAGAGAAAGGGGAACAGTCCTCCATTGCTGGTGGGAATGGAAACTGGTACAATCACTTCGGAAATCAATCTGGTGCTTTCTCCGACAACTAGGAATAGCGCTTCCTCAAGACCCAGCTATACCACTCTTGGGCATATATCCAAAAGATGCTCAAGTACAAAAAAAGGACATTAGCTCAACCATGTTTGTAGCAGCCTTACTTGCAATAGCCATAACCTGGAAACAACCCAGATGTCCACCAACTGAGGAATGGATACAGAAATTGTGGTATATTTACACAATGGAATACTACTCAGCAATTAAAAATGAGGAAATCATGAAATTTTCAGGCAAATGGTGGGATCTAGAAAATATCATTCTCAGTGAAGTATCCCAGAAGGAGAAAGACACATATGGTATATACTCACTTATTTAGACCTATAAGATATGATAAACATACTATACACCTAAAGAAGATAAACAAAAAAGGGGACCTGGGTTAAGTTGATCAATCCTTGGTTAGGAGGAGAAATGAGATATAGGAGAAAACAAGTAACAGGACAGGGTCCTACCACAGAGGGCCCCTGAAAGACTCTACCCAGCAGTGTATCAAAGCAGAAACTGAGACTCATAACCAAACCTTCAGCAGAGTGCAAGGAATCATATGGAAGAAAGGGCAGTTAGGATATCTGGAGAGGATGGGAGCACCATAAGGACCAAATATATCTGGTCATGGGGTCCTATATGAGACTGTTTTTCCAACCAAGGACCATGTGTGGATATAATCTAGAACCTCTGCTTGCCTGTAGCCCTTGGTAGCTCAATATTCAAGTGGGTACCCTAGCAAGGGAAATAGGTACTATTTCTGAGATGAACTCAATGGCGGGCTCTTTGACCTCCCAACCCTGTGAGGGAGGAGAAGCCCTCCTAGGCCACAGAGGAGGACTTTGCAGCCAATCCTGAAGATACCTGATAAACCAGGGCCAGATGAAAGGGGAGGAGGTTTTCCTTTATTAGTGGACTTGGAAAGGGGCAGGGAAGAGATGAGGGAGGGAGGGTGGGATTGGGATGGAATGAGGAAATGGGACTCACCGGGGATACAGAGTTAATAAAATGTAATTAGTAATAAAAAGAATAAAAACGAAATCAAATTCTTAATACCTTATTTAATTATTATTTAACATGTATGCATGTCTATACTATATATATATATAATACATTAAGTATAGTAATTCACATAATATGCATATAACAGAAGTGTGTTTGTGTGTATGTGCACTGGAGTGTTACTCACATATAAATAAATCCCGAGTTGATCATTTGGGATTAGATAAGATTTGTGTGAGGAAAATGATTATTTTTCTTTGCACTCATTGACATCCTATAGCTTTTCATCTGAATGTTAGGGCCTAGTTGAATTCTGCGATGCAAGTAGGCATGTCATTTTGTGCTGTCATTGCGCTAGTCTTTTTTAATAAACCATATTGTGGATAATCTATGGGTGTATTTTTCTTGTGACGTTTAAGGGATGCTAGGAATGTACTACCAAATTGATTCCTAGATTTCTCATCAACTATTTCTCTCAGCTACATACAAAGATGGCTTTTTATGATGTCTTAGTAACAGTTTCTGTTTTCAAAGCTATATAAAGCTTCAAACTTATTAAAAGCTTTGAAATATTCTGTCATATTTTCTGATTATGACTTATATTGTTCTATGTCTTCACAATCAAGAACTTAAAAAGACCAAGCTCAAAATTAATTTCTTTAATTGTTATTGACCTTTTAGTAGGTAATGAAAAGCAATTAAAATATCTAAATAAAACAATATAAATAAATATAAGTTAAAATGCTTTGAATTATAATGCATCAATAAAGAAATGAAGTGCTGAGAGAAATCTGTTACATCTGGGTCTCAGAGGATTACATTTGATATAATATGAAAAGAGTCACTTTCCAGTTTTAATGTTTAATAAGTAGTATTCTTATTTAATGTGCTGCACAATATAATTTGAAAATTTATCATACTCAACCTAAAATTAAACAACTTCTGTTGTTACTCTATTAATTTCATTTTATACTATTTTTAATTACTTAAAACTATTTTTAAGTTTAAATACATTTTGGTCTACTTTTCTCCTCTCCCAAATTCTTTCACATTGTTGCCCTGCTCCTACCCAACTTTAAATTCTTTCTCATAAAACAAACAAAAAGTAATATAACAACATAACCAAGCAAAACAATTCCTCCCCAAAAGGCCACCATAAAATAACCAAATAGAAGCACACACACAGAAAAAATACTGTGGAGTTCATCATATATTATTCAACTACTCCTGAACATGAAGCCTGTCCTGGTGTGGCTACTGTACCCAATGTTACCTTATTAGAGAATGCATATTTTCTCTCTTTCAGCAGGCATGTGTTTAACCTTTACCCAGTGACTTGTTTTTATCCATCCATCCACCAATTCATCCATCCATCCATCCATCCATCCATCCATCCATCCATCCACCCATTCATTCTTTAATAATATAAGAAAATAAATCAAAACAAAATCTATCACATATAAATTGGAAAAGACAAGCCAACAAAAGGAAAAGACTCCCCAAGAAAAGGCATAAGAATCAGAGACACACTCTTTTGCACTCTCAGGAATCCCCTCTTATTAGTAAACTAGAAGCTTCAGTATATATGCAGGGGACCTGGTGCAGACCTGTGAGGGCTCTGCACATGCTGCTTCCATCTCTGTGAGTTCATATGAGGTTTGCTCATGTTGATTTACATGGTTTCGTTTTTATGGTGTTTCTTTTCTTGCCTGGCTTACTCTTTTTACACTGCCTTCTCTTCCCTGAGTTTGAAAATAGAGGATTGATCAAGATATCCCATCAAGGGCAGAGTGTTTCATGGTCTCTCACTTGAATTTGAGGTCTCTCAAGTGGATTTGGGTCTCTATATTTTCCCTATCTGCTGCCAAAGGAAGCTCCTCTGATGGCATCTGAACAAGGCACTGATCTATAGGTAAAGCAGAATATCACTGGACATCATTTTATCACAACATTTTTTTAAGCCAGTATTAGTTAGATTTTCCTCTAGATTACGTGGGCTACTTAGGCTTAGAGTCTTGGTCACCTAAACAGTGTCAGGCACGGGTTCTGTCTCATGCAGTGGGCCTTATGTCAAATGAGTTATTAATTCGTTATTCCGACAAGCTTTGTGTTACCATTGCCCTTTCATATCTCTCTGGCAGTGCAGCTGTAGAATAGGACTTGTTTTTGCATTACTTTTTTGATAGTGTGTAGAATACTTCCCTGTACTAAAGATGTTGGGCGTAGGAGTGAATGCTCTATATAGACACCAGCACATCAACTTTCTGTTCTATGTAGGCATTGTCTTCAACAATGGTATCTTTCTGTCAGCCTGTGAAAGGCAACCTATAGCCTTGACAACAAAATGTATGGGGATTCTCATGAACCTCCTTTGCTAACAACTCAATTAGATGTAACACAATCATAGTAGTTTAAACTTTGTTGGGTGACAAGGAGATGAGCAGCTCCGATTCTCTCTCCCCAACACATGGGAGTTTTGTATAGATCACTTTTATATATGTACATATATTAGGAAGTTTCTACTGTATTATATTTCTTTTCTATCCCTCATACGACCCTTAATTTTAGCTGTCTCGCGGTCTTACCTATATTCCCTCCCACAATCCTTTTTGCCCTCATCCCCACATTCCACTTGATCCCCCAGTCCAAGTCCCCTTCTACCCATATCTATTTATTTTATTTCTTTTCTTAACTAGATATATCTGTTCCCTTTAGTACCTTATTCTACATATACCGCTTATGGTTCTATGAATTGCAATTGATTGTCATTGACTTAAAAGTTAATATTCACATATAATTAAATAACTGCCATATTTGTCTTTCTGGGTCTCAATCAGGATGGTTTTTCTAGTTCCATTTGTTTGTCTGCAAATTTCTTCGTGCCATTTTTTTTTTTTTAGTGTTTAAGTAAAATTACATTGTGTTGATGTTGCCAATTCTCTTTATGCATTCTTCTGTTGAAGGACATCTAGGTTGTTTCAAATTTCTGGCTATAGAAATAAAACAGTAATGAAGACGGTTGAGCAAGTGTCAGTTTTCTTTTTTCATAAAATATTTAGAAATATGAAGAAATACTATAATATAACATCATAACTGTTACAACTATCTGCTAACATTGCAGAATATATGTCAAATGTATATATGAATCATCTCCTTGAAAAGTTAAATCAGAAGTGAGGAGTGAAACCCTTTGCATCACTGAGTGTGGAAAAGCCTGTATTTTAACTTTAAGCAATTCTTAAAGCTCATTGTTACACCTGTCTTAATTGATACATTCAATTATGTATAAGTTATGTTAAGGTGAATACATCCTTAGTAACAATCTCATAATTGAAATGAAAATATAACAGGAATAGTTAAATAAGTAAGTATTGCTGAATTTAATACTGTGAGGAAAATAATTAGGCTAGTATCAATCAGCCTGCAGTAATCATGGACATTAATCAATTTACAACTATGAGGTTCTTAAATTAGATTTAAAAATTCTTCCATCTAGTAGACTATTTTCAATTTCCAAGTAGACTAGTACACAAAACTCAGTGTACCAGAGAGTGAGCATCATTAAGACCCATAGGTCAAGACTCTTGAAACATGAATAAAAGGTGTGCTAAGGTATTAAAAAGCTGAAGTTCAGCATTGTTATGGATTCTTTGGAAAATATTTGCAAAGAGCCAAAAGCTCTGTTTAGTATTTTAACTTTGTGTAGCCACATGAAAAGAACAGAAACACAGCTATATTCTTAATGCATTAAGGACATCACAGGATTCCTTTGGATAGGCACTTAAGATAGGACAGGTCAGAGACAGAGCAACTAATTGGGCAAATTTTAATAATTCATTCCTACAAAGGATGGATTAGACTTGAAGAAAACCATAATTTTATTTTCATATTCTGACCTTTATTCTAATACTTTAAGTATGTGTGACTTGTAAAGGAACCCATATGTATGAAATAGAGATAAAGAGTAGCAGTAACAATATATGTAAAGAAATGTGTAGACATGGTCTCCATTACACTGCAGTAGAGTAAACCAATCCAAAGTTAATGATGAAACAAAATGGACTACATACTTAAATTCTCTGTAAGTATTAACTATGGTCATGTTCTGACAGTGTACATCAATTTATTTATATTTTTCCACACTTACTTTGACATTTTTTCTATCAATTATCCTAAAAGGAATGCTGAATATTTCAATATAATGATGAATTTCTGTTTCTCCATTCAATCTGATCAGTCCATATATAAAATAAAAACTCATGTTTAATGCTTATAGTTTTGGGTTGTTATGCCTTTAGAAATAATTTACTACTATATTAAAATTGATATTATATGTATTTTCTGCAAGAAATGATTTGAGGAAATACTGCTGAAAATAATTATAAAACATTGTCTGTCTTCCCTGGAGCTGTGCACTTTCATGGCACTTTAGTTTCAATACTGTAGGTGTTTATCTTCCCATGTCTTCCCTTTTAAAGCACAGTTTTAAAACAGTACACAATTATTGTATTCATCACCAATCTTGATAATGTATTCTTTTCTATTATATTGTAAATTTTGGTCATATTTAATATGATTACTATTTTTAGATTTGAATCCTAAATTTTTATACATTTCATTCTTTGTATTCTCCCCATTCTGTCATTCCCCTTTAGTTGTTACAAATAATTGACAGTGACCCATCTTAATTTCTCACTTTCTCTTATTGAGACATTTTATTATTTTGTTTTTTATAAAGTACAGAACATAGATTTTTCTCATTATATAGAACAACATCATAGCTGTAAATACTAAAAAGAAGTCCACTTCAATGTCTACACAATATACAGTAGACCATATCAGATTTCATAATGCTTATATATGTATATATTCTTATATATCAAATATCATATGGTATATAATACCCATTATATGTTAAAATATATATTATACATTTGTTTGAGGAATAAACATATAATTACAATTTTATTAAATACAGAGGCAAATGCCTTTTAAAAGTCAGGGCATGCAAAAACAATCCTGTACAACTACAGATCATCTCTGATCTCAAGTTGTAGTACAGAGCAATAATAGTTAAAAGCACATGGTATTGGAATAGAAACAGAATGGTTGATCAATGGAATCAAACAGAAGACCCAGAAATAAATCCACGCACCTATAGATACACGATTTTTGCCAAAGAGACCAAAATCATACAATGGAAAAAAGACAGCATCTTCAACAAATGCGCTGGTCTAACTGGATGTATACATGTGGAAAAGTGCAAATAGATCCATATTCACCACCCTGCACAAAGCTAAAGTCCAAGTAGATCAAAGACCTCAACATAAAACCAGACACACTAAATCAGTTAGAAGAAAAAGTGGGAAAGAGGCTAGAACTCATTGGCACAGGAGACAACTTTCTGAACAGAACAGCAACAGCACAGGCTCTAAGAGCAACAATCAATAAAAGGGTCCTCAAGAAACACTTCTGTAAAGCAAAGGACGCTGTCATCAGAATAGTACAACAAGCTACCGACTCGTAAAGGATCTTCATCAGCCTTTTATCTGACAGAGGGCTAATATCCAGAAGATATAAAGAACTAAAGAAGTTAAAAAGCAACAAATCAAGTAAGTCAATCAAACAATGGGTTGCAGAGCTAACCAGAGATTTCTCTGTAGAGGAATATTGAATGGCAGAGAAACAAAGAAATGTTCAACATCATTAGCCATCAGGGAGATGCAAATCAAAACAACCCTGAGATTTCACCTGACACCCATCAGAATGGCTAAGATCAAAAACTCAAAGGACAATACATGGTGGAGAGGATGTGGAGAAAGGGGAACCCTCCTCAATTGCTGATGAGAATGTAAACTTGTACAAACACTTAGGAAATCAACCTGGTGTTTCTCAGACAATTAAGAATAGCACTTTCTCAAGATCCAGCTTTACCTCTCCTAGGCATATATCCAAAATATGCTCAAGTACACAACAAGAACGCTTGCTCAACCATATTTGTAGTGGCTTTATTCATTATACCCAGAAACTGGAAACAACCCAGATGTCCCTCAACAGAGGAATGGATACAGAAATTGTATATTTACACAATGGAATATACTCAGTAATTAAAAACAAAGAAATCATGCAATTTGTAGGCAAGTGGTGGGACCTAGAAAAGATCATCCTGAGTGAGGTATCCCAGAAGCAGAAAGACACACATGGTATATACTCACTTATATGTGGATACTAGACATATAATAGAGGATAAACATACTAAAATCTATATACATAAATGATGTAAACCAGAAGGAAGACCCTGGGAAAGATGATCAGTTCTCACTCAGAAAGACAAAGGGGATGGACATTGGAAGAAGGAGAAAACAGGAAACAAGACAGGCGCCTACCACACAGGGCCTCTGAAAGATTCTATCCAGCAGTGTATCAAAGCAAATGCTGACTCATAGCCAAACTTTGGGCAGAGTGCAGGGAAGGAGGAGATACTAAGACTGGGAGGGGACAAGAGCTCCACAAGGAGAGTAACAGAATCAAAACATCTGGGCACATGTGTTTTTTTCTGAGACTGATATGCTAACCAAACACCATTCATGCATATAACCTAGAACCCCTGCTCAGATGTAGCCCATGGCAGCTCAATATCCAAGTGGGTATCCTCGTAAGGGGAACAGTAACTGTCTCTGACATGAACTCAGTGGTGGGCTTTTTGAGCCCACCTTGAGGGGGTAGCAGTCTTTACAGGCCACAGAGGACAATGCAGCCAGTCCTGATAAGCTAGGGTCAGTTGGAAGGGGAGGAGGACCTTTCCTTTCAATGGACTTGGAGAAGGCCATAGGAGGAAGTGAGGGAGGTAAGGTAAGATTGGGAGTAAATGAAGGAGAGGGCTACAGCTGGGATAAAAGCAAATAACTGTAGTTAATATAAAAAATAAAAATTTAAAAAAATTCAGGGCATGGAAACAAGAAACTGTATTTAATGAACAACAGAGTTTTTATTTTATATATAGACTGATCAGATTTAATAGGGAAGTGAAGTCATCATATAATATATAATATTTTATTTTATTATATCATTATAAACTCTATATTCAGTAATATAATATATAGTTTACAATATCATAAAATAGGTATATAAGAATACACATTATATATTCTTTCAAATTTATTTTTTTAATTGAGTCATAGTCCATGTCAGAAATTGCCCCTGCTCCCCATAGTAGAGGACCTACTTGGAAATTGAGCTTCTTATCTGCTACATATGAGCAGGGTCCCTAGTTCCTCTCCATGCATGGTCTTTGCTGGTGCATCAGTCTCAGTGCCTACCCCCTAAGCCCAGATTCTTAGCTTTGTTGTTCTCTTGTGGAACTTCTCTTTCCCTACCAGGTCCTTCTATTCCCCGTCCCCCGATCTTTGATAAGACTCCCTGTGCTCTGCCCAAAGTTTGGCTGTGAGTCTCAACATCTGCTTCAATGCCCTGGTGGGTAGAATATTTCAGAGGGGGTCTATAGTAGGCTCCTTCCTGTCCTGTTGCCTCTCTTCAACTGTTTCCATAGCCTATTTTATTTCCCCTTCTGAATTAAGCATTCTTCCTAGGGTCTTTCTTGTAATATAGCCTCTTCAGGTCTGTGGATTGTAATATTGTTATCCTGTATTACCCGGCTATTATATACTAATTTTTTTTGTTTGTTTTTTTTAATTTATTTATTTTTATCTCAATCACAGGTTAGGTACTTTGAATCCCAGGCGTAGCCCCCTCCCCCATTCCCTCCTACCCTCCCACTCCCTCCCTCATCTCTTCTTCCCTGCCCCCTCCAAGTCCACCAACAGGGGAGGACCTCCTTCCCTTCCAACCAACCCCAGCTTATCCTGTCTCCTCAGGGCTGGCTGCAAAGTCCTCCCCTGGGTCTAGCCAGTCTGTCACTCCCTGGCTTATATGGGGGAGGGTCAAAGAGTCAGCCATCAAGATCATGACTGAAACAGTCCCTGTTTCCCTGAATAG
>CM053751.1:32714399-32724791 GCA_028658305.1 Pachyuromys duprasi
GGTTGATCTTAGAGCCTGTCCTGTTGGTGTTGTATTCAGGAAGTAGTCTCCTGTGCCCATAAGTTTTAGGGTCTTCCCCACTTTTTCTTCTCACCGGTTTAGTGTGTCTGGTTTTATGTTGAGGTCTTTGATCTACTTGGACTTTAGCTTTGTGCAGGGTGGTGAATATATATCTATTTGCACTTTTCTACATGCAGACATCTAGCCAGACCAGTGCATTTATTGAAGATACTGTCTTTTTTCAATTGTATGATTTTGGCCTCTTTGTCAAAAATCATGTATCTGTAGGTTCATGGATTTATTTCTGGCAGATGTTTATGAAGTGTAAGGCCTCATTTTATGTCCCAGATTAACTTTGGTATGTTGGACAGAGTTCTCAATCAACTCATATTAAGGCAATAATGTTGATGAGACTTTATTGGTGTAGCTTCTAACATTCTTAGGTGATACAGTCCTACAGCTAACTCCCTGATGTTAAGACTTTCACAATCTTTCTATCTTTATTTCTTTTTCTAGATAGTAACATTCATTGAACTTTCTTTGATAGCATTTACTGTGTGTGCATGTGTGTGTGTGTGTGTGTGTGTGTGTGTGTAGGAACAATTACAGAAAAAAATGTCTTGTATTTGAATGAGAGCAAGAGAAATTACATGGGATTGTTTGGATGGAGGAAAGGAAAGAAGGATATGATATAATTATTACATTAAAATTAGTTCAAAGTTTTCATCAGCTTGTTTTTGTGGATAACAGGGAAATGTCTTCAAAGTTAATATCAAGAAAAGAAATATTTTTCGGTGTTTATGGAGTTAGGGTGTCTCTTTCTCTATTGCCTGCTTTGGGACTGTTTCCTATTGGGTTGTCTCATTCTGCCCTGATATGAGGGTATGTGCCTAGTCTTGTTGTAACTTGTTATGCCATATTTGGTTGATATCCTCAGAGGCCTGTTCTTTTCTGAAGGAAAGCAGAGGAGGAAGATATGTAGGGGAAAGAAGAGCAGGACCTTGGAGGAGAGGAGAGAGGGTAAATTGCTTTGGGGGTATAATATATGAGAAAAAAAAATAAGTAACTAAGATAATTTTTGAAATAAGAGATTCTTATTATTTAATATAATATTTAAGTAAAGCCAAGTAGTTACGTGAAATTACTCAAAGACATAAAAAATAACCTAATTACTAAGTTACCATAAAGTTTGCCTTTGTCTTTGTTTCCAGCATGGTCTAATGTCAATATACTGCACAAATGCAGAGAGTTTTCAAAAAAAAAATCCCTCAACATTTAAAATTCTTTGATGGTTTTACAGATTCATAAAATATTGAGGAATGTAAACTTGAATTTCTTCCCTTTATTAAAGTTAATAAAAACACACAAGCAGAATGGATAGCCTGAGTGATTTTTTTCCTAGTAACTGTTAAAAACAAATGCTTGGAAAAATGCAATCTTTAATGGATATCTTCAGCTCCAATTAAAACTGAGATTGTAAGAGGGAGGACACAGAGAAAATTCCAAATTTAGAGATTATAATCTAATTAAAATGTTTGCTGATGGGAGGTTTCTAGGCCATTTTCTAACACTGTAAGAGTCCTAGATCAATACAGAGAGGTGAAGCTAATCGTGTCAATTACACAAACGCATACACAACAAACATGCATATTGCTAAACGAAATGTTTTCTCAAAACATTTGAGCAAACATTTTGGATATATGCCCAAGTGTGGTGTAGCTGGGTCTTCAGGCAGCCTTATTCTGAGTTTTCTGAGCAAGTGCCAGATTGATTTCCAAAGTGGTTGTACAAGGCTACATCGCCAACCACAATGCAGGAGGGTTCCCCTTTCTCCACATCTCTCCAGCATGTGTTGTCACTTGAGTTTTTGTGATCTTAGCCATTCTGATGGGTGTGAGATGGAATCACAGGATTCTTTTGATTTGCAATTTCTTGATGACTAAGGATTTGAACATTCCTCCTTTTTATTGAAAAGGAAGAGTTTTATTTAATTTTTTTGTTTTAAATTATTCACCTTCTTTATTTTTCTTTTCCTTTATTATTTATTACAGTTTATTCACTTTGTATCCTGGCTGTAGCCCCTTCCCTCATCTCCTCCCATTCCTACCCTCACTCACACTTATCCTATGCCTCTCCTCTAGTGCCTTGATTAGGGGAGGCCTTTCTCCCTTTCTCTCTGATCCTAGTCTATCAGGTCTCATCAGGACTGGCTACATTGTCTTCATCTGTGGCTTAGCAAGGCTGCTCCCCACTCGGGGGGTAGTGATCAAAGAGCATGACACTGAGTTCATGTCAGAGACTGCCCCTGCTTCCCTTTCTGGGACACCCACATGGAGACTGTGCTGCCTATGGACCACAGCAGAACAGGGGCTCTAGGTCCTCTCAATGAAGGGTCCTCACCTGGTGCACCAGTTTCTGCGGGTACCCTTCAGATCAGAGTTTTGATTCTGTGGAGCTCTTCTCCCATCCAGGACTTTCTACCTCCCCTTTCTTCCACACGTTTCCCTGCATTCTGCCAAAGGTTTGGCTATGAGTCTCAGCATCTGCTTCAATACACTCCTAGCTAGGTGCTCTTATAAATTTATTTCATTTTTTACTTTATTTTTTTAATATTAGTTACAGTTTATTAACTTTGTATCCCACTCCCTCATTCCCTCCCAATCTCACTCTGCCTCCCTCATCTCCTCCCTGCCCCTTTCTAAGTCCACACATAGGGGAGGACTTCTTCCCCTTTCATCATACCCTGGTTTATCAGATACCTTCAGGACTGGCTGTAAAGTCCTCCTCTATGGCCTAGCAGGTATGCTCCTTTCTCAGGGTGGGGGGAGGTCAAAGAGCCCGCCATTGAGTTCATGTGAGAAACAGTCCCTGTTTCCCTTACTAGGGTCCCCACTTAGATACTGACCTACCATGGGCTACATCCGAGCCAAGGTTCTAGGTTATATCCATACATGGTTCTTGGTTGCAGAAAAAATCTCATAAAAGATCCCTGTGCCCTGATATATTTGTCCTTGTGGAGCTCCTGTCCTCTCCAGGTCATACTAACTCACCTTCTTTCATATGATTCCCTGAACTCTGCCAAAGGTTTGGTTATGAGTCTTAGTATCTGCTTTGATACACTGCTAGTTAGTCTTTAAGAGGCCCTCTGTGGTAGGCTCCTGTCCTGAAACCTGTTTTCTCCTACATCCAATGTCCATCACATTTTTCTTTGTAAGTGAGGATTGATCATCTTACCTCAGGTCCTCTTTGTTGCTTATCTTCTTTAGGTGTGTAGATTTCAGTATGTTTATCCTGTCTTATAGGTGTATATAAGTGAGTATTTACCATGTGTGCCTTTCTGCTTCTGAGATACCTCACTCAGGATGATCTTATCTAGGTCCCAACATTTGCCTGCAAATTACATAATTTCCTTGTTTTAAATTTCTGATTAGTATTCCATTGTGTAAAAGAACCAAAATTCCTTATCCATTCCTCAAATGAGGGACATATGTGTTGTTTCGAGGTTCTTGCTACTATGAATGAAGCTGCTACAAACATGATTGAGCAAATATCCTGGTTCTGTACATGAGCATCTTTTGGATATATGGCTAGGAGTGGTATAGCTGAATCTTGAGGAAGTAATATTCCTAACTGTCTGAGAAAGTGCCAGATTGATTTCCAGAGTGGTTGTATAAATTAGCATTCCCACCAGCAATGAAGGAGGGTTCCCCTTTCTCCACAACCTCTGCAGCATGTGTTGTCACTTGAGTTTTTGATCTTAGCCATTCTGATGGGTGTAAGGTGAAATCTCCGGGTTGTTTTGATTTGCATCTCTCTGATGGATAAGGACCTTGAACATTTCTTTAAGTGTTTCTCTGCCATTCTGTATTACTCTACTGAGAATTCTTGGTTTAAATCTGTACCCCATTTTTAATCGGATTGCTTGATTTGTTGCTTCATTAGTTCCTTGTATGTTCTGGATATCAGCCCTCTGTCAGATATAGGGTTGGTGAAGGTCCTTTCCCAGTCTGTAAGCTGTCACTTTGTTCTGACAACAGTATCTTTTGCTTTACAGAAGCTTTTCAGTTTCATGAGGTACCATTTATTGATTGTTGATCTTAGAGCCTGTGCTGTTGATGTTCTGTTCAGGAAGTTGTCTCTTGTGCCAATGAGTTCTAGGATCCCCCCACTTTTTCTTCTAACTGATTTAGTGTGTCTGGTTTTATATTGATATCTTTGATCCACTGGACTTTACTTTTGTGCAGGGTCAAAATTATGGATCTATTTTCATTTTTCTGCTTGTAAACATCCAGTTGGACCAGCACCATTTCTTTAAGATGCTGTCTTTTTTCCAATTGAATGGTTTTGGATTCTTTGTGAAAAATCAAGTATCCATAGGTGTGTGGGTTTATTTCTGGGCCTTCTATTCAGTTCCATTGATCTTCCTTTCTCTTTCTATGCCTATAACATGAAGTTTTTTTAATAACTATTGCTCTGTAGTAGAGCTTGAGATTAGGGATGGAGATGCCTCTAGATAATCTGCTGTTGTACAGGATCATTTTGGAAATCCTGGGTTTGTTGTTTCTCCATATGAATTTGATAATTTTTCTTTCAAGGTTTATAAAGAATTTTTTTGGTATTTTGATGATAATTGCATTGAATCTGTAGATTGCTTTTGGCAGAATACCCATCTTCACTGTGTTAATCCTACCAATCCATGAGCATGGGAGATCATTCCATCTTCTGATATCTTCTTCAATTTCTTTCATCAGAGATTTGAACTTTTTTCAAACAGGTATTTCACTTGCTTGGTTAGAGTCACCCCAAGGTACTTTTTGTTATTAGTGGCTATTGTGAAGGGTGTTGTTTCCCTAATATCTTTCTCAGCCCTTCTGTCTTTGGTATACAGGAGGGCTTCTGATTTTTTTTTTTAGTTAATTTTGTAAGCAGCCACTTTGATGAAGGTGTTTATCAGCTGAAGGTGTTCTCTGATTAAATTTTTGGGGTTGCTCATGTATACTATCATATCATCTGTGAATAGTGAAACTCCGACCTCTTCCATTCCAATTTGTATTCCCTTGATCTCCTTTAGTTGTCTTATTGCTCTCTCTAGGACTTCAAATACTAAATTGAAGAGATATGGAGAGAGTGGGCAGCCTTGCCTTGTCCCTGATTTCTGTGGGATTGGTTTGAGTTTCTCTCCATTGAGTTTGATGTTGGCTATAGACTTGCTGTATATTGCCTTTACTGTGTTTAGGTATGTGCCTTGTATCCCTGATCTCTCCAAGACTTTAAACATGAATGGGTGTTGGATTTTGTCAAATGCTGTTGTGGCATCTAAGCGGATGATCATGTGGTTTTTCTCCTTCAGTTTGTTCATATGGTGGATCACATTGATGGATTTTCATATATTGAAGCACCCTTGCATGCCTGGGATAAAGCCTACTTGGTTATGGTGGATATCTTTGATGTGTTCTTGGATTCAGTTTGCCAGTATTTTATTGAGCATTTTTGCATCAGGACTGAAGTTTTGTTTTGTTTTGTTTTGGGGGGTCTTTGTGTGGTTTAGTTATCAAGGTGACTGTGGCTTTATGGAATGGGTTTGGTAATGTTCCTTCTATTTCTATTTTGTGAAATAATTTGAGGAAGATTGGTGTTAGCACTTCTTTGAACGTTTGGTAGAATTCTGCACTGAATCCATCTGGCCCAGGGCTTTATTTGGAGGGGAGACTGTTGATGACTGCTTCAATTTCCTTGGGGGATATAGGGCTATTCAGTCTTTCCACCTGATATTGACTTAATTTTGGTAGATCGAATCTATCCAGAAAATTGTCCATTTTATTTAGATTTTCAAATTTTGTGACATACAGGATTTTTTAGTATGACCTAATGATTGTTTGGATTTCTTCATTGTCTGTACTTATGTACCCTTTTTCATTTCTGATTTTACTGATTTGGAAAGATTCTCTCTGACTTTTAGTTGGTTTGGCTAAGGGTCTGTCTATCTTGTTGATTTTCTCAAAGATCCATCCTTTTGTTTCATTGATTCTTTGAATAGTCCTATTTGCTTTTAATTAATTGATTTCAGCCCTGAGTTTGATTATTTCTAGCTTCTCCTCTTGGGTATATCTACTTCTTTTTTTCTAGGATTTTCATTTGGGACATTAAGTTGCTTATATATGATGTTACAAATTTCTTCTTGAAGGTACTTAGTGCTATCAGTATTCCTCTGAGCACTGCTTTCATTGTGTCCCATAAATTAGGGTATGTTGTACCTTCATTTTCATTCAATTCTAGGATGTCTTCAATTTCTCCCTTTATTTCTTTCTTAACCCAGCTGTCATTGAGTAGCAAGTTGTTCAGTTTCCATGTGCCTGTAGGCTTTTTGCTATTTCCATTGTTGTTGAGGTCCAACTTTAGTCCATGGTGTTTGGATAGAATACAGGGGATTATTTCAATCTTCCTGTATCTGTTGAGGCTTGCTTTGCCACTGACCAACTCTATGGTCTATTTTGGAGAAGATTCCATGAGGTGCTCAAAAAAAGGTATACTCTTTTGAATTTGGGTGAAAAGATCTGTAGACATCTATTAGGTCCATTTGAATTAGGGACTCTGTATGGGCCTTTATTTCCCTATTTGGTTTCTGTCTAGTTGATCTATCCCTAGGTGAGAATGGGGTGTTGATGTCTCCCACTATTAAGGTATTGGGATCAATGTGTGATTTAAGCTTTAATAATGTTTCCTTTACGAATATAGGCACTCTTCTATTTGGGGCATAATGTTCAGAACTGTGATGCCCTCTTGGTGGATTTTTCCTTTGGTGAGAATATAGTGACCCTCCTCATCTTTTTTGATTACTTTTGGTTGCATGTCTATTTTATTAGATATTAGGATAGCTACTTCAGCTTGTTTCCTGAATCCATTTGCCCTTTACTCTGAGGTAGTGTTTATCTTTGGTGCAGAGATGCATTTCTTGGATGCAACAGAATGTTGGATCTTGTTTTTGCAACCATTCTGTTAGTCTGTGTCTTTTTATTAGAGAGTTGAGTCCATTGATGTTGATAGATACTAGTGACCAACAAATGTTACTTTCTTTTGATGTGGGGTTAGTGGTGTTTCTGTGTTTCATTGCTTGAATTCCTTTGATTTTTTTTCGTGTAGTTATCTATGCCCTATGTTTCCTTGGATATAGTTGTTTTCATTGGGTTGGAATTTCCCTTCTAGTCACTTCTGTAGGGCTGGGTTACTGTGTAGATATTGTTTACATTTCGTTTTGTCATGGAATATTTTGAATTCTCTTCTGTTGATTGAAAGTTTTGCTGGGTATAGTAGTCTGGGTTGGCATCTGTGGTCCCTTAAGGTCTGCATGACTTCTGCCAAGGCCCTTCTGGCTTTCACAGTTTCTGTTGAGAAATCTGATGTGACTATGATAGGTCTACCTTCATATGTTATTTGGCCTTTTTCCCATGCTGCTTTTAATATTTTGTCATTGTTCTGTAGGTTCAGTGTTTTGACTATGATGTGATGTGAAGAATTTCTTTTCTTGTCTAGTCTGTTTGGTGTTCTGTAGGCCTCTTGTATGTTTATGGACATATCTTTCTTTAAATTTTGAAAATTTTCTTCTATGATATTCTTGAAAATATTTTCCAGAACTTGGAGCCTGATGTCTTCCTTTTCATCTACTATTATTCTTAGATTTTTGTCTTTTCATGGTGTCCTTGATTTCTTGGATGTTTTGTGTTTGGAACTTTTCTGATTTTATGTTTTCTTTGAGAATCGCATCAATTTCTGCAAGTGTATCTTTGGCACCTGAGATTCTCTTTTCCATCTCTTGGATTCTGTTGGTGATACTTATCTTTGCGGTTCCTGATCTTTTCTCTATGTTCTCCAGCTTCAGGTTTTTCTTTGTTTGTGTTTTCTTTATTGATTCTAATTCTGTTTTCATGTCTTGCACCATTTCCTTCATCTCTTCGAATGGGGAGTCCTGCTTTTCAATGATGACTTCTATTTTTTTTGTTTGTTTGTTTCCTCTCTATTTGCTGCTAATTGTGCCTCTACTTGTTTGGCTGTATTTGCCTGTATTTCTTTGTGAGTTTTATTCAGTTCTTCTTTATTTGCCTCCATTTGTGTGGTTATTTCTTTGAGAGCTTTGTTCATTTCCTCTTTGATTGCCTCAATTTGTATAGCCATTTCTCTGACAGATTTGTTAATGTCCTCTTTATGAGCCTCTAATAGTTGGAAAAGCATAGTTTTAAAGTCTTTTTCTTGTGTATCTAGTGAATTGACGTGTCCATTGATTTTTTGGGGGGTGGGGGAAGGGTTGCTGGTGAAGCCATGATGTCCTGTTTTTTTGTTGGGTGTGTTCTTACGTTGGCCTCTGGCCATCTGCTTATCTGTAACCCTCACTGTTTGTTCCTGGAGTCTATACTTCAGGCTAGGACTGTCTTTTTTCTGGTTTCTGGACTGGTTTTAGGAAGATGAGAGAGGTTCACTGGTTTGGGAGTGTGTGTTTTGGTTTTAGCTTTATCTAAGTGAGGAATGTGACGTGACGCTGGCATGGTTTGCAGGTGCTTTTAGCAGGCACAGTGTGCATGTGCGGATTCCCTGGCTATTGCAGTGGCCCACAGACCACTGGTATGCAGCTCTGTCTGCTATCCAGGAATTGCTTGCCTGGAATTCACTGGAAGCGCTGCAGAGCAGAGGCTTCCGTATTGGGATCACTGTCCGAAGAATCCCTATGGATTGCCCTCACTAGGTGTGTGGGGGTAGGGATCTGTTGTTTGTTGGCTTGCATAGAGGGGCCCTGGATCTGGGGATCAGCATACACTCCCTTGAAGGCACACTTACTCCCTTGCAGGACCAGTTGAAAAACACAGGGGTTCCCCATTTCTCTCTCTTCTCCAGTTTGATCCTGCTGGGGTAAGTGCTGTGCTGGGCGCAGCCCGTGCTGGGGCCCTGGCAGTATGGTCTGTGGAGAAATATGCAGGACCCTTCCCTATCCTTCACTTCTACCAGGGAATGATTTTTGGGGCTGGTCCCAGGGAAGTGCTTGGGTGGGTGTGGGTGGGGGAAGTGGGGACTGAATCTCCTCTGTCCCATGTCTCCAGGCCTGGGCTTAGGTTCTGTGGTTGGTGGTGGAATTCGCAGGCTGCCTCTCTGTTCTTCCCTTCTGCCAGGGAAGGCTTATGGTGGCTGGACCCTGGGAGTACCAGGTAGGGTTGAGTGTCCTTAGACTCAGATCCAGCACTGGGTATCTCTGTCAGGAGCTAACACTGATAGAACTTATTGTGTCTGGTCCTGGGGGAGTGCCAGGGAGGTTGAGTGACCTCAGTCCTAGATCCAGATAATGGTTTTCTTTGCCAAGGGCTGCTGGTGCTAGAGCTTGGTGCTAGACATTTTTGTGGCCAGTCCAGGGAGAGTGTCAGGAAGGGTTGAGTGACCTCAGTCCCAGATCCCGAATCAGGGTTTCTTTACCAAGGGTTACCTGCTGAGCTGGATCTCAGGTGTTGTGGCCTGTGGCAGAATCCATAAGATGCCTCTCTGTCCTTCCACTTCGCCAGGGAAAGCTTATGGTGACAGTCTCAGGGTAGTTCAAGGAAGGGTTGGGTATTCTCAGTCCCAGATCCTGAGCCGAAGTTTCTCTGCCAGAATTTTCCAACGCTGGAGTTTACGGCACTGGTCCTAGGAATGTACCAGGTAGTGTTGAGTGGCCTCAGTCCTAGATCCAGAGCTGGGGTTTCTCTGCCAAGGGCTGCTGGTGCTAGAGTTTGGTGCTAGACTTTATTGTGGCTGGTCCAGGGAGAGTGTCAGGAAGAGGTGAGTGACCTCAGTACCAGATCCCAAGCCAGGGTCTGTTTGCTAGGAGCAGCCAGCTGTGCTGGAGCCCGGGCACTGTGAGCTGTGGCAGAACCCGCAGCGCAATTCTCTATCCTACTGCTTAGCCAGGGCAGGCTTATGGCATTGGTCTCAGGGGAGTCCCTGACAGGGTTGGGTATTCTCAGACCCAGATCCTGAGCCTGGCTTTCTTTGGTAGGAGGCACTGCTGTCACTGAGGCACAGTCAGTGTGGTCTGTGGCAGATTCTTCTGGCCACCTCCTTTGTCTCCTCCAAAGAGGGACTTGGGAGTTGGATATGGGGAAGTGCCTAGGGAATCAAGTCCCTGCCAGTGACCTGATTCTAGATGGACTCAGTTCATGGTTAGTCTCTTTCTCCCTGGAAGCCTAGATTACTCTGTTCTGGGTTCAGTAGCCCCTTCAGTCACCAATTTGGGCATTTCAGGTCCTTTGCCCCTCAGATAAGGTGCATGCTAGTCAGGGCCATCTTAGGTCTCCACTAGGTTCTTTTTTTGCCTCTATTTTTTTTTCATTTTTATTTTATATTAATCACAGGTTATGTACTTTGTATCCCAGCCGT
>CM053751.1:32724891-32784395 GCA_028658305.1 Pachyuromys duprasi
TTCTCTTTGCTTCTAGGTTTCTACAGTGAACATGTTTTACCAAACAAAATGATACAAAATTTAAAAACATTTAGTTTTAAAAGAGGTAAAATTATGGCCTGCTTCAGACAAAAGACAGTGTGTACCCCTTGACCTGAGGAGTCTGGAAGGATTTCCTTTGCTATTTTATCTGATAATAGTTGAAAGCTGGGTAGGTTCTTTGAAAGCCCCTCTGCGGTAGGCCCCTGACCTGTTGCCTGTATTCTCACACTTCTGATGTCTATACTATTTGCCTTTCTGTGTGAGGACTGAGTGTCTTCCCTGGGGGTCCTCCTCTTCATTGAGCATTTCTTTAAGAACTCCTTTGCCATTCCTCTGCTGAGAATTCTCTGTTTAGCTCTGTCACCCATTTTTTAATTGGATTGTTTGGTTTGTTGGTTTTTAATTTCTGGGCATTTATCCAAATGATGATCAACCATACAACGAGGACATTTGTCAAATAGGTTTATAGCAGTTTTATTCATAATAGCCAGAATCTGCAAACCGTCTAGATGTCCCTCAAGTAAAGAATAGATACAGACACTGTGGTACATTTACATAATGGAACACTACTCAGCTATTAAAAACAAGGAAATCATGAAATTTGCAGGCAAATGACAGGAACTAGAAAAGATCATCCTGAGTATGGTAACCCAGAAGCAAAAAGACAACCATAGTATATACTCACATATAAGTGGATATTAGCCATATAATGGAGGATAAACATACTTAAATTTGCAGACCTAAAGAAGCTAAACAACAGGGAAGATCCTAAAGAAGATACTTAATTCTCATTCAGAAGGAAAAAATAAGATAGACACAGGAAGTAGTAGAAGGGAGGGAACAAGAAAGGGGCCTACCACAGATGAACTCTAAAAGACTCCATCTAGCAGAGGATTGAAGCAGATGCAGAGACTCACAGACAAATTTTGGACAGAGCACAGGGATTCTTTTGGAAGAAGGGGGAAATAGAAAGACCAGGAGAGGACAGGAGCCACACAAGGAGACCAAAAAAGACAAAAAAAAAAAATCTGACACCAGTGGGGACTACAGAGACTGATGTATCAAACAAAGGCCATGCAAAGAGAGGGCCTAGACTCCATGCTCAGATGTAGCCCATAGACTGCCAGGTCTCCATTGGGGTTCCCTAGGAAGGGCAGAAGAGACAGTCTCTGACATGAACTCGGTTACCTGTTCCTTGCTCACTTCTTCTTGGTGGGGTGACCTAGCTAGCCCACAGAGGAGGAGGAACCAGGCAATCCTGATGGGACCTGATAGGTGAGGGTAAGGCAGCAGGGGAGAAGGGCTTCCCCTATCATGGACTAGGGGAGATGAGTAGGGGAGGAAGAGGGAAGCAGAGGGATGCAACTACAATAAAAATTGAAAAAAAAATTGTAAAAAATAAAAGAAAAATGAAACCATTTCATTTTTTCTTAGTTATATTTAAATTTTTAGTACAACTATAATTGGAATACATAAATTAGGTCAAGTTATACTATATTTGTTTACTAAACTATTAAGCTATATTGTGAATCCAAAAATGTATTTTAATCTAATTATTTAATCCCTGCCTTTTATTAGCTCTATACGGACCTAGGATTTGTATGTGTTTATTAATCCGAAATGTAATTGAGTTTTTGAAAGACTATTTTTTAGTGCAAGCTGTATATAAAATGTCTAAGTTATTCATTTTACATATTGATCTTCTAATCTTGCTGATATAAATCTGCCATTGTTTAGAACTCTTAAATTACTGTTGTGGAGAGATTGAAGAAACTTCAGAGGTAACATTTGCAGCTGTCACATATCAGCACAGTATAGAAGACCACTTTGCTTCCTTGAAATGCTGTTAAGTCAACATAATTTTCAAAATAATATCACTGATTTGCTTAGAAGCATAAAATTGAGCTCAAATATATTCATGACAATCATTTACTCCTCAGGACTTTTTGAAAATAAGTGACTTTAATTATAGTGTCATAAATGAATAACATGTCAAAAATTTCAGCTGGAAATAAATAATAATCTGAAGTGAATGTGAACGAAGGAAGACACTATGATATGTTTGTCAGGGCATGAAATGACTTAAAACAATATTTCAGGTCTTTGTGTTTAAGATTCTACAGCAAAGACTAGCATACTGATGATACTTCAATGTCATAATTACATGACATTAAATACCTGAAAAATTATAGTTTTATAAAATAAAATAATGAATAAGCTGCAGAAAAGCATACTTCCAACATTGGAATTATTTGCATGGCTTTACAGAGAGTTGCATGCTTAGTGTACCAGTCTCTAAAAGAACTGGTTATAGAGTAGAAATTAATTGCATTTTTAGCATTTTAACTCCATGGCACCTAGCTCAGCATCCAGTTACGCTGTGATTTTACACACACACACACACACACACACACACCATGATATATTATATGTGTGCATATATCATACATGTATGTCATATAAAAGCACACATACAGTGACTATTTTACTTAGAAGAAACACAAATTCACACATTTGTAATGCATATGAGACAGTAGTAGATTTTTGAGAAGTAAATCCTTCATAATAAATTGGAAATTATTTTTTGTCTGCAAAGTTCATATACATACACACACACACACACATATATATATATATGGTTATTTGAATACTGAATGTTTCTTCATAAGCTTAGGAGTATTAACACTTGATGCCAGTTAGAGTAATGCTAGAAGAGGTTAGGGGGAGGTGAACCTTTCCTGAGAAAGTACATTATTAGAGGTTTGAGATTTTTAAAGCCTACCAACACTTCCAGGTCATTCTTTGATTTCTACTTGCTTATGGATAAAGCTGTGATCTTTCTGCTTCTTGTTCATGATTCCTCCTTTGCACATTATTGTCATTCTCTGTCTTTGATCAACTCATATCTCTCTAGCCAAAATGACAAAGTAAATTCTCTCTTCCTTAAACTGCCTTTGGTCATGGTGTTTTAAAATAGCAACATGAAAAGTAACAAAAGCAATTTATGATGATTTCATTTTCCCATGATATGGGAACATTAAAAGTCCTGGCTTTAATTAAAGACATCACTTATCAACTGAAAAAAAAATTGACTCTGAGATTCTGGATAATGGAGATGTAATAGAATGTTGCTTAGTGTACTTATTAGTGACAATGGTTAAAAGAAGTTAAGCAAATTCCTAGCTTGTTCTAAAAATAGAATAATCTAGAGGTAGTAATCTCTCTATGATTTCTACAGTATCAGAGACAGTGAAACCAGCTGACCTGAACTCAAATATCAGACTCCTTCCAGAAAGGAAGCATAGGTCTGATGCTACCAGGTAGCCCTAATGATAGCTAATCCAATATTTGATTCCCTCTATTAAAAAAGGCTGCTTCTAGATTGAAGGGAATCTTATGAATGAAGGGGCAGATAGAAAGTCCTGGAGGGTGCAGGTGCTATACAAGGAGAACAACAGAACCAAGAAATCTGGGCCCAGGGGTCTTTTCTGAGACTGATACTCCAACTAAGGACTATTCATGGTGATAACCTAGAACCCCTGCTCAGATTTAGCCCATGGCAACTCAATATCCAAGTGGGTTCCCTAGTAATGATAGCAGGTACTGTCTCTGACATGAACTCAGTGGCTGGCTCTTTGTTCACCTCCTCCTGAAGGGGCTGAGGGCAACCTTACCAGGCCACAGAGGAAGGCAACGCAGACAGTCCTTATGAGACCTGATAGGCTAGGGTCAGATGGAAAGGGAGGAGGACAGCCCCATTAGTGGACTGGGAGAGGGGCATGAAAGGAAAGGAGGGAAGGAGGGGATGAGGGAGGGGATTACAGCGGGGATACAAAGTAAATAAATTATAATAAATAAAAAATGGTGCTTCTAAATAAAGTTAGAGTCTAAGAAAATTTTAAAACATAAATTAAAAAAATAGCCAACAACATCATAAAAATAAAACTAGTTAAGAATGCCATTGCTAGCTTGGTGTGCAGTGGCACACACCTGTAATCCCAGAACTCAGGGAAGCAAAGGCAGACAGATCCTTGTGAGTTCAAGGCCAGCCTGGTCTACAAAGCAAGTTCAGAACAGCCAGGGCTGTTTCACAGAGAAACCCCTGCTCAAAAAACAGAACGATAATAACAACGGGGAGAGGAAAGGGTAAAAGTTGATGTAAGTTATAGTTCTCATGTATGATGTATCAAAAGAAATAAAAATAAATTAAAAATAACCACACACACACACACAAAAGGACACTTTCCAAACACACATGAGAGAAACAGAATGATGTATCTACAGGAGACGGGAAGAGAATATGACCTGTGAGGAAAGAAGGGAGGGGAAACTGCGGTCAGAATATAATGTGTGAGCGAAGAAGTTTCATTTTTACATTGATTTTTTCAGATTATAATATGATTACAACATTTCTCCCTTCTCATTAATCCCTACAAACCCTCCATATAGATCCCTCCTTACTTACTTTCAAAATCATGCCTTGTCTTTTCCTTAGTTGTATATATATAATATATTTATGTATAATATTTATATATAGGTATATATTAGTATGTAATATATACTTATACAAAATATTATTAATAAATAATTATTAATATAGGTATATTATATAAGTATATAATATATAGGTATATATAATATAATATATCTTATATACAGGTATATATATATACTTATAAGTATATATATGTACATATATGTACATATATTATATATAAGTATGTATTATATATAGGTATGTGTTGTATATAGGTATGTTTTGTACATATATATATATATATAATTTAGATACCTAGTAGATGTTATCTAATTGGAACCCATAGGCCTTACCCCCTTCTAGTAACATATTGCTGTTAGCTTTCATTATGTGAACATTAGAGGGAGGCAGACATTTCATCCATTTTATCCAGTAGTTTTAATCAAAGTGAAGGAATACAAAGTCAAGGATTCTCTGAATGTAACTGTTTGATGGTTACATTTCTTCCTGTGATTCTGCTCTTTTGCAGATTAGAAACCTTGACTGTTTTGGAGCCTGGCCAAATGACTAATTTGGACTTAATTATTATTGACTTACAAAGAAAATCAAATTATTCAAAAGTGTTAGATACTTCTCAAGATCGAGTTTAAACCAACTCATTGTGTGTCTGTTTATGTAAAGAATTTTATAAATGTTAAATTGCTGTAATCTTTCATTTTAATAGATAGGTGAAAAGTATCAATTTGTATTTATATTTTTTGTAATTTATGAGAAATATTTTCTATTGCCTTAATAATTATGCATTTTGCTTAAATATAACATGGGAATTAATTGATTAAATTTTGAAGAGATTGACATAGTGGTCAGATAGTCACACAGTTGTGGAAAGCCAATAGTCCATTCAGTATCATAGATGAAATACCATGAAACAATAGTAGTTGTCGTCTTTGCAGCAAATGCTGAGGTTAGCACTCTATCTTTCTTCTTCAAGTCTTCACCCCTGATTGGGATGGTGTTTAAGCTGCAGATTTAGAATTTATCCATTTAAAATTCTCCTTTGCCCCTGCATTGTGGCCTATGCCTTTAATCACAACACTTGAAGTTGGTGAATCAGGAGATCAAGGAGATTCTTAGATATATGTTGAGTTCAGGACAGTGTAGACTACATAAGTACTAAAAATACAAAGAGAAAACACATAGCATTTTAAATTTGGGGGCACCCTCAACTAAAGAAAAAATAGGACTATGACATGTCATCTAATTCAGAGTATGTTAATAATGAGATTTTTAGGAGGAGAGGAATAACTAATGAAGGCAGTGGAATATAGCAGGGGAAATATGTAAAAACAGCTGTCTCTCTGGGCCCTTGCTTTTTGAACAATGGCATGTCAGTTATTTCAAAGGCTATGTGTAACCAAATTAAAAAAAAAAACTGTTTTGACATAGTGTTCATGCTATAGCTTCAATTACAGAAAGCTTGAGAAAATATCCATTCATATTCTCCTCCAGAAATTTCCTGCTTCTGAAAGTAACTGTCTCATGGTTGTACTTTATTTTATGATCCACACCCAGATTCAAGAAAGTCATAGCAAGAGAAAAACACACTGGGGGTAGAAGGTCGGTGGTTATGGTCTGTGGTTGCCGCTTTTCTCCTCCCAGGAATCAGAAACATTTGCAGTCCTTACACACTCGATGAGATAATATAAAGAGAGCGTCTACTTTTCAGAGGTAAGTTAATAATCCATCATATACCCTGTATGGATGACTTCATCAGATCCAGGAAGTCATAATAGCACCTGTATTCCCTACTTGCTCCAGAGATCAGAAAAGAGACTGCCCATTAAAAACCCAAACACAAGACATTGGTAGAATGCCCAGCTGTCACACGGGAAAAACAAACAAACAAACAAAAAACCTATACATGTACTGTATATTTTTCTTGTTTTTTTCATATTCTGATTCTATTTTTTCTATTTTATTTGTGTGATCCTAGTACAAGTACAACCCCCCTTGTTTTTTTTTACCCTGTATCCCTCCAATATATTCTGCCTTCTCTGTCAAATTCATTAACCATTTTTAAAATATTCTATATGAAATGACTTTGAGTGAACTAATTTGGAAAATAAAAAACCCTGAATTTACGAATATCACAACAATTGAAAGAATAAGGGAGACAAAAATATTCCTACTTACATTAAGATAACTTTCTAGCATGACTTTTTCTTGAAGGTAAAATTTTTGTTAATATGGCATCATAAAACTAATTAAGCACAGAAACATTTATCTAAAAAACAAAACACAATAAAACAAAAACCATGGTGACCGTGACAGCTATGGTAATCAATGGAGTTATTTCTATCAACTGCAGAGTCTATTAAAAGCTAAAATAATTACTATTATCTCTTTGTTTTTGTTATAATTTTAGGAGCGAGGATGTTACTGTGTGTCTTCTGTTTGCTTGGAACTGTTCACATAGACCAAGCCTTGAGATTCCCCAGCTACTTCATCGCGACTTATGGGATTGAGGGTGACAACCCCTGAGCTTCATGGAAGTATTATTCTTATAAATGAGATTGCCACGTACTTTATTATCCAAGTCCGAATTCCCGAAAGGAAAAGAAGGGACTATAGAATAAACGAACAACATAACCACAAAAATTGTGTAAACAGACATTTTTTTCTGGGTAAATGCAGTGAGTTTAGATTGACTGGAGAATTGAAACTGTCGTACATGGAGTCCACATGAATGTGCTGTGTATCATCATCAAATCTGAGCATGATTCCCAAATCAACATGTAAACGTGTTTCTTATATATCTGTATCCCACTCCTGAGCAGCATCTTTCTTTTACATGGTGGCAGAAAGATAGGAGAAGATGAGGAGCTAAGATCTGGACCAATTATTGGGCAATTTCCCAAATAATGTCAGTTAAGGAAGAATTGATCACACTTCCATAAAATGCTTAATATTCAGGAAGAAATTTTGCAACATGAAAACTGATGATCAATGTAGTAGAATACGAGGTTTTATATATTGAGATAATTGAGTAACTATGGGTAGAATTGAATTTCACTGTGTGGAAAGACATTGCCTCAAGAAACAGATAATTAGACTTGACTGTAAATTTGTTGCAAAAACTGTTGAGGTTACAGCACCATGTAAGGAACTGAGAGAAAATTGGAAGGAGAAAAGAAGAGGTAGGAGAAAGCAAAGTAGTCCCTCTGTAGCTAGGAACGTCCTAGTGAATTTGATTAGCATGTGATGAGTTTTCACTAAAGAGCCAAATTCCTTTATCACATTTAAATTGCATTTGTATCTCTGGAACTGTTTTATCTCGCTTGATGACAGACATATATAGATACACATGGACTGCCTTGTTCCGAACATTTTTAATTGTAAGCTTCCAAGAAGGGTTTCCTACATAAAGTCAGAGGAGGAAAAAAGAAAGATTTTTTTTTTTTATCCAAGTATCAATTAGTTGGTGCCTTCCTTGGCATATGGTGTCACCTTGGACTACAAACCTTTACTCTATTTCACATACAACAAAGTTGCAATTTCTTCCTGGGTATCTATCTCTCTGTCTCTCTCTCTGTGTGTGTCTCTTTTTATCTCTTTCTGGTTGTCTGTCTCTCTCTTCTTTATTTCTTCTTTCTTTCATGTCTCTCTTTCTTTCTTTTGTCCGTGCTATACCTGCCCTTGTGCCCCTAATATTATTAGTCATCATGACATGCATTTAGCAGCTTAGTTACTACATGATCATTTGGTTCCCCTCCATCCATCTAGATTCCCTGAAGAGTCATTTATTATCTATTTCTTTAATTATCTTATTCTGAGTATGCCATCTGTTTGGACTTGTGTAAATCTGGAAAATTGAGTGAATTAAGCATCCAACCTGACTACAGTGCTGTGCTAGCTGCTTCTGTTTTTCCCTCTAGAGCATCCTTTGGTTAGTATCATTTTCTGTACTAGTTTTCTGATTTGACTTTTGACAGGTAAGTATGTGAGACTACATCTTACCGGAGAATTGTATATCGCATCCTTGGGGATGGCATCCTGACTGAAAATGAGGGGTGTCCTTAGTAGTATGCTGTCAATAGCAGACATCATCCTACATCGACCCGTGTTTCATGGCTATAACACAAACAATTTCCAGAAAAAAGTAATTGAATTTTCCAACAGTAAACTTTTGCCAGATTTGTTCACAAATCCGTATATATATATATATATATATATATGAAGACAACTGAATTACTTTTCTGGGTGTTTGAAATGTGTGTTAAGCTGTCATATCTTCTGATTTGTTTTTGCATACTGTATGTCATTTGACTCCATTAAACAGATGCATTGTACTTTGTTCTTTCTACTCCACTAACAAAAGTCAACAACTTTGATGATGTTTGTTAGTAGAAAATTTGGGCTGACATCTGTGGTAGCCAAGTGTGCCCCTTTTATTTAAGAAAACTTACAGTGTCTATTCAGTACTGAAGAATATTTTCCTTTAAATGAGTGCTTCTCATCCTGGGGATTGTGACCCCTTTGGGGGTCAAACCACCTTTTCACATGGGTCATCTAAGACCCTCAGAAAACACAAGTATTTTAATTACAATCCAAAATAGCAGAAAAATTACAGATATGAGGTAACAAATAATTTCATGGTTGGAGGTCACCACACGGTTGAAGTAAAATATTTAATGATCACAACATTAGGAAAGGTGGGAAACAGTGCTTTAACTGTATAGCCTTATTTTTCATTTTCAAACACACATCAATAAATTTTGTGTGAAGGTTTCTCAGTGTCAAAGCATGTTTATGGAATACTAATCCTGAATGTGCCTGTGAGAAATAAATTAATAATTGAAAATGAGAACAACTAATTCCAGAACATATCCCATGATACATCCCAGCTATATTAAGGCTATGAGTTAAGGGCTCTAAGAAATACTCTTTAAAGAAACCAGTTACCTGATAATGCCCAAATTATCTTAGTTTTAAATAAAATTAATATTGACTTTATTTTTATAGAACATATTTAAAATAAATACTGATGAGGTAAGAATGGTGAATTGTTTATGTGTCACAGTGGAATGTCTCCTACAAAGGAAGCATGTTTGTGATCCTTCTTCAATGCCATCCTCAGAAACTGGGAGAAGTCAGGACAGAGCTGTAGTGAAGTCATCCCCACTGCTCAGACTGATGTGAAGTGTTAGCTATAGTGAGTTAATTAATACGTATTGGCATGAGTAGTTATCTGCTCTATGATTTTAGGATATGCTGCATAATAGCTGCTCAGAGAATTGTATAGTAAAATGGGGGAGGGGTTACTGGAAGCAATATAAAATGAGATGACTTGTGTGAGAATTGAATCTGATCATTTTTCACCTCCTCACTGCACTCCCATCAAAGAAAAGTAACTGTGATTTAACATGAAAGTCATTTTCAATGAAAGGGAACAGAAATGGGAATGTATGTACTTTGAGCACACATTGTAATTTAGTCAACTTTTCCTGGAATGTATCCATGGAAACTATGATGTTGACAGATTAGCAGTATACAGCTGACTTGCAGCTTCTCCTGGTCCTTCAGTCTGTTCTTCTTTCCATCTGCATAATCCCAGAGAGCATATGGGTAAGACACACTTAGCATCTTTATGGCTGTCCTGTAGCTACAGTTATTATTTGAATGCCTTTGAGAACACGATCATTTTTTGTCATAAAACTCTGTCGAAAAGAGTCTATACATTATTAGCAAAACTATGTCTACAGAATTTCTCTACTCCTGTTCTTTAAAAAACATTATGTGCTATTCAGATTTTATAGCTGAAAGTATTACTGTCCAGAAATGTCATTGTAAAACAATCTATTTCGTCGAACATTTTAAATGTGGCTAATATGTAAAATAAACAAATATTTCTAAAATTTGAAAAATAAATTGAACAAATATATAATCAACAAATTAATCAATAATGTATATTTCAGTTATACTGGGAAACTGTCTTTTTTTCAGCTACTATATAAAAAATAACTAACAACTAGGCCAGCTTCTAAAGCTGAATTTCATAGTTTTGAACTTCATGTAAATGTAATTTTACATGTACTGTTAATTTTGCACTTGCAATCACAGCTTCAGGGGCACAGAGATAGGAGGTCCCCTCATTGTTATTAACAAACCAGTCTCATCAACTTGCTGAATTCCTGGCCAGAGAGAGACCCTGTATATAAATAACAGATGGTGCTTAGGGGACAATACTGTAAAGTAGCCTCTGGAAACCACACACACAGACACACACATGTACAAATTAGCCAAACACATAGAGGAGCGTATATACATATAAACACAGATAGGTAAGCATACATATGCACACATGTATGGACAGTTAATTATTTTAATTAAACCTAAATTGTTGACGTATGCTTCTACTGATACTCACTTGGGAATTTTGAGCTTGAGTCAACTGCATATCATATTGTGGTGAGGATAATGTTACACTTATTTATCCAGATTACACCCTGGCAGTTGTCCATCCTCATAAACACTTTTAGGTGAGCGGAATTATTTTTTTAATTTTATGTAGCTATTAGAAGAGAAGATAAAACAACATTTCATTACTTTGGAATAGAAAAACACTGAAAGAAAAGAAAATCATGTAAACCATAAAGAAAGATGTACATTGACCTGCACTCCAACCAGACACTTCTATTCATACATGCATAGCTTTCTGTATGAGTGTTGACATGCAGAGTAGGCAGACATGTCCATATGCATAGACATTTCTATAGTTTTAGATATACATTAGTAGATAATGGCTACACCTCCACAGGAATCAGAACTACATGTCTTTAAATCATGGAATTTTATGTAAAGATATTTCAGAGGGAGCACATTCTGATTTAAACTTCAAGTTTACAGTGAGGTCTAGTCTATCTGTGCCTTTTACTAAATATACTTTTAAATGCACTGTAAAGTAATATTTTTAGATAAGGTTAAAAATAAGCTTAACTTTAAAATACGACTATCAAAATAGTATAGCAATTTTAAAATTAAAGTAAGGCACAACTACAATGTTCTGTCTAATGAAAATAGCATGTAGATAATACATATTTTTACACATGATGTCAATTAGGATTCATGTTTAATTTTCTCTGCATACCTCTGTGTATAGTTGGCAAAACATATTAAAAATATCCTGTCTTCATGACATATACAATAGTATCTTATCAAAATGGAATGATTGTAAAAATGTGAATGTGTTTATAGACTCTATTATTTCTAATGTTTTTCTGAACTATACTTGAGTTGGAGACTGACTAATTTTCCATGACTTTAGAATATTTTTAAATATAAATTAAGTTTTATCAACACTTCCTCCAATATTTAATGGTTTTCATTTCTATATAAGGCTTAGTATCAATCTAAAGATACAAAATACCAAAAGTTTTATTAAATTTCTTTGCATAGAAAAATTTAGAGGAGAGTGACATACTTATACTATAAAGTAAGAATGTTTGTATTACCTAAGAATATTTGTGTTAATTTATTATATTTCGTTATGTTTTTTTAGAATTTTTATAACTTGTAGAATAAGTAATGTCACAGATTTTCATTTAGATATATTTTTTGGCATTGATACTTTTGAATGCTACATTTAAATAATGTTTTTAATTTTACTGTCTATTTAACATTGAATGTAAACATATAATTATTTTTTATCATAACAACATATCAAGTGACACTGATTGTAGGAGGGTGCTGAGGATTGAGTTTGGGAACTCAGTTTTACCAAATGAGACATTTCTCTTTTAAATTAGATGTATCTCTTTAGTACAGTGCTGACCAGAATAAATGACAGAGGCTAAATTGTCTTGAAACCAGTAACAGGAGGAAAATAATATTTCGTAGTTGCAGGATTTTATAAACCATACATCAGCAAATAAACTATATGCTATCCAAATTTTCCTATATTCGTTTAATTAAGTAGGTAGAATTATATAACTTCTTTGTATCTACTAAAATCTTCATATGATTATTCTCAATTATATTGTTTATTTGCAAAATTGCTTTTTTTTCAATTTTCATATGTTAATCATGAATACACCCTTTCATTCCCATATTCTTAGCCTCTTGGTGACCTCTAAGTTTGTAAATGCTTCAGGAACATACCTGCTGGAATATAAAACTTCTTTTAAATTATTTTTGTGTCTTCAGAAACACTAGGACCTTTCACTTCAAGACAAGCTAGCTGTGAAGTCTTGTTGCTATGGACTAATTAAGATATTTAACTTCTGTATGCTCTTCTTCCTCAGGAATGCTGAAATAGCAGGTCTTTTCTTATACTCCCTGTTTTCCATAGTGCTCAGAATAGAAGCCAGGGAGGGCTTCATACATGCCAAGCAAGCACTCACCTTATTGAAGTGTATTGTAACCTTAGTAAAAACAATTTTTACTATTTTCTTAATCCACCTAATATTAAAATATGATGTTTAAGTAATCTTGTATGTGAGTTTATGTGTGTGGGTATGTGCATTATGAATGACAAGTTTTAGCACTGTGTTAGATGCCTTAAACTGATCTACTCACACATTTATATATTTATATGTTTCCCTTTTGAAATCTGAAAGATTCTTATCCAGTTGATAACAATAAGATTAATAGTAGACTTTTAGATAATTGGTTTTTACATAATCCCTGTGCTCTACAATTCATTTAGTTAAAATTTTACATTCATTTTCCAAAAGAGTGAAATGAAGTAGATAAAACATTGAAATACATTCAAGTCTAAAATTGGCAAATGGAAGAATCAAGCTCTGGCTTATATATTTCCATATGCAAATGAGAATCGCACTGCATAAATGACTTGACAATTGTCTCAGGAGTTTAGTTTCAATTCTAAGTTTTAAAAATATTAACAAAGAATATTTTCAAATAAAATTATCATTTTGAGATTAATACATTGTGTGTGCATGTGTGTCTTCCTGCTTCTGGGAAACCTCACTCCAGATGATCTTTTCTAGTATCCACCATTCACCTGCAAATTTCATTATTTCCTTGTTTTTATTATTTAATTATTAGTTTTTATTAATTATAGTTTATTCACTTTGTATCCCCCCTGTACATCCCGCCCTCCTCCCCTCCGGATCCCACCCTGCCTCTCCACACTCGTATCCCTTTCCCAGTCCACTGATAAGGGAGGTCATCCTCCCCTTCCCTCTGATCCTAGTCTATCAGGAATGGCTGCATTGTCTTCTGTGGCCTGGTAAGGCTTCTCACCCCTCAGGAGGAGGTGATCAAAGAACAGGCCAATTAGTTCCTATCAGAGACAGTCCCTGTCTCCATTAATATGGAACCCACTTGGATACTGAACTGCCATAGACTACCTCTGTGCAGGGGTTCCAGACCATCTGCATGAGTGGTCGATGGATGGAGAATCAGTCTCAGAAAAGACCCCTGTGCCCATACTTTTGGGATCTGTTGCTCTCCTTGTGGAGAATTTGTGCTCTCCAGGTCTTACTATCTCCCACTTCTTTCATAAGATTTCCTGCATTCTGCTCAAAGTTTGGCTATGAGTCTCAGTACCTGCTTTGATACCCTGCAGGGTAGAGCCTTTCAGAGGCACTCTGTGGTAGGCTCCTGTCCTCTTCCCTGTATTCTCCCTCCTCCAATATCAGTCCTCTTTTTCTTTCTGAATGGAAATTGAGCTTCTTAGCCAGAGTCCTCTTTCCTGATTAGCTTCCTTAGGTGTACAGATTTTAGTATGTTTATCCTATATTATATGTGTAATATCCACTTATGAGTGAACATATACCCTATGTGTCTTTCTGCTTCTGGGATACCTCATTCAGGATGATCTTTTCCAGTTCCCTCCATTTACCTGCACATTTCATTATTTCCTTTTTTTATCACTGAGTAATATTCCATTGTATAGATGTACCACAATTTCTGTATCCATTCCTCAACTGAGGTGCAACTGGGCTGTTTCCAGCTTCTGGCTATTACAAATAAAGCTGCTACAATCATGGTTGAGCAAATGTCCTTGTTGTATACTTGAATGTCTTTTGGATATATGCCTATGAGTGGTATAGCTGGGTCTTGAGGAAGTACTATTCTTATTTGTCTGAGAAAGCACCAGATTGATTTCCAATGTGGTTATACAAGTTTACATTCCCACCAGCAGTGGAGAAGGGTTCCCTTTTCTCCACATCCTCTCCAGCATGTGTTGTCAATTGAGTTATTCATCTTAGCCATTCTGATGTGTGTAAGGTGAAATCTCAGGGTTGTTTTGATTTGCATTTCCCTGATGACCAAGGACTTTGAACATTTCTTTAAATGTTTCTCTGACATTCGATATTCATCTATTGAGACTTCTCTGTTTAGCTCTGTACACCATGTTCTAATTGGATTACTTGATTTGTTGCTGTTTAACTTCAAGTAAGCTTCATCCCAGGCATGCACATGTCGTTCAATATACGGAAATCCATCAATGTGATCCCCCATATTAACAAACTGAAAGAAAAAAAAAACACATGATAATCTCCTTAGATACTGAAAATACATTTGACAAAGTACAACATCCATTCATGTTTGAAGTATTGAAGAGATCAGGGATAAAAGGCACATACCTAAACATAGTAAAGGCAATATATGGCAAGCCTATAGCCAACATCAAACTAAACAGAGAGAAACTTAAAGCAATGCCACTGAAATCAGGGACAAGGCAAGGCTGCCCACTCTCTCCATATCTCTTCAACATAATTCTTAAAGTCCTTCCTAGAGCAATAAGAAAATTGAAGGAGATCAAGGGGATAGAATTGGAAAGGAAAAAGTCAAAGTATCACTATTTGCAGATTATATGATAGCATACCTGAGTGACCCCAAAAATTCTCCCAGGAAACTCCTACAGCTGATAAACACCATCAGCAAAGTGGCCAGATACAAAATTAACTGAAAAATAAAATCAGTGGCCCTCCTGTACAAAAGACAAAATAGCTGAGAGAGAAATTAGGGAAACAACACCCTCCACAATAGCCACAAAGGGCATAAAGTACCTTGGTGTGACCCTAACCAGACAAGTAAAAGACTTGTATAAAAAGACTTTCAAGTCTCTGAATAAAGAATTAGAAGAAGATATCAAAAGACGGAAAGATCTCCCATGCTCATGGCTTGGAAGGATTAACATAATAAAAATGGCCATCTTACCAAAAACAATCTACAGATTCAATGCAATTCCCATCAAAATATCAACACAATTCTTTACAGACCTTGAAAGAAAAATTCTGAACTTCATATGGAATAACAAGAAACCCAGAATTGCTAAAAAAAAAAAATGAAAAAAACAAAAAACAATCTTCTACAATAAAAGATCTTCTGGAGGTATCTCCGTCCCTGATATCAAGCTATACTATAGAGTAACAGTACTAAAATCTGCATGGTGCTTGCATAGAAACTGACTGGTGGATCAATGAAATTAATAGAAGAACCTGAAAAAAAAAAACCAAACACTGATGAACACCTGATTTTTTACAAGGATGCCAAAACCATTCAATGGAAAAAGATAGTATCTTCAACAAATAGTGCAGGTCTAACTGGATGTCTACATGTAGAAAAATGCAAATAGATCCATACTTATCAACCTGCACAAAGCTAAAGTCGGAGTGGATCAAAGACCTCAATATAAAACCAGACATACTAAACCTGTTAGAAGAAAAAGTGATGAAAATCCTTGAACTCATTGGTACAGGAGACAACTTCCTGAACAGAACATCAACAGCACAGGCTCCAAGAGCAACAATCAATAAATGGGACCTCATGAAACTGAAAAGCTTCTGTAAAGCAAAGGACACTGTTGTCAGAACAAAACGACTGCCTACAGACTGGGAAAGAATCTTCGCCAACCCTATATCTGACAGAGAGCTCATGTCTGGATTTCCTTGTTTTAAATTGCTGAGTAGTATTCCATTGTGTAAATGTACCACAATTTCTGTATTTATTCCTCTGTTGAGGGATATCTGGGTTGTTTCCAGATTCTGGCTACTATGAATAAAACTGTTATGAACATGTTTGAGCAAATGTCCTTGTTGTATACTTGAGCATGTTTTGGATATATGCCTAGGAGTGGTATAGCTGGATTTCTAGATAGGACTATTCCTAATTGCCTGAGAACATCTCAGATTGATTTCCAAAATGGTTGTATAAATATACATTGTCACCAGCAACAGATGAGGGTTACCCTTTCTCCACATCCTCTCCAGCATGTGTTGTCACTTGAGTTTTTTAATCTTAGCTATTCTGGTGGGTGGAAGGTGAAATCTCAGGGTCGTTAGATTTGCATTTCCCTGATGACTAAGAACACTGAGCATTTCTTTAAGTGTTTCTCTTCCATATGATAGTCCTCTTTTGAGAATTCTCATTTGAGCTCCATACCCCATTTTTAATTGGATTACTTGATTTGTGGCTGTTTAACTTCTTTAGTTCTTTATATATTCTGGATATCAGCCCTCTGTCAGATATAGGATTGGTGAAGGTCCTTTCCCAGTCTGTAGGCTGTCATTTTTGCTCTGATGACACTGTCCTTTGCTTTCCAGAAGCATTTCAGTTTCATGAGGTTCCATTTATTGATTATTGATCTTAGAGCCTGAGGTGTTGGTGTTCTTTTTGGGAAGTTGTTCATGTGCCAATGAGTTCAAGGCTCTTCCCCACTTTTTGTTCTAACAGGTTTAATGTGTCTGGTTTTATGTTGAGGTCTTAATTCCTCTTGGACTTTAGTTTTGTGCAGGGTGTTGAATATGGGTCTATTTGCAATTTTTCTACCAGTAGACATCCAGTTAGACCAATACCATTTGTTGAAAATGTCTTTTTTCCATTGTACGGTTTTGGCATCTTTGACAATGTTCAGATATCTATAAATGTGTGGGTTTATTTCTGGTTCTTCTATTGAAGTCCATTGATCTACCAGTTTGTCTCTATGCCAATATCATGCAAGTTTTATTACTGTTACTCTATAGCACAGCTTGAAATCAGGGTTGAGGTACTTCCAGAAGATGTTTTATTGTAGAGGATTGTTTTAGCAATTCTAAGTTTCTTGTTATTGCATATATGAAGTTCGGAATTTTTCTTCCAAGGTCTGTAGTGATATGTTCTATCATTTGATGGGAATAGCAATTAATCTGTAGATTGCTTTGGATAAAATGACCATTTTTACTATGTTAATCCTGCAGAGCTCTGAGTATGATAGTTCTTTCTCCATCTTCTGATATTTTTTGTCTTTTTTCAGAGACTTGACATTTTTTTTGTTTTGTTTTGTTTTGTTTTTCTTAGAAGTCTTTGACTTGCTTGGTTAGCATTATAGGAAGATACTTTATGTCCTTTGTGGGTACTGTGAAGAGTGGTTTTTTTTTTCCTAATTTCTTTCTCACCCCATGTGTCTTTTTTATAAATGAGGGCTACTGACTTTTTTTGAGTTAATTTTATATCCAACCACTTTGCTGAAGGTGTTTATCAGCTATAGGAGTTCCCTGGTAGAATTTTAGGGTCACTCATGTATACTCTCATATAATATCATACTCTGCAAATAGTGATATTTTGACTTCTTTTTCACATTTAATCCCCTTGATCTCCTTTAGTTGTATTAATGCTCTAGCTAGGACTTTAAGTACTATGTTTTTTCATTTTTATTTTATATTAATCACAGGATATGTAGTTTGTATCTCAGCCGTAGCTCCCTCCTGCATACCCCCCTATTCCCCCCTTCCCTCCCTCATCTCCTCCCTTTACCTTTCCAAGTCCACTGATATGGGAGGACCTCCTCCCCTTCCATCTAACTCTAGCTTATCAGGTCTCTTTGGGAATGGCTACAATGTACTCTTCTGTGGCCTAGCAAGGCTGCTCCTCCCTCAGAGGTCAGAAAGGTTGAAGAGCCAGCCATTGAGTTCATGTCCAAAATACTTTCTGTTCCCCTTATTAGTATACCCACTTGGGAATTGAGCTACCATTTGCTACATACATGTATCAGGGCACAGGGGTCCTTTATGAGACTGTCTCTCCAACCAAGGACCATGTATGGTTATAACCTAAGTACTATGTTTAAGAGATATGGAGAGAGTGGGCAGCCTTGCCTTGTCCCTGATTTCAGTGGCATTGCTTTAAGTTTCTCTCTGTTTAGTTTGATGTTGGCTATAGGTTTGCTGTATATTGCCTTTATATGTTTATGTAAGCACCTTGTAGCCCTGATCTTGCCAAGATTTTAAACATGAATGTGTTTTTTATTTTGTTAAATGCCTTTTCAGCATCTAAGGAGATGATCATGTGTGTGTGTGTGTGTGTGTGTGTGTGTGTTTATTTATTTATTCATTTCAGTATGTTTATATGGTGGATTACATTGAAGTAATCACTCCTGCATACCTGGAATGAAGCCTACTTTGTCACAGGGGCTTATACCTTTTATTTATTTATTTATTTTACATCCTTACTTTATTTAGGAAGACATTATTTTAAAGACATTCATTGGAAGATTTTCCGATTTTTTTCTTTTTAAATAATTTATTCCTTTTATTAATTACAATTTATACATTTTGTATCCCAGCTGTAGCCCCCCTCCTCTTCCCTCCCAATCCCTCTCTTCCTCCCACTTCTCTTCTCTTGCCCCTCCCCAAGTCCACTGATAGGGGAGGTCTTCCTCCCCTTTCATTTGACCCTAGCCTATTAGGTATCATCAGGATTGGCTGCATTATCTTCCTGTGTGGCCTATTAAGGCTTCTCCCCCCCCTCACAGAGAGATGATCTAAGAGCCAGCCACTGAGTTCATGTCAGAGACAGTCCCTGTTCCCCTTACTAGGGATTCCACTTGGACACTGAGCTGCCATGGACTACATCTGTGCAGTGGTTCTAGGTTATCTCCATGCATAGTCCATGGTTGGAGTATCAATCTCAGCGGATGAGATCTTGATGTGTTCTTTTCATTTCTGTTTTTGTTGATTTGGATAGTGTCCCTCTGCCTTTTTATTGGTTTGGCTAAGGGTTTGTCTACCTTGTTGATTTTCTCAAAGAACCATCTCTTGGTTTCATTGATTCTTTGAATTGTTCTCTTTGTTGCTAGTGTATTGATCTGTCTATTCTTCTTGGGTGGGTCTGCTTCTTTTTATTCTAGGGCTTTCAGGTTAGCCAGTAAGTTGCTAGTATGAGATGTTTCAAATTTCTTTTTGAAGGCACTTAGTGCTATGAACTTTTCTGTCAGTACTGCTTTTGTTGTGTCCCATAAGTTTGGATATGTTGTCTCTTCATTTTCATTGAATTCTAAGAAGTCTTTAATTTCTTTATTTCTTCCCTGGTGCTGCTCTCATTTCAGCGAGTTGTTCAGTTTCTGTGTTTGTGTAGACTTTTTGCTGCTTCTGTTGTTATTGAGGTGCAGCTTTAATCTATGGTGGTCTGATAGGAAAGATGTTATTATTTCAGACATCATGTATCTGTTGAGGCTTGCTTTGTGGCTAACTATATGGTCTATTTTGGAGACAGTTGCATAAGGTACCAAGAAGAAGTTAAATTCTTTTTGTTTTGATAAAAATTTCTATAGATAGATGTCTGTTAAGTCCATTTGATTCATGGCATCTGTTAGAGTCATTGTTTCTTTGTTTAATTTCTGCTTTGTTGACCTGTCCTTTTTTGAGAGTGGAGTGTTGAAGTCTCTCATTATTAATGTGTGGGGATGTATGTGTGGTTTATGTTTTCTTTTACAAATGTAGGTGGCCTTACATTTGGGACATAGATGTTCAGAATTGTGTCTGAACATGTCTTCTTGGAGGAATTTTCTTTTGATGAGAATGGAGTGACCTTCCCCATCTCTTTTTATTAATTTTGGTTGAAATTCTATTTTATTAGATATTAGAATGGCTACACCTGCTTTCTTCTTGGGTCCATTTCCTTGGAAAACCATCTTCATGCATTTACTCTCGGGTAATATCAATATTTGTGACTTAGGTGTGTTTTTTGTATACAGCATATTGTTGGTTCTTGTTTTTTAGCATCCATTCTGTTAGTCTGTGTCTTTTTATTGGAGAGTTGAGTTCATTGGTATTGAGAAAGGTTATTGACCACTGGCTTTTAGATCCTTTTATTTTGATGTTGATGATAGTATGTTTGTGTGCTTGGCTACCTTTAGTTTTGCTGTAGTGATGTTATTTATTTCCTTTGTTTTCTGGAATGTGCCTCCTTGGGCTGTGTTTTTCTTTATAGTATCTTCTGTAATGCTGGATTTGTAAGCAAGTATTGTTTAATTTGTTTTTGTCATTGAATATTTTGTTTTCTCCACCTATGATGATTGAGAGTTTTGCTCGGTATAGTAGCCTGGACTGACATCTGTGTTCTGTTAGAGTCTGCCATGATGTCTGTCCAGGACCTTCTAGCTTTCATAGTCTTTGTTGAGAAATCAGGTATGATCCATATGGGTTTGCCATTTTTTTCCTTGCATCTTCTAGTATTTTTTCTTTGTTCTGTATACTTACTCTTTTGATTATTACATGGCAGGAGGATTTTCATTTCTGGTATAATCTATTAGGTGTTCTGTGGGCCTCTTGTATGCTTATAGGCCTGTCTTTTAAATTGGTGAAATTTTATTCTATGGTTTAGTTAATAATGTTTTCTGGACCTTGAGGATGGGAATCTTCTTTTTCCTCTCTTTCTATTGTTCTTAGGTTTTGTCTTTTCATGTTTTCTTGGGTTGCTTGGATCGTGTGTATCAGAATATTTTTCAGATTTAACATTTTCTTTGATGGATACATATATTTCTTCCATTGTATCTTCCACACTTGATATTTTTTCTTCCATCTCTTGTAGTCTGTCGGTTATGATTACCTCTGTAGTTCCTGTTTTCCCCCTAAGTTCTTCCTCTCCTTGATTTCCTCTGTCTGTGTTTTCTTTAATTTTTCCAAATCTATCTTCAGATATTTAACCATTTTGTTGATTTCCTTCACCTGTCTGACTGTATTTTCCTGCTTTTTCTTCAATTCCTTTACCTCTTTGTTTGAACATTCCTGTTTCTTTTATTTCTTTCAGTGATTTAATTATTTGCTCTCTGAAAGGTCTGAATTGTTTAGCTGCATCTTCTTGTATTTCTTTACAGATGGACATAATCTGTTTGACTTTATCTTCCTCTATTTCTTGGTGCATTTTCCTCCATTATACTCTTCATAAGCATAGATATAAGGTCATCTTTAATTTCATTTATGATAGTGTTTCCATGCTACTTGCTCTTGGATAACTGGGTTCTGGAGATGCCATATTGCTTTAGCTTTTGTTGGTTGTGCTTTGATGACTGCCTTTATCCATCTGGCTGTCACAGGTGTTGGCTGTTAGTTTCTGGTGCCTCCTGGAATCCTGGGGTGGGGAGAATACCTTTGGCAGGAAGATGGTTGTTCCTGAAGGAGGCCTCCTTAGGTTTTAGGGTATGGTCAGCTGAATAGCAGTTCTTCTCAGGAATTGCCACAGTTCACCTCAGGTGTATGGACTTGTGCGGTAACAGTGGTTATTGGTAGTCAGAGTGCCTTTCCTCTCACCAGAAGTCCTGGAGACTGCTGCCTTGCCAATGAGTGTCTTGCTCTGAATTTAGTGAGCTGCTGCTGTTGCTCTTACACTGTGTTTGCTGGGAGCAGCCCTCTTGATGAACCTGGGAGGCCTGTGGTTTGTTCAGGCTAGCTATGGAGACAGGTTGCACCTTGGAGCAGTGCCTAGAGTCTGATCCCATAGATCCCAAACTCTGGAGTTCAGAGATTGGAGCTCTGTGCCCCAGTACCCAAGAGGTAATCACTGGCAGATGAAGGTAGCCCTCATGTGTGCAACAGAAGGCTAGAGCTCAGAGCCTGTGAAAACCCAGGGATTTTCCCAGGGATTTGCTGGATGTCCTGGGGTCTCACCTGATATTTAATATTTTTAATTAAATTTTTATCTTTATATTAATTACAGTTTATTCACTTTGTATCCTAGCTGTAGCCTCCTCTCCCATTCCCTCCCAATTCCATCCTCTCTCCCTCATCTCCTCCCATGCCCCTCTCCAAGTCTACTGGAGGAGGATCTCTTTCCCTTCCATCTAACCCTAGCTTATCATGTCTCATCAGGACTGGCTAGATTGTCCTCCTCTGTGGAATGGCAAGGCTGCTACCCCCTCAGGTAGAGGGGGTATCAAAAAGCCTGCCACTGACTTGATGTCAGAGACAGTCCCTGTTCCACTTACTAGGGAACCCACTTGGATTCTGAGCAGCCATGGTCTCCATCTGATCAGGGATTCTAGGTTATATCTATGAATGGTCTTTGGTTGGAGTATCAGTCCAGAAAAGATCCCTGTACCCAGATATTTTAGTTCTGTTGCTCTCCTTGGAGAGTCCCTGTTCTCTCCATGTCTTACTATCTACCCCTTCTATCATAGGATTTCCTGCACTCTGCCCAGCCTTTGGTCATGAGTCTCAGCATCTGTTTTGATACACTACTGGGTAGAGTCTTTCAGAGGCTTCTGTGTTAGGTTTCTCTCCTCTTTCCTGTTTTCTCCCCCTTCCAATTTCTGCCCTGTTAGCCACAAGAGAGTTTCTTATAAGGGGAACAGGAACTTTCGCTGACATGAAATCAGTGGCTGGCTCTTTGATCACCTCCTTCTGATGGGGGGAGAGGGGGGCAGGCCACAGAGGAAGACAATACAATCATTCCTGTTGAAACCTTATAGGCTAGCTTCAGATGGAAGGGGAAGAGTTCCTCTGCTATCAGTACACTTGGGGAAGGGCATGGGATGAGATTAAGGAGCAAGTGTGGGATTAGGAGGGACTGGGGGAAGGGGCTACAGCTGGGATACAAAGTTAATGAACTGTAATTAATATAAAATTAAATATTAAAATTAAAAAGATGCTTGCCTAGGTTTCCTTGCATGTTTTTGTGATAAGATACCTTAAAAGAACAATTAAGAAATGGAGGGTTTATTTAGCTTACGAGATAAAGGTTACAGTCCATCGTGATAAGGAAGTCACAGAAATGAGAGCTTGAATCAACTTCTCACAATACATCCACAGTCAGGAGAAGTGAATATATTGATGCATTTTAATGCTCAGCACTCTCATACAGCAAGGAATCCATTGTTCAGAGAAAAGTGAAACTCAGAGTTGGCATCCTTTGGAGTAAATACTATTGTGATGAAACACCATAAACAAAAGCAACTTGGGAAGAACACAGTTTATTTTACTTGCAGTTCCAAATAACCATTTATTATCCAAAGCAGTGAGGGCAGAAACTCACACAAGGCAGGAATCTGGAGGCAGAAGCTGATGTTGATGCCATGGAAGGGTTTCTTATAGAACTCAGGACCATCATCCCAGGGGTAGCCTCACCCACAATGGTACTCCTCTTCCATCAATTTGTAATGAAGAAAATGCCCTACAGGGTTCTCACAGTCGAAACTTATAGAGGCATTTTATCAGTAGAGGTTTCAACCTGTCTGATGATTCTAGTGTGTGTCAAGTTGACATAAAACTACCCAGAACAGGACAGGTCTTCTAACTTTAATGAATCTTATTAAGAGAATACTCTACAGACACGATACAGGTGTTTGCATCCCAGGTCATTCTAAATTGTATCAAGTTGCTCATATTGAGTTTGCAATATAGGCACAACACTCCTACATTTGCAGAACTGCAAACTCAAATAACATATCATCTCACTAAAAGGATGGTCCCCACCACCTCTATGTGATTAGGTAAAAGTGGATATTTTTCCTAATTTGCCTACTCCCACATTTACCTAATTCTAACCATGAATAATTCTGTTTGACTCTACATTTAATCAAAAACTATAATCAGAAATTCCTTTTTATTATTAATTATATATTATATATATAATTATATTATATATTATATATAATTAATTATAAATATAATTAATTATAAAATAATTACTTCCCTCCAAATCCTCTTATATACCCCTCTTCATGTTCTTTCAAATTGATGACCTCTCTTTCTATCGTTATTGTGTTTATATGTGTATATGTATTTGCATATATATATATATATATATATATATTCCTAAATATAACCTGCCAAGTCTGTATAAAGATATTTGTATGTATGTCTTCAGGTCAGGGATGATCACTTGGCACAGAAAAGATAATGCTCTTCCTTAAAGAAGCTTTATCTCATGTGCAAAGATTTCCCCAGTTGCCTATAGTTTTTTTTTTTTTTTTTTTATGTAGTATTGAGGCCTTGTGGGCTTTTCCCATGTCTGCTTCACCATTTCCTTTGGTATATTTTCCCAGCGCACATTTAGTCAGTCATGTTGATGATATTTTATAGCTTTTGATTGTACTATGAAACACAATCTCACATCAAACCCTCTACCCTCAACTCACTCTTTCACAAAGTTCCCTGAAACTTTGATACAAGAGAATATTGCTTATATATCCCCTTGAACTGGGATATACAACTTTTCATTTGAATGGTTGTGGTTTTCTTTGGAATTCCTAAGTCCATTACAAAAGTAGTTTCCCCCAGAAGAAAACAAATAACAAGACAGGAGCCTACCACAGAGGGCCCCTGAAAGACTCTACCCAGGAGTGTATCAAAACAGATGCTGTGACTCATAAGGAAACCTTGGGCAGAGTGCAGGGAATCATACGAAAGAAGGGGGAGTTAGTATGACCTGGAGAGGACAGGAACTCCACAAGGACCAAATATATCTGGGCCCAGGGGTCTTTTCTGAGACTGTTTCTCCAACCAAGGACCATGAATGGATATAACCTAGAACTCCTGCCCAGATGTAGCCCATCCCAGCTCAGTATCCAAGTGGGTTCCCTAGTTAGGGGAACAAGGACTGTCTCTGATATGATCTCAATGGCTAGCTCTTTGAGCTCCCCATCTCCCTGAGGGAGGAGCAGCTTTTCAAGGCCACAGAGGAAGACATTGTATCCAGTCCTTAAGAGAACTGAAAAGCTAGGATCAGATGGAAGGTGAGGAGGACCTCCCACATCAGTGGACTTAGAGAGGGGCAGTAAGGTAATGAGGAAGGGAGGGTGGGATTGGGAGGGAATGAGAGAGGGTGCTACAGCTGGAATACAAAGTAAATAAACTGTAATTAATATAAACAAATAATGAAAATTTAATTAAAAATAGAAGACCCAGAAATAAACTTACACACCAATGGATACTTGATTTTTGACAAAGAAGCTAAAACCATACAATGGAAAAAAAGACAGCATCTTCAACAAAGGGTGCTGGTTTAACTAGATGTCTACATGTAGAAAAATGCAAATAGATCCACATTATCACCCAGCACAAAACTAAAGTCCAAATGGACCAAAGACCTCAACATAAAAACAGACACACTAAATTGGTTAGAAGAAAAAGTGAGGAAGAGCCTTGAACTCAATGGCCCAGGAAACAGCATCCTGAACAGAACACCAACAGCACAGGCTCTTAGAGCAACAATTGATAAGTGGAACCCCACAAAACTGAAAATCTTCTGTAAAGCAAAGGACAATGTTGTCAGAACAAAATGACAGCTTATAGACTGGGAAAGTGTCTTCAGCACCCCTATATCTGACAGAGGGCTGATATCCAGAATATATAAAGAACTAAAGAAGTTAAAAAAACAACAAATCAAGTAATCCAATTTAAAAATCGAGTACAGAGCTAAACAGAGAATGCTCTGTAGAGGATTATTGAACAGCAGAGAAACACTTAAAGAAATGCTCAGTGTCCTTAGTCTTCAGGGAAATACAGATCAAAAAGACCCTGAGATTTGACCTTATACCCATCAGAATGGCTAAGATCAAAAACTCAAGTGACAACACATGCTGGAGAGGATGTGAGAAAGGAGAACCCTTCTCCATTTCTGGTGGGAATATACACTTGTACAACTACTTTGGAAATCAATCTGGTGCTTTCTCAGACTATTAGGAATACTGCTTCCTCAAGATCCAGCTATATCACTCATAGGCATATATCCAAAAAATAAGCAAGTATACAACAAGGACATTTGCTCAACCATGTTCATAGCAGCTTTAGTCATAATAGCTAGAACCTGGAAACAACCCAGATGTCTCTCAATGGAGGATTGGAGATAGAAATTGTAGTTCATTTACACAATGGAACACTACTCAGCAATTAAAAACAAGGAAATCATGAAATTAGCAGGCAAATGGTGGGATCTTGAAAAGATCATCCTGAGTGAGATATCTCAGAAGCAGAAAGACACACATGGTATATACTCACTTTTAAGTGTATACTAGACATATAACATAGGATAAACTTACTAAAATCTGTATACCTAAAGAAGCTAAGAAAGAAGCAAGACCCTGGGAAAGCTGATCAAACCTCACTCAGAAAACAAACGGGATGGACATTGGAAGAAGGAGAAAAGAGGAAACAGGACAGGAGCCTCCCACAGAGGGCCTCTGAAAGAATCTACCAAGCAGTGTATCAAAGTAGATCCTGAGACTCATAACCAAACTTTGGGCAGAGTGCCAGGAATCCTATGAAAAATCAAAGGGGGAGATAGAAAGACCTGGACAGGACTGGAGCTCCACAAGGAGAGAAAAAAAATTCTGGGCCCAGTGGTCTTTTCTGAGACTGATACTCCAAAAAGGTCCACTCATGGATATAATCCAGAACTCCTGCTCAGATGTAGTCCATGGCAGCTCAGTATCCAGGTGGGTTCCATAGGAAGGGGAACACAGACTGTATATGATATGAACTCAGTGACTGGTTCTTTGATCACCTCACCCTGAGGGGGGAACAGCGTTGCCAGGTCACAGAGGAGGACATTGCAGTCAGTTCTAATGAGACCTGATAAGCTAGGGTCAGATTGAAGGGGAGGAGGACCTCCTTATCAGTTGACTTGGAGAAGGGCATGGGAGAGGAAGAGGGAGAGAGGTTGAAATTGGGAGGGAATGATGGAGGGGTCTACAGTTGGGATACAAAACGAATAACCTGTAAGTAATATTAAAAATAAAATTTTAATTTAAAAAAGTAGTTTCCTCAGTGAGGGTTGATGAGCACAATGCCACAATCTATTGTCATCTATAGTAAAACAATTATATCTTACATGTTTCTATGACTCCCTAAGCCTCAAGTCAGGATGGTGGATCTGGACATGTACAAAGCTAAAAATTCATAAATAAATAAAATCCTCTCTCTCATGGATTCCTCCAATATATTTCATCTCATTTAGAGTGCTACTGAGTATTCTCCTTCCTTCTCAGCCCTCAGTTCTTCATTTAACTCTGGTTTGTACTTGTCAGTCCTCTCTGTTGTTGGCCTACTTATATGAGAATCTAATAATATGTTTTCCTTACTTCATTGAAGTCACTTCTCATACCCATATTAATAGACTTTGTTTACATGTATTTTGAGTTAACGACAACATAGAGTCCTTAGGAAAAATATTTCTTAATTATCCTTCATTGTTATTACTTGCATTTATTTGGTGCTTAGTTTATTATATAACTAACAATCTAAATTATTTGTGATTAGGGATCTTATGAGGTTTACTGATGGGTGTATCATCCACTCCTCAAAGAGTGTCTACCACATAAAGATTTGCACAAAATACAAATTAGATGACTAAATATTGGAATAAATTTTGAACTAGTATAATTTACATATTTTCAACTAGTTATTGAGTTCCCCATTTTTTCAGACAAAGTAAGAAAATATAAACCTGTTTATGGGATATCTACACTTAATAATAATGTAGTACTGCATTTTTTAAAGATTTATTTATTTATTTATTATGTATACAATGCTATGCCTGCAGGTACACTACATTTTAAATTGGCTAAAACAAAGCAAGAGTACCATGTTTTAATTCATTAGTGAAAAAAAAATTGTTAGTGAAAAATTAATGAAGTTCTAAATGATACATGAATTGTATTTCAAAGCTATTATTTGTTGAATGTTTCTTTTAGGTTTATGCATTTCACTAGAGTGTTATTTTTAAATATTATAGTGATATATACATGCCAATCTAGTCTGATAGTACCTGTCCCTTTATTTCTTGCCTGTTTGCCTCTTATTGAATTTTGGAAAGTGTAGACCTTGGCAGATATATTTTTTTAAACAGTTAATCTTATGACAATTGTATGCTTTGTTCCATTATTTATGCTAAAGACATACCTGAGATTTTATTGTTGTTCATTTGAAAGTGAAATAAATCTTTATTTTCTACTTGGATTTTAAGAATTTCTGTCTGTATTCTCATATTATTTCATAAGTCTGTAGGTTATGTTTTAATAGTATAGAAAATAGTGATAATTTTTAAAATTATTTTTAAATTCATTTTACACCCTTGTTGTAGTCCCATCCTCCTTCCCTGCCCCAGTCCCTCCCTCCTTCCTCTCCCTCCCATTTTCCACAGAAAAGGGGACCTCCCTTTCCCATTTAGCCCAGTTCATCATGTTGTATCAGAACTTAACATGTCTTCTTCCCCTGTAGTTGGCAAGGCAGCCTGGCCAGGGAAAGGAGATCAATAAGCTGGAAAGTAAGTCTGGGTCTGATGCAGTCCCTATTAACCTTAATACAGGACCCACTTGATGCCTAAGCTGCCCATCTACTACATCTTTGTAGGGGGCCTACTTCCAGTTCCTGCATAGTCCTTGTTTGCTCCCTTAGTCTCAGCAAGGCCCTTCGTGTCCTGGTTAGTTTGCTCTGTTTGTCTTCTTGTGGAGGTCCTGTTATCTTTAGGTCCTTTTCTTTCTTCTTCTACTTTTCCACAAGACACCCTCCGCCTTGTTCAGTGTTTGGCTCTGAGTCTCTGCAACTGTTTTGAGGAGCTACTGGGTAGAGTCTCTCAGAGGACAACTCTGTCAGGCTCTTGTCTGCAAGTTTAGCAGAGTATCATTCAGTGTCAGGGTAGGTTTTTGGTTGGGCCAGGCACTGGTTGAGCATTCCCTCAATCTCTGCTTTATCTTTATCCTTACACATCATGTAGGCAGGGTAAAATTTTGGGTCAAAGTGAGTTGGCTGGTGTTCTCCCTCTGATAGGAGACTAGATAGTGAGTGTCCTTAGTCTCTATGGTCTCTGCTACTAGGAGTCTGTTTGAGTACCCCTCATATGCTCCTAAATGCCTTACACTGACTTAGAGCTCCAGCTTGTCACAGAGATACTCCTACCCTCAGTTTCTCTTTTCTCTACAGTCTGTCCTCTCGCCCTTGCTCTCCCCAGGTCTGTTCTCCACTTCTAAATTCTCTGTGCCCCCTCTCCTACTTTACTCCCTCTTCAGCCATTACTTCTGTCTATTCTATCTCCCCTTCCAAGTGAGATTTATACATCCTTCATTGGCTCCTCTATGTTAGTTATCTTCACTGAGTCTGTTCTTCATAGTCTGCTTATCCTGTACAATATGGCTAAAATCCACTTATACCTGAGTACCTTATATGTACTATGTGTGTCTTTCTGAGTCTGGGTTACCTCACTCAGGATAATCTTTTCCAGTGCCATTCATTTGCCTGCAAATTTCATGTTCTCTCTTTTTTAATATCTGAGTTATATTCACTGTGTAAGTGTGCCACTGTTTCTTTATCTATTCTCTGGTTGAGGGACATCTAGGTTGTATTATTTAAAAGATTAATTTAATTTTTCATGTTAATAAAAATTATATTTATCTCTTTTTTCTTTTCTTTTATTATATAAAACATTACCACTTCATCACAGCCTTCCCTTCTAATCTTCCCAATTCCACCCTCACATCCCTCCCCCCTTTTCCTTACTCTTATAGAATGGGATGGCCTCTATGATTACCAACCCATCCTGTTCCATCAAGTCACTGCAGGAATAAGCACAGCCTCTCCCACTGAGATGAGGCAAGCCAGTCCAGCTATGTGAAAGGGATCCAAATGCATGCAACAGAGTCAGTGGCAGCCCTGCAGCCCTGTCTCTAATTGTTAGGAGACCCACATGAAAAACTGGCTGCTCATCTGCTACATATGTGTAAGAGGCCTGGGTTGAGCCCATGCATGCTCTTTTGGTGGTTTAGTCACTGTGAATTCCCATGGGCCCAGGTTAGGTGACTCTGTAGGTCTTTTTGTGATGTCCTTGATCCTTCAAGCTCTCTCAATCCTTCCCCACTCTTCCACAAGACTCCTTGAGCTCTGCCTATTGTTTGGCTGTGGGTCTCTGCATCTGTTTTCATCGGCTTCTGGATGGAGCATCTCAGAAAACAGTTACTTTAGGCTCCTCTTTGCAAGTATGGTCAAGTATAGTGAGAGGTGTTAGCTCTTTCCCATGGCAGAGAGGGGTCTCAGGTAGAGCCGTGCATTGGTTGGTCATTCTTTCCATCTATGTCCTTTTTTTTTAAATCCCTGTACTACTTTAGGCAGGAAAAACATTGGAGTTAAAGGTTTTGTAGGTGGGTTGTATCTCTCTTTTTAAAGACTTGCCTTTATGTTGCTCTGGCTATCCTGTAATTCTCTATGTATACCGGGCTGACTTCAAACTCACAGAGATCTGGAGTGTCTGCCGCCTGAGTGCTGGGATAAGAGACATGTATCACCAAGTCCAGCTTCAATTTTATCTCTTAACTCAATCTTTCTATTATAGTCACTGTTAATGAGAATCTGTTTGTTCATATTCTTATATGTCTTTTATATGTTTTCAGTTTTTAATTATTCTCCATGTTTTATCTCTTGTTTTTTCTTTCTTACCAAATCTTTTATTTTATTTTAGAATTACAATTTTGTTTCTTTATTTCAGTTTCTATGCTTTTAATATTTCTATTAATAATTAATTTAATATTAATAATTACAAGCCTCTTTGTTTTCATATGTAAAGCAAATTAAATTGTGCTCATATTACTTTCAATAAAGTCATGTTAGACATAGTGAAAACATTCAACATTTTCTTCCAACTTTTCCTAACTTTTAGTAATTCTGTGTGTCATATATTTTAAGAATGCTTCATTGACTTAGGTTTTTGGTCATTGGATAAAACAGCTTCATCTAAAATTATAGACAAAGCATGTGCTTTCTTGCTTCAATTGAGTGTTTGGAGTTGATTTCTCACTTACAGCATGCAACATAAGCTAGAAGTTTATTTTCATTTTTTAAAATTTAATTTTATTTATACAGTTATTTATTATAATTTATTCACTTTGAATCCCTGTTGCAGCCCCCTCCCTCATCTCCTCCCAGTCCCATCCACCCTCCATCTTCTCCTCCTATGCCCTTTCCCTGTTGCCCTGATAGGGGAGGACCTCCTCCCTTTCTATCTGACCCTAGACTATCAGGTCTCACCAAAGCTGACTGCATCATCTTCCTCTGTGGCCTGAAAAGGCTGCACCCTCCAGGGAGAAGTTGTATAATTAAGCAGAGTTCCTATGCAAAATTTACATTCAGATTTTCTATTTCCTTTTACTGTGTTCTGTCTCCATATTAGTTCCCCCTGCTGTAGATCATAGACTCTGTTCTGCTTCTTCCAGCAGTGGGCTTGGCAGTATCTACCCCTCATTTTGCAGACTTGCCAGTTTTCAGACAAGGAGCATTGAATCTGTGAATATGACCAAGCCTTTCTCTTTTCATTTACCCAACTATTGTCTAACCTTTTGTATTCAGTTTTCTTTCATCACTCCACATTGTCCCCCTGTGGTTAATCATTATATTTTATCTAAATCTGTAAGTTTTTCACAGAGAAATAAATCTTATAGAAGGTATGCCATTATTACATGTATCTTGCATGTAATTTGGAATTGATTGATTCCATCTGGTACTTTTAGTTATTTGTAAGTCTTATTCAATTAAAAAACTAATGGGATGAAAAGCTACATTTTAACCCAATCAACACACCATTTTGTCCTGGTCATATTTTCTCATGCACATTTTTTTCTCAATTACAGAATAGAGAAAGAAATTATTTAAATTGTTGAGGTTTCTTCTTTTGTTATATATTTCATTAAATTTTAGTCTAGATTTGAGTTTGCTTGACTTCTTTCTGTCTCCTGCCATCTGCTCCTCTTGGCTTCTCCATCCCCTTCCCAGTTATGCTTTTCTTCTGATTTACATTTGCAATTTTGTTACAAGGTTACCCAAATTCTTTTTCAGATTTTCAAATACAAGTTTTGTGATGGAGGGAAATCAAACTTTACACTTTAAGCGTTTGCTCTCATTCATGGGTCAATTCATTCAATAGAAATTTAATGGAAACTGTGGTCAGTTAAAGTAGTGGTTATGAACACAGATGGGTAGGAGCTAATTATCTCTCTCATTGAGTTAAGTCACAAATTTTAGTGCAAATAGAGTCATAACTAAAACATGGAAATATAATCAATATAATCACATGTTTAATACTGGGTATAAGAAACACTGAACCTTTCTTCTTGCATCATAAAAAAGTTATTTTTTTATTTCATATTAGGAAGTCAGCCATTACTCTCTAAGTTGCCTTTAGTAGTCACCTTAAACGTTTTTTTGTTCTACTTCAAAGACATCCTAAGGATCATTTATTATGTTTTTGCAAGGATTTTGCACCAAATGTAGACAATTTTCCCATTGTTAGCCTTTAACCTCATTCTGATTTTATGTCCAAAAAATCATCTTTTACTGTTTTCATATAATATAGAAAATATTGAAATGTTGACAGTTCAATTATTATTTTTTTAATGATTGAGGAAAGGGGCCTATAAAAGGTGTGAGAAACCACAGAATGTCAACATACTCAAATCCCCCTGTTGCACTAATAAACACTCACACACATACACACATACACACACACACACGCACACACACACACACACAGACAAAAACAAGCATGTGCATGCACACAAATACTGAAGAAAAGTTATTTAAAGTTTTCTAACAGTCGGCAAGTTTAGTGACAGCACTGGAAGATCACAGAAGCTAACAGCAACCAATGATGAAATTTTGTCAAATTAAATAGAAATTAATTGTTTTATTTATGTAAATTTCAGTGGCTAAGCTTTGTTTTCAATTCCTGAGCAACTATTGTTCTAAAAATGTTTATTTATCATATGTGTCAAGTCATACTCTTTAGGCTCAAAGGTAAAGTACAACATAGTATTACTTATTGAAAAAAGTGTACTGGGAATTGATCTTAGGACTTTACAAACAGTCAAGCTGCAACCTAAGCCCCATTTCTGTGTATTTCATCTAAACCGGAGACAAAAGGAAGGCAATAAACAAAATGCATTTTCTTGCTGGTCACTGAAGGGGCCTCAGAGTCGGCACAGAACACACTTAGACATCAAATTCTCAGTACAAAAAAAGATTTTATTTTTCACTTGAAGGGACAAGCAAAAATTAACTTTGGATCAGGCAAAGACAGGAGCAGATGTCTCTGTAGAAATAGCTTTAAAGAAGATTAAAGGGAAATCAGTGTTAGGATGATTTAATAAGTCCTGATTGGCCAAATAATAAATTTTGATTGATAGACCTTAGTATTCTGATGTTGAACCTTGGAAATGAGTTAGGCCCAAGAAAGTGCGCAGATAAGGGAATAGACCTTGGTGGCTAACTTTAGGAGTGGAGAAGGAAATGAGGTGGACAAGACCTGCTGTTTACAATGCTTGTACCCATAGAGCCCTTCAGTCATTTCAGACATAAAATCATTCCTTACTTAAGAAAGCAGATGTAGATGGGAAACAGAGTTTTCTAAGGGTGAAGGACCTTTCCAAGTTTCATGAAAAGTCAGGGTTTGACAAAACCATATTTTTAAGTTCTTACTGGACTGAAATAATTGTTTACATTCTGTGGAAACTGACAAAATAGAAAAAAACATAAACAAAGAGAGGGGAGAATATACAATGTCCAAAGATGGGGCTCTGAGATTCATTATGGTTTAGAATGCTAATGAACACGATTTTGCAAGCAATGTTGAAGAGTATCATTATTTAAAGACACACTCACCTGGTACCTATTTATAGACAAAGGGGAAATTCTAGTCAACCATTGCAAAGGATAATAAAATGGTCTTTAAAATATCAATGCTTACAGAAAAACTGGAAATATTAGGTTATTATTGTTTTGAGGAAATACATTTTAAAAGTTAAAAAAGTTAAATATGTGTAAATAAAGTACTTTGACCTGTGAAGGGGATTTTTGTGTTTGAAAGACAAGGGTAATTGGAGAAATTTTGTATATGTTTTATAAATAGTAAATAAACACAGAAAATGCACAAATACGGGAAGAAAGTAGGAAATGGGAAGATGTAGACACAGCTACCTACACACAGACATATATAACTCTTCAGAGAGTTAGGAAGATACCAGATTTGTAGTAAGTAATATGAAAAGATCATATTTTTAAAGAATATTGTATTGTAGAATACTATATAGTCGATGTCTGACAAATATTCGAAGACTGGCACAATAACAGTTTTAAAACAGGGAACCCTGAAATTGTTAATCAATCCAAGGAAATAATATAAAATACATAAATACTTTAAAACAGGAGCTTCACAAGGAGAGTAATAGAACTAAAATATCTGGGCACAGGGGTCTTTTCTGAGACTAAGACTCCAAACATGGACTATTTATGGATATAATCTAGAACCTATGCTCAGCTATATCCCATGACAGCTCAGTAAGGGGAACAGGGACTGTTTTGACATGAACTCAGTGGGGGCTCTTTGAACCTTTCCCCAGCCCTGAAGGGAGACCACCCTTGCCAGGCCAAATAGGAGGACAATGCAGTCAGTCCTGATGAGACCTGATAAGCTAGGGTCAGATGGAAGGGGAGGAGGACATCCCCTATCAGTGGACTTGGAGAGGGGCATGGAAGGACATGAGGGAGGGAAGGTGGGATTGGGAGGAAATAAGGGAGGGGGCTATAGCTGTGATACAAAATGAATAAACTATAATTAATATAAAAATAAAAATGATTTTAAAAGATTCTATACTTTAACATTATAATTTCTGCAAAAAATAAATTATGTTATCAACCTAATTGTTAGATGAAAACCCTTTAATATCCCTGAGAGTTAAAAGTGAAAATAATTTAGGTGCTTTGAGTTTGTCAAAAATGACATTTTAAATACTACTTATAGAGCAGTAACAATATAAAAGGACTTGATTGGCTGGAATGCTTTAAAATTATAGTGCCTGCTTTTTAGAATGCAATGTCAAGAGAATGTAAGAGAAGTCAGGCTAGGAACACATTTTTACTTGAAGTCTTCTTGTTAAAGGAATTACACAAAAATGATATAAACAGTAAGAATGTATGCAATGTTTACAAAAATAAGTTAAAGACTACGAGAGATTACCAAAGAAAATATACAGAACAAACTCATTAAATGAACTTTGCCTGTGTGTGTGATATGAGGCTCTGTAAGTACCAGGCGTTAACTGAATGTGTTACTGGAACATCCTTTATTATGTTGTTTCTTTCACTCTCAGCACCTCCATGCTTTTTTGAAAATTAGACTTTGAATAGTTCAAACGTCTTTGCTATATCTGTTTGAGCAGTCATGTGACTTCTGTCCTTATATCTCACTGTGTCATATTGCATTTATTTGTTTGACGAAATATTCTTCTGTCAGAATCATAGTTAATATATACATTAATGTGTTGTGGAATTCAGTTTGCTAGTAAGTATTTCATTGAGATTTCACTTGTTTTCTTAGTTTTTATTGTTGTTATTGTGTACATATATGGCTTTACTATTAGAAAGCTTTGTAAGAGAGTTGGTAGGTTTACTGCATCATTTATTTTATTAAGTAAATTGAAGATCACTAGAATTTATTCTTCATTATAGATCTAGTCATATTGTCACTGACTTGAAAAAGTCCAAGTATATTTTATTTCTGTCAGTTACCAGAGCTTCAATCACATTTCTTATCTGTTCAATTTGCTTATATACTTTTGGTAAATTTAAGTAAGTCTTGTATTGGTACTTCAAGACAGCACTTTTGTTTTATGTGTAAGTTATATGATTGTTTTGTACCTAAATTATATTGCAATATACATAAGGCATGAAGCACTGACTGCATCTAAAACATTGCAGCTATGTGATTGTGGAAGACCAGCTTCAGCAGGTCAGGGTAAGGGGAAGCAGGGCAGTGACTCAGCAGACTTTTCTCTCTGGAGTAAAGCTTGATTCACTGGGAAAATGAAGTACTCTGTCTGTGCCTTCAAGAAATGCTTTTGATTCACTAGAACAGAAAAAAAAAAAAAGAACAAGAAGAAAGGAGGAAAAGTGTCACATACACACATATGCATGCACATGCACACACAGCACACTCACAGGAACACAGGCACCCAGTTGGTGGATATACAACAAGCCCCAACAACTTCACACATACCTATACCTACCTACCTACCTACCTACATACATACATATATCACATTTGGTGGATGGAAAAAAAGGTTATTTTTATTCCCACAGCTTTATAATTCAGCAAAATTACTCCAGCAGTACAAAATCACAGTGTGATTTCATTCTATTTTTCTTTAAGGGAATGCTTACAAAGAGAAAAAAGAAGCATTCCTCAATACCCTCAAATGATCAAATGTTTTATGCATTATGGATGAAAAGTACATTATTCTCAAGAACCCACATACATTTAGAGCTAAGCAACTTGTTATAGGTTAACAAAGTATAAACAAGGTAGTGTTCTCAGCCACTTGTTTACTGGCAGGCTGCAATTTGCAGATACAACAAAAAAAATCAATTATTTTATTATTTATTTAAAAGTATCTCATAAAATTCTTAAAAGAATCACAAATCTCATTGTTTACATAAAAAAAGCAGTCATTTCAACTTTAAAACCTCACAGCGCACATGTAACTAATTAGCAATAATTTCAGGAAGCTGAGGGCAAAATGGGTACAAGCAATTAATCATCATCTTGATCACCAGCATAGCTTTAGCAAGAGAGACTAATCAGTGAGTAATAGTTGGGTTGTCATCTTTTTGTTCCCTGACCCAAAAAATCCATACCTCTTCTATTAAGATCATGCCTTTTTGAACTTCAAAGTTTTTCCTAATATTTTCTACATTAAAGCCACTAGCAAATACCATCTCAACCTGGCTTTACTACCAATCTGTTTCTCTGTATTCTTTCTAATATTCTTTCTTTTTTAATATAATTTATTTATTTTTATATTAATCACAGGTTAGGTACTTTGCATCCCAGTTGTAGCCCCCTTCCTCATTCCCTCCTTTATCTCCTTCCTGCCCCCCTCCAAGTCCACTGATGGGGGAGGACCTCCTCCTCTTCCATCTGACCCTAGCTTATCTTGTCTCTTCAGGGCTGGCTGCAATGTCCTCTTCTGGGATCTAGCTAGACTCTTCCTCCGGGGTGTGTGTGTGGGAGGGTTGAAGAACCAGCCATTGAGTTCATAATAGAAATAGTCCCTTTTCCCCTTACTAGGGTACCCACTTGGATACTGAGCTACCATGGGCCACATCTGGGCAGGGGTTCTAGGTTATATCCATACATGGCCCTTGGTTCGAGAAACAGTCTTGTAAAAGAACAATCTACATCTCTAACGCCTTTCTGAGGGTTGTGGTTGATTCATTGCTCTGCTGTAGCAGCTAAGCTTGAAAACCCTATTGTTGTAAATGCCAACGCTACTGCCCAGTGAGGGGCTGGAAGTCCCCTGAGAGTTCCATTATAACTCATAATATAAGGGATGTGGTGATTATGAAGACCACAAGCAAAGCAACACACTACAAAGTCCTGAAGTCCCCAGGACACTGTCCTTTGGGCTCTGCCCCTCAGAGGCACACCCATCATGGTTGTGCTAATCAATGTTCCGCATTCCATGAGTTCTAAAACCCTTTGTTGTTCCTCTTACATAGCCCTTGACCAAGGAGAATCTCTTTCTGTGCACATCATGCTTACATATTTTTAAATACACTCAAAAAATAAAACGTTTGTGTATATGTGTGTGTGTATGTGTGTGCACGCATGCACTCAGACTTGTGTGTGAGCTTTCCTGGATTTTTTTATGGAACTTTTTTCTTTCTATTTTTAGTTTTTAGATACAATATTCTCAGTACACTATATTGACCCCAAAGTAAAAATCAGCCTGCTTGTGCATTCCAAATACTGTGAGCCTAATGATTTTTAAAGAGTATTTTCCAGAAAAAAATAAGCAAAACTTAACACATTTTAATGTGAAACAATACAGTATTATGATTTCCAATTCCCACATTTTTGTCATGAACTCCCATAATTAATCAAATCTGTTACATTTACATATACTTTCATTAATCTTAAAGATTTCTTCAAAAAACTTCTTACACAGGATGAAGGGCATTTTCTTTTTTCTTTTTTAATTTTATTTTTTATTATTACTTTTTACAGTTTATTCATTTTGTATTCAGGCTGTAACCTGCCCCCTTATCTCCTCCTGGCCCCACCATCTCTCCCACATCTCTCCTTCCCTCTCCCCTAGTCCACTGATAGGAGAGTTCTCCTACCCTACTGTCTGATAGGTATTTTCTAAGTAAACACACTTTGTTTTCTTCATGTTCTCACAACTCATTTATCACTAAACTTTTATACGTTATTATGTGCATATTATCTTAAATTATTACACTTCTCGTATTCATTTAAGGATACAATGCCAATCTTAACTGCCTACATTGAAAAGCTTAACATGATATGTGCATTTTTCAATACATTTTATGCTACTTTGTATTTGATATACATATGGATTTTAAGCACTATAATGTTAGTAGAAGTCTGACAATTATATCACATGAACACAAGTGATTGTTATCATAAGTATCTTACAAATATTTACATAAAATTTACAATAGTAAAATGTCATTATACATGATTTAAGTTAAATGACACGAATCTCCTAAGTTGCTACTTCAGGTTTTGAAGATTGAGATAGATTACGGTCCCTATCCCCATTTATTGCACTTTACGTTCATTGAAGACTTGTTTCTTTAAAACCTTCATGATGTAAGGCATTCTCTTTTCCTATCCAAATATTCATTTTTTAAAAAAATTTTGTCAATTATATTTTATTTTTTTTATTTTTAAGATGTTTCACTTGCATATTATGCTTACATCATTTTTACCTCTTCCCCTTTTATCTCTGACTCCTCCCGTACCCTGCCTATTCCATCCCAAATACATTTCTCTACTGCTAAGTATCACACTATCATATAGTAAGAGCAGCACTTAATTTTATACATGTAATTGGATGGGCATTTGAATGTAGCCTTCTCTTTGTTTTCTGATGAGTGGATATTCTTCTCTGAATATTTTGTTTGTTTTGACAATAAATATTTATGTAAATTTTGCAAATACTAAGGAATAATATTCTAGTTAATGCTATAGATGTACTTTAATTTTGTTTGGTATAGTTTTATAGTTTGAAGGAATTCTAGAAAATAATTTATCTTAGTATAGATAATTTAACATATCATGTTATATAACCATGGCAACTGCAGGTTTGAAAATGTATATTTATTAATTTTGTAAAGAATATTCTTTTTGGTGCTATAGTTCCACGTATGAATTGGCCACAGAGGAATTTTCTTATCAGCACTGTCCATTGAAGCCATGTAAGGCTCTCATGGACAAGTTCTTACTGGGATTAAATGTCAGTACTGAGTGATACACACCATATTTTCCAATTTTAATAGGATAGAATAAAATTCTCAATGTGCTAAGACAGAACAAACATGTTTGTCTAACAATTATCAGAATCTCATATAAACATTTTAAGACAAGCTTTTATAATTAATAAAATATTTTTGTTTCTTGAAGCTCAGGCAAGTCTTAAAGTTTTATATAGCTGTATGTGATCTCAAATTCCTGATGCTACTGCCTTTTTTACTTTATTGTGAGGTATCTGGCATGAAACACCATTTCCAACTGCAACTTGTATAAATCTATGGGTTAAAGGATAAATACCCAAAATTTATAAAGAGACCATATAGTTGAAGCAGATTGACAGAAGATATCCTTAAGACTTTACAGTTTCAATCAGGAAAACACAGGAGACATGTAAATTATGAGAAGTGATGGAGGAGAGTGAATTTAATGTTCAAGCAGCCTTCATGAGAATAAGGTGTGGTTAAGGATTTAACCAAATAATTCTTCTTTGTCTATGGAATTATTAACATTTATATCTTTTATCCTTCTATTCTCACATACCACATACTATGTAATAAATAAAAATAGTTTGAAATATTTTTAAATTATTTATTATTATAATTTCTTACAATTTATTCACTTTGTATGCTGGCTGTGGGCCCCTCCCTGTCTTCTCCCAATCTCAGCCTAGTCCCCCTATGCCCCTCCCCTAGTCCACTGATAGAGGAGCTCCTCCTCCTCTTCTATTTGAGCCTAGCCTATCAGGTCTCATCAAGATTGGTTGCATTGTCTTCCTGAGCAACCTGGCAAGGCTGTACCTCCCAAGGGTAGGTGATCAGAGAGCCTGTGACTGAGTTCATACTAGAGAAAGTACCTGCTCCCCTTAGGGTCATCACTTGGAGACTGAGTCTCTGGGCAACATCTGAGCCAGGGTTTTACAACCTCTCCATGAGTTGTCCTTGGTTGGGTTATCAGTCTCTACAGGGCCCCCAGAGCTCAGTATTTTTGTTTTTTGTTTGTTTGTTTGTTTGACTCTGTTGATCTCCTTTTAGAGCTCCTGTCCCCTCCAGGTCTTTCTATTCCCCCCTTCTTTCCTAAGTTTCCCTGCACTCTACCCAAAGTTTAGCTGAGTCTCAACCTTTGTTTCAATACAACACATGCTGGAGAGGCTGTGGAGAAAGGGGAGCCCTCCTCCATTGCTGGTAGAAATGTAAACTTGTACAACCACTTTGGAAACTAATCTGGCACTTTCTCAGAAAATTAGGAATAGTGCTCCTTCAAGATCCACTTATACCACTCCTAGGCATATAGCCAAAATATGCTCAACTATACAAGGCTCAGCCATGTTTGTAACAGCTCTATTAGTAATAGCCAGAATCTGAAAACAACCTAGATGTTCCTCAGTGGAGGAATGGATACAGAAATTGTGATTCATTTACACAATGGAATACTACTCAGCTATTAAAAACAAGGAAATCATGAAATTTGCAGGTAAATGGTGGGAACTAGTTCCAGATCTTACTTTTAGAATTTCTATGTGTAATTAAGAAACACCATATATGTACATATGTGTATGTATATGTGTATTATATGTCATTCTTAATATGCTTTGAATTTTTGTTTTAAATTTCTGATTTTGTAATCTAAAATAATCCATGATCTTTTTTCTTCCCATTCTCTCCCACCCTCTCTTCTCTTTCTTCTGTCTTCTCCTCTCTCTGCATAAAAAACATCAAACAGAATAAAGTGTAAAACACTTATGGGGAAAAATATGTTGGAGTCGGGAAAAATATATAGGTAGGGTCGGAATGCAGAGAATCTTAAGAAAGAAGTGAGAGATAGAATGACCAGGAAGGAACAGGAGCTCCACAAGGAGACCAAAGAGCCAAATAATCTGGGCCCAAGTGTGCCTGCAGAGATTGATGAATCAACCAAGGACCATGCATGGAGAGGACTCAGACACCCTTCTCAGATGTAGTCCTTGGGCACCTCAGTCTCCTTGGGGGGTTCTTAGTAAAGGAAGAAGGGGCAGTCACTGGCGTGAACTTGGTTGTTTGCTCTTTAAAAACTTCCCCTTGATAATGTGGCCTTGAGAGGCCACAGAGGAAGAGGATCCAGACAGTCCTGATGAGACCTGATAGGCTAGGGTCAGATAGTAGAGGAGGAGGACTTCCCCTACAGTGGACTAGGGGAGGAACATAGGAGGAGAAGAGAGAGGGAGGGTGCAGGTGCATCCAGGAGGAGATGAGGGAAGGGGCTACAGCCAGGATACAATGTGAGTAAATCGTAATTAATATAATAATAAAGGTAATGACTTTTTTAAATATGTAAAAGTAAAAATGGTTAAATATCAAAAAGATTGCCTTTTTAAATAATTAGTTAATATCTATCATTTTATTGTGTAAAGGGTATCATACATAGCCTTGTTCATATTAGGCTAGGCAAGTGTTCTACCAATGAATATTACATGATCTCAGAAATATTTTCAGCTGGCAAAATTAAAAGATAAAAGTTGACAAGCTTATAAGCTTACCCATTTCCTTCTATTGTGGTTTAAAAATGGGTTTTTTATTCAATAATGTAAATATAAAAACACATAAAAAAGAGTTCAATGATCAGTCTGAAGAGGGCTTTATTTTTAAAAGAAAGTGAAAGAAACTCTCATCACTTTGGGAGCAAGAACAATACTGAGTGACCTTTAGGTTTCTGGTACACTTCAGTGTGAAAAGACTTTCTTGTTCTCCTTGACTGTGAAAGTACTTAGTCATAATGAATGCAGAAAAAAGCACTGATTTTGGTTCCTGAAACAGATATGCGAATGTGACTGATAAAGCTTCATAGGGCAGGTACCTACATATTGCAGGCACTGGGAATGAACTCTCTAATGTAGTCTTCACTGAAGCAACATCACACATGCTGTTTGTCATAATAGATTGACTTTGAAAGTGTTACATAAATTTCCACCTATGAAGAGATTAGTAACTTATGTCTCTCTATTTCCTTGTTAGTATCTGGAGGTGATAAAAGGATCAGTCTCCCTGGATGCTTTTGAAGTGCATGACTCTATTCGTAGGAAGCATTGTTATCTGCAAAGCATAACAGGTGTCTGCCTTCCATCCTATTTCTTATTTGCTGTGATTATTAGTGTCACCGTCTTTATGAGAGCTGCTCTTCTAATGGACTCACTTTTGACATTTTATAGCCTTTAACCCAAAAGATCACCCAAATTACCTTCATTCACCCTAGTTCCTACAGACATAATTTTCTGAGTCCACATTACAATGTTTAGGACAAAGATCAACCAATTGTTTTACAACATGTGGAGATATCTGATAGAGTTTTAGCACCATTGGATGTTGATTTATTATTATATTTTTAGTCCTTTAGATGCCTAATGAGTACACACCACATTACAGGTAGGATGTTGGTACGCAATAGTAATTTCCCACTATTCTGTATGTATGTTTTTGTTAATGTATGCATATTTTCATTTATTTATGCGTTACATACATGCAATTAAATAATATATATTTATTAATACATATAAAGGTTTTTACACTTATATATTGAAAAATAACAATTTATTAATCATTTGTCACAAAAATTTATTGTAAATATATTTTTATATAATATAATTTGATCTTCACAATAATATTGTAGAGTACATAGAATAATTCATCTCATTTTATCAAGTAATCATTTCTTTGGTTGTAGCCATCCTGCACAGCTTATTCATCAGACTAGAAGAACCTGGTCCTGCAAGACAGGGTCTTCTTTGACAATCAGTTTGTATAAACCACATGCTGCTTTCCAGGGCAAATTCCTGTCTGGTGCCTCTTAGTTAGGTTTCTCTCCATCCCCCTATTTCAGAAATGAAGGTGTCTATTGTAGCCATATTCAGGTGTTTCCAGCAGAGATCCCAGCTCATCTATTGGATTTATTTTTTTCAGTTCTGCTCAATAGAATTCTATACTTCAGCAATTTGAGAGTCCTCCTCATTTGTATTTGAGTAGATGCTTAGGTTAAACTCATTTTCATTGACTCCTGAATACATCACTTTGGAAGGTGACTGAACGATGCTCTTGTAAAGGCCTTTTGAAACATGTTTTTTTTCCATAAGATACTCTTCTTCCTCTAAGAAATACCATTATTTACTACTGTAATTCAAACAGAAGGAATCATATGGCTTTATCTAAGATAAAAATGCTTATTAGACCCATTATGTTAGATAATTTTATAACATCTTGTAATACTTATTTTGATTAAAATTAATTTTAGTGAGGACTGTCAATCTTCATAATAGTTAGAAATGTACTATCACTTTGATTTTAATTATGCACATATTACAGACAATACTAAGGAGTTTTATAATGGATGGTTTCCAATTGTAATAAGTTTTTCTTACTGTTATAGAATACAGGAATCTGTTCATAGAGAAATACTTTACTTATATTTGGAAAAGACTACATTTCTCTATCGATTTCACTTTAAAACAATTTTCATTGATCTCACATTATACATCATTCATTGCTCCTTTCTTATTTTCCTTATCTATTTTTCTATAGCTCTTATATATATGAATATTCTTCAATATTATTCAAATTAAGAGCAATTTTATATTAACATATTTTAAAGAGCTATGTCTTTTATTATACTTTTCCTTAGAAATTTATTATGTTCCGTATCTTAAAAATGTAAAGAATTAAAATATGACCTTGGTTTATTCTGAAAGTAGACTTCTATTTATTCTCACTTTAATGAATTTTTATCATTTCCTTCTAATTTGGCCTCTTTACTAAAATAATTACTGATTTCTCTCTTCTGAATTAGCCATCAGTAACTAAATTCAAATAGGCACTTAAAAAGCCTGTCTCCTGGGTGCTATAAAGAGTCCCAATTCCTTTTGAAAGTACTGTCTTTTAGCCCATGTCTTAGCATGGGAATTTGTGACAGATACTAAATAGGACATCAAAATGCCACATGAGTTCTTCCAAAGAACTCATGAATTTCCTCATCAAATTATTGCCCTAACTTAAGGTTCCTGTGAGTTCTTCTGCCAAATATTTAGCTCTTTATGAAACTCTTACTGCCTCAACTAATATTTTGTTCTGTTCACATTTTCAGTCGTTTCTTCCTTTTTACATATAAGACCTTTAGAATTTCATTTAGAATTTATTCTCTTTGGTTAAGCACATGCCCATGGAATTGCTAGTTAACATAATATACAAAAAAGCAGGATTGGATAATCTGTGAGCCATTTTCCCTTGACAAATGATGCTCCCTTTCCTCCAATCATTAGTTGTCTGTGGTTGGGGCCTTGTGGAAATTTTCCAAAGTATGATGGCATGTAAGCATATGCTGTTAGTTTTCAAATCATATTTAAGCAATAACATTTTTGAGAATCAATGGGTAAAATTTCCTTGTATGCCTAGAAGAAACTATCTTACAACAGACATCCTGGTCCTCTGGCCCTGAGAGTGATTCCCCCATGATTTTGGAATTCTCACTTAACAATGTGGTAGACACTGAGGTGTAGATATGCCGTGGTCAGTTATTGTGTAGATTTTGACCAATTGTGGGTTTCTGTAACAGCCTCTGTTTGCCGCAAAGAGAGGCATTTCTGATGAAGAAATGAGGAGTATACATATCTGTGGATACAAGGGTACTGAGAAAAGTTTATATATATAATATGGCTTCTGCCATTTTCATATATATGTATACATATAAATATGTGTGTGTGTGTGTGTGTGTGTGTGAAAATGGCAGAAGCAGGTCTTCCATAACATCTATGGCTTCTCCAGACTTGAGTAGTTGTTGATTCCCTTCTATTGAAGAAGCCATAACTCTAACTAGATAGCTGATTTTTATCACTAAGTAAAGGTACCACTAACTGCATCACTGGGAATATCTTGCTTAGCCGGTGAATGTTGGGATTCACCATTTTACAGTTGACTAAGACTGTTTTTCTCTCTTGTCAAGGGGAAGTTTTAAGATGAGTGACTGAAAAATCATTACATAGAAAATATACTCATGCTTAGTAAATTGTTACTTTCTAGAATTCTATTCTGAAATGCTGATGAATTGGCTTTTGTACTTGACATTTCTTAAGATAGTAACATACCCATAATAAAAAAAAATGTCAGGAGAGAATTCAACTAAGTCATATGTGGTATGACAATAATATTTTTCTCAAAGCAAATATAGTAACAACATATGACCATATGTTGCTCAATAACCCTAAGGATAAAATGGATAGACTGCAGCATGAAGAGTCCTTGCACACTGTTAGAGAGTCAGCCAATTACTCTTCTAGTCCTGTACAACTGGCTACTTATGAAACATTAAAATCAAATCACTTTAGGCAACTGCTTTGTAATGGATTAACTTGTCCATAATATAATCAAGCCTTAGAATAATATTACAAATGCCAAACAAGAGTTTCAAACAGCAACATTAAGACCCTTTGCCAGATGAATCCATTACTACAGAGAGAAATCCTTCAGGCAATGTTAGGTCAGTGATTATAGCAATTTATTTCTCTTTAGCTTATAGCACCCTGACCTCTTCATCTGTTTCTCTTCTATAAAATTATACTTCAGAATTTACACACACAAACTCTTGCTTATGAAATCATTTAATTTCTTTCAGTCAAAAATGTGGATATAATTTAATGAAAGTAGTTACTCCCTATAATTCTATTCTGCAGTGCTGACCAATTGGCTTTCATACTTGTACTTTTTTAAAATAGTAACGTTCTTTGCAATAAAAATACTTAGACTCAGACTGTATACTGGCTTATAATTGTAGCAATTAGCATATTCTGTTTAGAATATTTTTCAAATAGGTAGAAAATTGCATATTTAATATCTTTTATCATCATCATCATCATCATCATTATTAATTACAATTTATTCACTTTGTATTCCAGTTGTAGCCCCGTCCCTCATCTCTTCTGGGTTCCCCCTTCTACCCTTTTCTCCTCCTATTTCCCGCCCCTTTAGGGGAGATCCTCTTCCCCTTCTATCTGAGCCTACCCTAGGTCTCATCAGGACTATCTGGATAAGCTTTCTCTATGGCCTACTAAGGACACCTCACCAGGGGGAGGTGATCAAAGAGCAAGCAACCGAGTTCATGCCAATGACTGCTCCTGCTCCCCTTACTAGGGAACACCAATGGTCACTGAGCTGCCCATGGTCTACATTTGAGCAGAGGGTCTAAGTACTCAACCATGTTCATAGCAGCTTTATTCATGATAGTCAGAATCTGGAAACAACCTAAATGCCACTCAATAGAGGAATGGATAAATTATTGTACATTTACACAATCGGATACTACTTAGCAATTAAAAACAAGAAAATCATGAAACTTACATGCAATTGGATGGAACTAGAAAAGATCATCCTGAGTGAGGTAACTCAGACCCCAAAAGATAAACAGATGGAATATGCTCACTTACAGGTGAATATTAGTCATATATTATAGGAGAAACATATTAAGATATATAGTCCTAAAGAAGCTTAACAACAGGGAGAACCCTAGGGAAGATCTTAATCCTCATTCAAAGGAGCAAATGGGATAGACATTAGATGTGAGAGAAGACAAGGAACAGGACAGGGGCCTTCCACAAAGGGCTTCTGAAAGACTCTACTCATCAGGGTATCTAAGCAGATGTGATACTCATAGCCACACTTTGGATAGAATGCAGGGAATCTTATGAATGAAGGAGGAGATAAAAAGACCTGGAGGGGAGAGAAGCTCCACAAGGAAACCAACAGAACCAAAAAATATGGGCCTAAGGGAGCCTGTAGAAACTGATGAATCTACCAAGGCCACACATGGAGAGGATATTTAATATTAAAATTTTAGAGAGAGAAAAATACAAAGATTCCTCAAGTATTAAAATTTAACTATTCCAAAAGTATAAAAATTAATAAGATAAAAAGCACTCTAATTTTTTCTAAATTTAGCATAAGCCTAATATTAAAACAATGATTAAATTATATCAGATTATATTACTTATTACGCATAAGATAACCTAAAATGAGTCTTTAATCCAAGAGGCTAGAATTTAGTTTCACTTGGCTCCTATTAAATCTAAGAGTTATGACCATCCCTCCAAAAATATCATCTGCAATTCTATTTCCTGACATTTCTCCCATGTGGAGAACATTGCTAGCACTCATGAAAAGATAAGATTCTTCTGTGTTTGAAATCATCTCCTGTGAATCAGTTCATTTTCTGTTTTACTCTTTTTTTTTTCTTTCTTTTTCTACATTTTTTTTCTTTATACATAAAAATATACAAAAGTGGACTTAGGGGCAGAGATCCAAGATGGCGACAAGCATGCACAGTTTCAGAGTTGCAGAGGAGCTGAGGCACTGGAATTCATGAGTGGAAGGATGACTTAAGCCTGGGAAATGATGGTGAGGCTTTCTAAACAAGAGGGAACATCACACAAGGGATGACTTTGGACTCAGGTCACACACAGACTTGTTTGGGGAAGGAAAGAAATGATCCTTTGATCTCCCAGCACTCACCTTCTTCAGGCCTCGCTCCTCCTCGGCAGAGCTGGCTCAATGAGATTCTCAGCTCAGAACTCACTGCTTGGTACTGTAGTGGCAGAGGTGGGGCTCCTAGCCACTCAGCCATGGCTTCTCACTGTACCTGTCTTGGAGTCCCAGACTTGAGGCGCCATCCTCCCTGTGTCCCAGGTCTGTGAGCAGCCATACGGAATCCACAGGGTCTCCCAGCCACTGACGGTACAACCTGCCTAACTGGTGATAGATAATAGGCTATATAGCCACCAAAGTCCAGCAGACCTGCCAAACAAGCTAGGCACACCAGGCACCAGGCCTCTCAGGTCTGGAGAGCACAGTGGTGGGCCCCCACAACTTCCCAAAAGGTGTCTGGAATGGCATCCCAGTCTTCAGGTGCAGTTGGACTTCCTAACCTGGCAGCTGCAGCAGCATTGAACTGGCAGAGTTCATCAGTCCTCCTGCGTATGACTAAGCAGGGCCAAACCAGAGAGTAGAGAGCCCGGATACCATGATCCTTGCCTATGTGACCTGATTGAGAGTGAGTGCACCCTTGAGTGTCTGCAGAGGTTCAGATCCAGGATCCTTCTAAATTAGCTGTGGACCTCTCCCACCCATACACCCATTGTGGGAAACAGACGGACACTTGGGACATCACAACCCCTGCTCTGTGGGTCCAACAGTGGAGTTAAGGCTGATAACGCCCAGAGCTCAGACAGAATCGAATACCAGCGGCCTGTAGACCACTGAGGTATTCAGGGAATTTGAGTAAGGAAATTGCACTGAGACTATCACCAGCATCTATTACATGTACAGCACATACACAAGTAACCCTTTAGATGCCTTCAAGCCAGAGCCCTTCCCACACACTTCTCTATTACTCTGTCCTTCAAGGTACACGTCCACGAATATTTCCACACACAGGTGCCCACATTTGTCCTTCTGCGCCCATGAACTTTCTTCCTACAGGTACAGCTGAAGCACCAACACACACACTGAGGCCATGGGACCTCTCTCAGCTTCCTGAAGAATTCTCCAGATGCCAGAGAGAGAGAGTACCAGTTTGAACTGCAGAATCCAGGAGCAAACAGGGAAGGTTACAAATAAGCCAATGGCCAGGGGTACATGAAAGAACACATCCAACACAAATCAGGACATCATGTCTTCACCAACACCCAAAATTGATGGATATGCCAATTCATCGGAAGCACAAGGAAATGACTTTAAAGCTATACTTACCCAATTATTTGAGGCATATAAAGAGGAAACAAACAAATCTCTCAGAGCAATAGCCATACAAATACAGACAGTTAAAGAGGAAATGAACAAATCTATCAAAGATTTAGCCAACCAAGTGGAAACAAAGAAAATAAATGAACAAAATTCTCAAAGAAACACAGGCAAATATAGCCAAACAAATAGAAGAACAAGTAGAGATACAATTAGTGGCATATAGAGAGGAAATGAACAACAAAAAAAAGGACCATCATAGAGAGACAGGAATCCACATTCAAATAGATGAAGGAAATGGTGCAAGGCATGAAAACAGAATTAGAATCAATAAAGAAAACACAAACTGAGAAGACCCTGGAAATGGAGAGCTTAGAGAGAAGATCAGGAACCACAAAGGTAAGCATCATCAACAGAATGATGCTGTTGGATGAACGACCAAACCTTTCATCCTTCTGTTTATCAGGTATTTTGTCACTGTGATGGAAAGCTGACAAACATTCCTGGCATTCCAGCTCTGGAATTCTGGGAGTGAGCCCTGGAGACTTCTAAGAATTTCACTGTGGTTGTAGCCCCATGCCAGAGATGGAAGAGAGACTCTCAGGTGCTAAAGACAAACTCGCAGAAATTATAATTCTCTCAAAGAAAAAGTAAACTCAGAAAAGTCCCGAAAACAAAATATCCAAGAAATCAAGAACACCATGAAAAGAAAAAAAAAAATTTAAGAATAATAGGAATTGAAAAAGAAGAATACAGGCTCCAAGGTCCAGAAAATATTTTCAAGAAAATCATAGAAGAAAATTCTCCCAACTTAAAGAAAGAGATGTCCATACATATACAAGAGGCCTACAGAACACCAAATAGACTAGACCAGAAAAGAAACACATCACTTCACTTCATAGTCAAAATACTAAATTTACAGAACAAAGAAAGGATATTAAAAGCAGCAAGGGGAAAGGGCCAAGTAACATATAAAGGTAAACCTATCAGAATCACTCCAGAGTTCTCATCAGAAACTATGAAAGCCAGAAGGGCCTGGGTAGGTGTCATGCAGAATTTAAGAAACCACAGGTGCCAACCCAGATTACTATACCCTGAAAAGTTTTCTATAAACATAGATGAAGAAAACAAAATATTCCCTGACAAAACTAAATTTATGCAATATCTACACAGCAAACCAGCCCTACAGAAGATAAGGGAAGGAAATCTCCAATCCAACGAAAACAACTATACCCAAGAAAACATAGTATACAGATAATATCCTGACAAAAATTAAAAGAAAACAAGCAAGTAAGACCACCAACTCCACAAAAAAGGAACTAATGTTCATAGATCACTATTATCTATCAACATCAATGGACTCAACTCTCCAATAAAAAGACACAGACTAATAGAATGGGTGCTGAAACAGGATCTAACATTCTGCTGCATCAAAGAAATGCACCTCTGCAACAAAGATTAACACTACCTCAGAGTAAAGGGCTGGAAAAATGTTTTTCAAGCAAATGGATCCAGGAAACAAGCTGGAGTAACTATCCTAATATTTAATAAATAGACTTTCAACCAAAAGTAATTAAAAAGATGAGGAGGGAAACTACATTTTCATCAGAGGAAAAATTCCACCAAGAGGACATCACAATTCTGAACATCTATCCCCCAAATACAAGAGCACCTATATTCATAAATTAAACATTAAAACTTAAATCACATATCGATCTCAATACCTTAATAGTGGGAGACTTCAACACCCCACTTTCACTAAAGGGATAGATTATCTAAACAAACGCCAAATAGGGAAATAAAGGCACTTAAAGAGGTCCTAAATCAAATGGACCTAATAGATGTCTACAGAAATTTTCACCCAAACTCAAAACAGTATATCTTCTTTTCAGCACCTCATGGAATCTTCTCCAAAATAGACCATAGAGTTGGTCACAAAGCAAGCCTTAACAGATACAAGAAAAATGAAATATTCCCATGTATCCTATCTGACCACCATGGACTAAAGTTGGATCTCAACAATGAAAGAAATAACAAAAAGCCTACAAACATATGGAACCTGGACAACTTGCTAGTCAATGACAGCTTGGTCAGGGAAGAAATAAAGAAAGAAATTAAAGTCTTCGTAGAATTCAATGAAAATGAAGGCACAACATACCCTAATTTATGGGACACAATGAAAGCAGTGCTCAGAGGAAAATTTATAGTACTAACTGTCATCAAGAAGAAATTTGTGTCATCTCATACAAGCAGATTAATGTCCCAACTGAAATCCCTAGAAAATAAAAGAAGCAAATACACCCAACAGGAGCAGAAGGCTGGAAATAATCAAACTTAGGGCTGAAATCAATCAATTAGAAACAAATAAAACTATTCAAAGAATCAACAGAACCAAGAGCTGGTTCTTTGATAATATTAAAAAGATAGACAAAACTTTAGACAAACTATCTAAGAGGTAGAGAAAAACTACCCAAATCAGCAAAATCAGAAATTAAAAGGGGGGCATAACTACAGACACTGAGGAAATCCAAACAATCATTAGGTCGTAATACAAAAGCTTATATGCCACAGAATTTGAAAATCTGAAAGAAATGGACAATTCTCTTGATAGATTCCATCTACCAAAATTAAGTCAAGATCAGGTAGAAAGATTGAATAGTCCTATATCCCAAGGAAATAGAAGCAGTCATCAACAGTCTCCCATCCAAATAAAAAAGTCCTGGGCCAGATGGATTCAGTGAAGAACTCTACCAGACCGTCAAAGAAGAGCTAAACCCAATTTTATTCAAACTATTCCACAATATAGAAACAGAAGGAACATTACCAAACTCATTCTATGAATCCACAGTCACCTTGATACCTAAACCACACAAAGATCCAACAAAAAAAAAAGATCTTCAGACCTAACTCTCTTATAAACATTGATGCAAAAATACTCAATAAAATACTAGCAAACCGAATCCAAGAAATCATCAAAGATATCATCCACCATGACCAAGTAGGCTTCATCCTAGGCATGCAAGGGCGGATCAACATATGGGAATTCTTCAATGAAATCCATCATATAAACAAACTGAAGGAGAGAAACCACATGATCATCTCCTTAGATGCTGAAAAAGGATTTGACAAAGTCCAACATCCATTCATATTTAAAGTCTTGGAGAGGTCAGGGATACAAGGCACATACCTAAACATAGTAAAGGCAACATACAAAAAACCTATAGCCAACATTAAACTCAATGGAGAGAAACTTAAATCAATCCCACTGAAATCAGGGACAAGGCAAGGCTGCTCACTCTCTCCATTCTCTTCAACATAGTACTTGAAGTCCTAGCTAAAGCCATAAGACAAGTAAAGGAGATCAAGGGGCCACAAATCAGAAAGGAAGAGATCAAAGTTTCACTATTCGTAGATGAAATGATAGTATACATGAGTGGCCCTCAAAATTCAACCAGAGAACACCTTCAGCTGATAAACACCTTCAGAAAGGTGGCTGGATACAAAATCATCTCAAAAAACAAACAAACAAACAAAAAACTCAGAAGCCTTCCTTTATACCCAACACAAAAGGGCCGAGAAATTAATTGGGGAAACAACATATTTTACAAAAGCCAGTAATAACATAAAGTACCTTGGTGTGACTGTAACCAAGCAAGGGAATGACCTGTTTGAGAAAAAGTTCACGTCTCTGAAGAAATAAATTGAAGAAGATATCAGAAGATGGAAAGATCTCCCATGACCATGGATCAGTAAGATTAACATATTGAACATGGCTTTTTTTGCCGAAAACAATCTACAGATTCAATGCAATTCTCATCAAAATACCAACACAATTCTTTACAGAAATGGAAAGATTCTCAACAAAAAAAATCCATAATTTCCAAAATGATCTTGTACAACAAGAGGTGGAGTTATCTATATCTCTGACCTCATGCACTACTACAGAGCAATAGTAATAAAAACAGCATGGTATTGGCATAGAAACCGAATACGAATCAATGGAACCGAATAGAAGACCCAGTTATAAACCCACACATCTGTGAATACTTGATTTTTGACAAAGAAGCCAAATCCATTGAACGGAAAAAAGACAGCATCTTCAACAAATGGTGCTGGTCCAACTGGATATCTACATGCAGAAAAATGCAAATAGATCCATATTTATCACCTGTACAAAACTAAAGTCCAAGTGGATCAAATACCTCAACATAAAACGAGATACACTAAATTGTTTAGAAGAAAAACGGAGAAGAGCCTAGAACTCATTGGCACACAAGACAAGTTCCTGAAAAGAACACCAACAGCACAGGCTCTAAGAACAACAATCAGGAAATGGGACCTCATGAAAATGAAAAGCTTCTGTAACACAAAGGATACTGTTGCCAGAACAAAACAACAGGTTTCAGACTCGGAAACAATCTTCCCCAACCCTATATGTGAGGGAGGGCTGATATCCAGAATATATAAACAACTAAAGAAACTAAAAATCAATAAATCCTGCAATCCAATAAAAAAACTGGGTACTGAGCTAAACAGAGAATTCTCTATAGAGGACTACAGAATGGCACAGAAACACTTAGATGCTCAACATCCTTAACCATCAGAGAGATGCAAATCAAAATGACCCTGAGATTTCACCTTACACCCATCAAAAGGGCTAAAATAAAAAACTCAAATGACAACACATGCTGGAGACGATGTGGAGAAAGGAGAACCCTCCTCCACTGCTGGTGGGAATGTAAACTGGTACAACCACTTTGGAAATCAATCTGGGACTTTCTCAGACAACTAGGAATAGTGTTTCCTCAAGACCCAGCTATACCACTCCAAAGCATATATCCAAAAGTGCTCAAGTACACAACAAGTGCTCAAGTACACATTTGCTCAACCATATTTGTAGCAGATTTATTTGTAATACCCAGAACCTGCAAACCACCCAGCTGCCCATCAAAAGAGGAATGGATACAGAAATTGTGGTATTTTCACAAAATGGAATACTACTCAGCAATTAAAAACAAGGAAATCATGAAATCTGCAAACAAAGGGTGGGATCTAGAATATATCATTCTGATTTAGATATCTCAGAAGGAGAAAAACACACACTTATTTAGACCTATAAGATATGATTAAAAAAATTGAAGTCTATACACCTAAAGAAGATAAACAAGAAGAAGGACCTGGGGTAAGATGATCAATCCTCACTTAGAAAGACAAATGGAATGGGCATTAGATGTAGGAGAAAACAAGTAACAGGACATAAGCCTGCAACAGAGGGCCTCTGAAAGACTCTGCCTAGCAGTGTATCAAAGCAGATACTGAGACTCATAACCAAACCTTTCCCAGAGAGCAGGGAATCATATGAAAGAAAGGGGAGTTAATATGACTTGGAGAGGACAGGAGTGCCACAAGGACCAAATATATCTGGACACAGGGATCTTTTACGAGACTGTTTATCCAACCAAGGGCCATATATGGATAAACCTAGAACCTCTGCTCAGATGTAGCCCATGTTAGCTCAGTATCCAAGTGGGTACTCTAGTAAGGGGAACAGGGCTATTTCTGAAGTGAACTCAATGGCAGGCTCTTTGACCTCCCCACCGCCCAAGGGAGGAGCAGCTCTGCTAGGCCACAGAGCCAGTCCTGAAGATAACTGATAAACCAGGGCCAGATGAAAAGAGAAGAGGTCCTCCTCTATCAGTGGACTTGGAAAGGGGCAGGCAGGAGATGAGGGAGGGAAGGTGGGAGTGGGAGGGAATCAGGGAGAAGGATACAGCTTGGATACAAAGTTAATAAAATGTAACTAATAATTTTAAAAAAAGGAAAAGAAAAAATATACAAAAGTCTGGATATGATATATGAACATTTAAAGTAGTTTTTATACCAAGGTTCTCATCAGTATAGTGTCAAAATGTCAGAAATACAGCATTTTCTTTTTGTATTTTCTACACTTTAAAAAAGTTTTGTTGCTGGAAAGATGTTTTAAGGAAATGTTTTGGGATAAGATAAAATTCTCACTATGGTATTATGTGGAAAGATGCTGTTTATTATAGGTCCCTCTAAAATAGCCATGTGGGTTCATAAATTACCAGAATAAAATATATCAGCATAATTTAAACAGATGTTTAAGACAAACAAATATAATGACTTTTATCACAGTACATTTGTCAGATTTCTACAACATTTGATTGATATTTGAGAACACCAAGATGTGTCAAAATATGCTAATATTCATTCTGAATTTAAACTGAAGATGTATAAATATTAGCTCCCAACATCATGTGCTTGGAAAAGCAACAAGTAATGAACTTGTTAATTTTGTCTAAAAGCAGAAGAGGTTCTAAATGCAAAGGGCATTTCATGATAGAGCTGCATGTTCTATCCTTGATACCACCTTTCTAACTTAATTGAAATTTCTCTAATGTAAAAGTGTTACTACATTTTAAGTTAATTGAATCTTACTCTATATAGCATCAGGTTTCAGTAATGATTCCTGTTTACTTTAATAAAAGAGGTATAGTCACTAAATTATGTTTTTTAAATATGAAAAGCTCAGAGGCCTCTAAATATTCATAAGATGTTGATTAGAGGTTCCAGGATGGCAGCGACCAGTTTGTACCATAAGTAAGAAGCAGAAGAAGATCAGAGACTGTGAAACCAGGCATAGTCTGGATTCCTGGGACAGAATCCCAGCCTCTAAACCATGGTTATACTGGTCCTCCTGTGGAGAACATGTGGACAATAATATAAGACAGAATCCTGGATCCAAGATGATGGAGCCCAGATGAATCTGAGCCCTAGGAGCACAGGGTCTGGTAGTCCTGTACACCTCAGATCAGCAGCCTTTTGAGGCACCAGATTCCCCACTGATGCTACCTGCGGCTTATGCACCACAAAACCCATAAAACAGATTCCTTCTGAGGCTCCCACTTCCTGTCTTTCAAGGCATCCATGCCACCAACTCCTGCCCTCAAAGTACCTCATGCTCATGGATAGGTAGGAATGACATAGTAATAATTTCCATCTAACCAAACTCACTCTACAGATTCAATGCAATTCCTATAAAAATACCAACAGAAAATTTCACAGAAGTTGAAAGAACAATTCTAAACTTATGGAAAAATGAAAAACCCAGAATAGAGAAAACAATCCTATATAAAAAAGTACTTCCGAAGGCATCTCCATATCTAACCTCAAGATCTAATACAGAGCAATAATTAATAAAAATAATGCATGGTACTGACATAGAAATAGGCCTGGTTTCAGCACAGAATTCTACCAGACTTTCAAAGAAGAACTTGAAGCTTTTTCAAACAGGTCATTCACTTGCTTGGTTAGAGTCACACCAAGGTACTTTATATATCATCCTGCACAAAACTAAATTTCAAGTGGATCAAAGACCTCAACATAAAACAGACACACTAAACTGGTTAGAAGAAAAAGTGGGGAAGACCCTAGAACTCATTGGCACAGGAGACAACTTCCTGATCAGAACACCAACAGCACAGGCTCAAAGATCAATAATAAATGGGACCTCATGAAATTGAAAAGTTTCTGTAAGCAAAGGACACTATCATCAGAACAAAACAACAGCCTACAGACTAGAAAGGATCTTCAACTCTGTATCTGACAGAGGGCTAATATCCAGAATACATAAAGAATTAAAGAATTTAAACACCAACAAAACAAGTAATCCAATTTTAAAAAAATGGGGTACAGAGCTAAAGAAAGATTTCTTTGCAGAGGAATATCAATTGGAGGTGAAACACTAAGAAATGATCAATGTCCTTAGTCATCAGGGAAATACAAATCCAAATGACCCTGAGATTTCAGCTTATACCCATCAGAATGGCTAAGATCAAAAACAAGTGACAACACATGCTGGAGAGAACGTGGAGAAAGGGGAAAGGGGAACACTTCTCCATTGCTGGTGGGAATGTAAACTTTCATAACTACTTTGGAAATCAATCTGGTGCTTTCTCAGACAATTAGGAACAGTACTACCTCAAGATACATCTACCACTCCTCAGCATATATCCAAAATATGCTGAAGTATATAACAGTGACATTTGTTCAACCATGTTCATAGTAATTTTATTCATAATTGCCAGAACGTGGAAACAACCCAGATGTCCCTCAAATGAGGAATGGAAACAGAAATTGTGGTACATTTACACAATGGAATACTACTCAGCAATTAAAAATAAGGAAGTCCTGAAACTTGCAGATAAATGGTGGGAACTAGAAAGGATCATCCTGAGTGACGTATCTGAGAAACGGAAAGACACATATGGTATATGCTAACTTATAAGTGGATATTAGACATACGATATAGGGTAAACATTCTAAAATCTGTACACTTAAAGAATCAAAGCAAGAAGCAGTACCCTGATAAAGATGATCAATCCTCATTCAGAAAGGCAAACAGGAGAGACATCAGAATTGGGAGAAAACAAGGAATAGGACAGAGGGTCTCTGAAGCGGTCTACCCAGAAGGGTATCAAAACAGATGCTGAGACTCATAGTCAAAGTATAGGCAGAGTGCAGGGACTCTTATAAAAGGAAGGGGAATAGAAAGAATTGGAGGGGACAGGAGTTCCATAAAGAGAACAGCAGAACCAAAAAAACCTGGGCCCATGTGTCTGTTCTGAGACTGATACTCCAAAAAAGGATCATGCATGGAGATAAACTAGAACCTGCACACTGTTGTAGCCCATAGCAGCTCAGTGTCCAAGTGGCTCCCCTAGTATGGGGAACTGTATCCTCTCTGTCATGAACTCAGCACCTGACTCTTTGATCACATCCCCCTGAGGGGGAAACAGTCTTACCAGGGCACAGAGGACAGTGAAGCCAGTTTTGATGAGGCTTGATAGGCTAAAATCATATACTCCCCTAGAACTCCCCTTTAAGTCACGTTCCCAGTGCATGCAGGTGCACAAGCGCACATACACACACACACTTATTCCCCCTCCACAACAACGAGATTGCGCCAGCGAAAGTTCCTCCCACAGTGACAACTGAGGCAAATACACACACTATCAAACCACTGGAACACCCTGATCTTCTTGAAGAACACTCCAGACACCAAAAACTGACAGCTCCAGTCTGAAGTTCAGCTTCAAGGAACAAACAGCTCCTTGAGTATATATAAACAATTGCCCAGAAGTCTACTTAAGAACTCACCCAACAAAAATCAGGACACCATGGCCCTACAAGAAACACCCAAAAGCAACGTAGATTTTAATTCAGCAGAGACAAAGGAAAATTATGTTAAAGCTATGATTATGCAGATATTAGAGGAACAAAAAGAGGGACAAAAAGAGGAAATAAACAAGGTCCTCAAAGAAATTCAGAAGAATATAACTTCCCACATAGAGGAACAATGAAAGGTATACAGAGAGGAAACACACAAAAAAATAGGAGTCACAGTCAATCAGATGAAGGAAACGATACAAAGCATGAAAACAGAATTAGAATCTATAAAGAAGACACAAACGGGGAATAACCTGGAACTGGAGAACTTAGAGAAAAGATCAGGAACCACAAAGGTAAGCATCACCAATAGAATACAAGAGATGGAAGAGAGAATCTCGGGAGCTGAAGATACGCTGGCTGAAGTGGATTCCTCACTCAAGAAAAAATAAAATCAGAAAAGTCCCAAACAGAAAACATCCAAGAAATCAAGGACGCCATGAAAAGATGAAACCTAAGAATAATAGGAATAGATG
>CM053751.1:32784895-32808283 GCA_028658305.1 Pachyuromys duprasi
GGGAGTGAGGGAGGGGGCTACGTATGGGATGCAAAAAACCTAACCTGTGATTGATAAAAAAATAAATAAATTTATTAAAAAAAAAAACACTAGGCTACTGCCTTTTCCCATTCTTTATTCTCGAAATTACTCACCGATCCTTCAACTATAGATTTGAGCTCCAAAACAAACCAACGGTGTCCTTCACTTTATCCTTGTATCTCCGGCTGCACGTTCAGGCACCAATTCTGCCAGAGCCTGCCAGCAAAACAGAATGGGGTTCTGAGTTGGGAGTGAGGATTGAAATTAATAATGTACACTACACATATTATGTTCCGAGAGGCTTCTGGCAGCTTGCTCCTGGCTCCAATGAGCCCTATAGCGTCAATACGCTCTGTACCCTTAAAGCCAGGAGGTCAGCCAGCCTTCTTTACAAACAGCTTACACAATGGGTTCATTTTTACAAGGATGTGAGGCAAAGTTGAGATTTCAAACAAGCTCTCCCACCTGCTGTCACTAAACAAAAGGCGAATGGACTTGCAAATCCTTCCCTGTCTCCAAGGGAAGGCCTGGAAAAAACCTGTCTTCCAGTGCTGAGACTTGAATTTCAAACAGCCGCCAAAGCAGCTTTTACCCGGCCCAGGACACTTTAGTCATCAGGGAAATGCAAATCAAAATGACTCTTAGATTATCTTTTACATTTGTCAGAATGACTTTGTTCAAAACTCAAGTGACAACACATACTGGAGTATATGTTGAAAAATGGAAAGCCTCCTCCATTGCTGGTAGGAACACAAACTTGTACAAACATTTTGAAATCAATCTGTTGCTATCTTAGAAAATTGGATATAGCCATTCCTCAAGATCCAGCTATACCACTTCGGGACACACCCAAAAACATGCCCCAGTGTACAACGAGGACATTTGCTCAACTATTTTTATAGCAACTATATTCATAATAGCCATAATCTGGAAACATCCTAGATGACCCTCAACGAAGGAAGGGATACAGAAAGTGTGGCACATGTTCACAGTGGAATACTACTCAGCTATTAAAAACAAGGAAACCATGGAATTTGCAGGCAAATGGTGGGGAATAGAAAAGATCATCCTGAGTTAAGGTAACACAAACCCGGAAAGACACACATGGTATATACTCACGTAGAGGTGGATTTAAGTCATATAGTACAAGACAAAAATGCTGCAATGCACAGAACCCAAGAAGATAAGTCTGATAGATGTCTTACCCTTCATGTGAGCCCACTAGTTATGAAAGTGGGGGAGATCTTTGACATGGACTATGTTGTCTGCTGTTTGATCACTCTCTGCTTCTGGGACTTGCCTATGAGGACACTGGAGAGGAAAAGGAACTCAATCCTCATATGAACAGACGAACTGGGGTGTCTGGGTAGGAGACTCCCTTATTCTGAGAAATAGAGGAAGAGGATATGGGAGGGAGAGTGAGACTGGGAGGAGAAGAGTGAGGGGCATATGACTGAGATGTAAATTGAATTAATTAATAAAAGGAACAGAAAGTATAAAAATATGTTTATTTAAAGCAAATGAGAAAATAATAAAATGACGAAAATATTAAAATAAAATACATTAGAATTTACTGACAAAAATCATGTTCCCTCTTCAAAATTGTCATATAATATACTTAAAAACTATATAAATTTTCCTGTTTCATGATAATAATTATAACATTCACTCAATCAGTTCCTTGCCCATAATTCTGAAGACATTACTAATTAATACACTTTATTTAGTTGTATTTAGCTATAATTTATGGATAATCTTACATCTGTTTTTACACACTAAAATAAAATATAAAAATATGTATAATATAAAGATATATTAAAAACATACTCTTTGGTTTATTCAATATAGCCCATTTTCTTATCTCAAAAGATCACTGAGAATTTCTTTAATGTGTTTTGACGATATTCACCCTCTCTCCCAATTCTCTCTATTGTATGTTCACCTGACATTGACTATTGTTTCTTTTTTCACCCAACATGTTATATCTTTGCTACCCGTGTTTTCGTGGACATGAAGAGTTCCAGTGGAATTTGGTCAAACTACCATTGTCAAACTCTTTTAAAAATATAAGTTTTCTTGCAAATATGTAAGTATGCCACATGCATGACTCTTCCTTTGAAGAGTCTAAGAAGAGTAATGGATCTCCTGAAACTGGAGTTACAGATAGTTGTAAGCTACCTTATGAATACTTGGAAATGAACCAGTGACCTAAGCAAGAAGGAGGACCCTGGGAAACATGATCAATCCTTTCTCAGAATGGAAAACTGGACAGACATAAAAGAGGGAGAAAATAGGGAACAGGACAGGAGTCTACCACAGTGGACCTCTAAAAGACTCTACCCAGCTGGGTATCAAAACATATGCTGAGACTCATAGCCAAACTTTTGGCATAGTGCAGGGAGTCTTATGAAATAAGGGGGAGATAGAAAGACCTGGAGGGGACAGGGGCTCCACAAGGAGAGCAACAGAACCAAAACATATGAGCACAGGGGTCTTTTGTGAGACTGATACTCCAAACACGGATCGTGCATGGAAATAACCTAGAACCCCTGCATAGATACAGCCCGTGGCAGCTCAGTGTCCAAGAGGGTTCCCTAGTAATGGGAACAGGGACTATCTCTGACATGAACTCAGTGGCTAGCTCTTTGATCACCTCCACCTGAGAGGGGGAACAGCCTTACCAGTCCACAGAGGAAGACAAAGAAGCCAGTCCTGATGGACCTGATAGACTAGGGTCAGATGGAAGGGGAGGAGGACCTCTTTTATCATTGGACTGGGGAAAGGCATAGGAGAAGAAGAGAGAGGGAGAGTGGTATTGGGAGGGGTGGGGAGAGGGCTACAACCTGGATACAAAATGGATAAACTGTAATTAATAAAAATAAAATAAAATTAAAAAAATTAAATGCAAACCAAAGAACAACATTGACAAAGGGGATCGCATAATACTACAAAAAAAAAAAAAAAAGCTTTTTTTATGGCAAAATACCCCATGCTTTGAGTGAAGTGTGTTACCTAGAATGGAAAAATATTTTTACCAGTTATATATCTGATAGAGATTTAGTATCTAGGGGAACAGGGCAGTCATTTGCATAAACTTTATGCATTTTTACTCATTTTAATATGAACATTTAAGATATTCATTTAAATAATAACAACACTTTCTTTCACAGGTGCAAAATATGCAAATGATAAAAATGGAAATGATGTTTGGAAACACACAGGACAAGTCACAGAACATAACCTGAAAATAAATATTACCTATACTGAGTAGATCCTTTGGTTAAAATATATATAGTTTAATTTTGTTTTTATTGAAATAAGTTTTTTTTTTCTCATACTATATATCCCGTTATCATTTCCCTTCACTCTACTCTTCCCCCTTCCTCCTCCTTCTTTCCCTCTAGATCCATTCCTTTTCTATGGCTCATGAGAAATAAACAGATCTGGGGTCAGATGGAAGGGGAGGAGGTCCTCCCCTGTTGGTGGACTTGGAGGGGGTGGGGAAGAGATGAGGGAGGGATGGGGAGAGTGGGAGAGAATGAGGGAGGGGGCTACGCCTGGGATGCAAAGTACCTAACCTGTGATTGATATAAAAATAAATAAACTACATTTAAAAAAAAACGAAAAAAAAATAAAAAGAAATCTAGGGGCTAAAGAGATGACTCAGTGGTTAAGAGTACTGCCTGCTCTTCCAAAGGACCCCGGTTCAATTCCCAGCACCCACATGGCAGCTCACAACTGTCTGTAACTCCATTTCCAAGGGACTGGATACTTTCACACTAATGCACATAAAATAAAATTAAATAAATTTTTAAAAAAAGAAATCTATTCGTGGGCTGGAGAGAAGGCTCAGCAGTTAGGACATATGACACTTGCAGAGGACCAGAATTCGGTTCTCAGCATCCGGTTCAGATAACCACCTGTGACTCCAGCTTAGGGGACTGGATTCCCTCTTCTGGCCTCAATGGACATGGCACTGTGAACACCTACCCCTCAGTATGCACATAACTAAAAATAATTAAATGAAAAAAAAGCTAGTATCAAGACACTGTGAAGAGTGAATTACACGAACTATTTGCAAAACACAAAATGACAAAGAAACACAGAGCATATGCAGAAAACATACATCCTTGTGTGTACAGGTGGAAGATCTTGTTGCAGGTTAATCGCCACTGAACATACAATGCGTTAAGTGTACATTCCTTAGGCACTGTCCTCAAGCTCTTACAAAACACTGTGGGAGAGGGAAGCTTAGTCTTTCCATCATTTTTTATTTCTTTTCCTTTTGGTTATTTAAGACAGGGTTTCTCTGTGGAGGCCAGGCTCCCTTTGAACTCACAGAAATCCTTCTGCTTCTGCCTCCCAAGTACTGGGATTAAAGGTGTGTGCTGCCACTGTTGGGCTTCTTTATATTAAAACAACAACAACAATAAATAAAAACCATTATTTTTTTTAAAAAGAGAAATAAACAGGCTTCTAAGTCAAACTTAAATAAAATAAGATGAAGCAAAAACTATCATATAGAATTTTGGACACAGCAACCAATAGAAGTAAATAGGCCCATGAAAAGGCACTTGTTCCCAAGGCCCTATTCCATAAAAATATGAAGCTAATTTATATGCAAAGCACCTACTATAAACACATGTGGGCCTGTGTTTTCTGCTTCAGTCTCTGTGAGCTTATATCCTAAATGTAGGTATCAGATTGAGTTCTCCAAATTTAGTGAACTGTGTAGAAATTGTCTTTCGCAATGGAACCGCCTGTCAATTAATGGAAACCAATCCTTTGTCTTAGCAACCATCTGGACTGATAGGGATTTCTGTGGGACCACCTTAGCCAATAACTCAATTGAATGCAACACAGACTTGCCACTGGATGCCTTGCTTTGCAATAGAGGTGGACAGCTGATGCTATGCATCCCCCATTATTATGAGTCTTCATTAGAATTACCTTCATAGATGCCAGGAAATTTTTTGCTATAGTAGGTTTCTGCACTGCTGTATTGGGTTTCTACACCACGCTCCAAAGCTCCCTACCTCCATTTTCTGTTGTCCCTCCCTGAATTCTCTTCCCTCCACTCTGTCTCTGCCCCACCTAAATCTCCACCCACAGTATGCCTGTCAAACTATTTGTTATTCACTCCAAGTTTCCCCTCTAGACACTCCCTTTTGACCTCACATCTCTAGGTTTATAGACTGTAGCTTGATTATCATTTACTTAACAGCTACATCTGAGCAGTGGTTCTAGGTTTTCACCATGCATAATGCTTGACCTGGAGGGTCAGACAAGAGCTCCACAAGGAGACCAACAGAACCAAAAGATATGGGCTCAGGAGTCTTTGCAGAGACCGATACTTTGATGGGTATTTTGTTCCTTGATTTCTGTTGCTCTCTCTAGACTTAAAAATGATGCATATGGGTTTTACTGTTAAGTGCGATTCTTCATGTCAGTGGGTAGCTGAGAGTACTAGAGATGGGTTAGGAGGGAGGCCTAGCAAAACTGTTCAAAAGAGGCAAATACTGCCACACTAGATGATAGAAATGTCTGATTGCTTCTTTGTCACATTTTATTAGAGTCCATTAGCCTACCCTTTTACTTTAAGGTTATGCCTATCTTTATAGCTAGGATGTATTACTATAGATACCAGATAATTGGATTTTGTTGGTGGAATCAATTAGTCAGCCTGGGTCTGTTACTTGGGGAATTGAGTCCACTACTGTTTAAGTTAATATTGAAATGTGTGTGTTCTTTATGGTCATTGTGTTGTGTGTTTTAATGCTGAGGATGGTCTTGACTGTGGTGGTGGTGGTAGTAATTTTAGTGTTCTATTAGTAGCAGTAGTGTATGTCTGTGTGTGTTCTCAGTGGTACTTTGTATTTAATAGTTATGCCTCATATTTGTTAACACGGTTTAGCAGTTATTAATCTCTTTGGTACAAAATATTGTTTTATTTATTTTCTTCAGGTTTGGTTACTTGGATATAATTTTTTCAGGCTGTTTATATCATAGAAAGATTTTATTTTCCCTTCAACTATGGCAGATGACTTTACAGGGTATATTAATCTAGGCTGGCCATTGTAATCTTTTAGAATTCAGAATGTATTGCTTCAGGCTCTGCTGGCTTTCAGAGTTGTCATTGAGAAATCAGCTGCTATTGTGATGGAATTTCTTCTGTGTGACTATTTTTCATTTTTCTCACAGCTTTCAATACACTTTTTTCATATACTTAGTGTTTCAACTACTGTATACTATAGGGATTTTGTTTTATGGTCTTGTATGTTTGCTGTTCTGTACTCTTTTTCCACTGGTTTGGGTATGACACTCCTTAGTGTGGGGAAGCTTTTTTTTTCTCTCATTTTGTTGAAGATTTGCTCTGTGCCACTTTCTTGGGATTATTCTTTTTCTTTTAAACCAATAATTAAAAAGTTTTTTATTTACTTGCATTTTATGTTTTCTGTATGGTTTTCTCTATGGGGAAATTCACATGGTTTCCCCATATTCCATGATTATTTGGTCTAGATTCTCTACTCTGTCTTCATGTCCAAATATTCTATCTCATTGATATTTCCTACTTTTAAGGCTTCTCTTTGAGTTCTGTTAGTTGGTTTACTGTTATTTTCAATCATATCCTCATTTCTGTTTGAGTGCTCCTCAAGCAGTGCTCTTCTCTCTATTGAATTCTATTTTGTAATTTTGTAAATATACATATCATGATTTCTATCATTTTATGTTTATATTTATTTGAATGTCACTCAGAATGTGTTTTCATTAATTTCATTGAGTTTTTCCATTGTGTTATTTTAAAACTTCATGATATCTTTCCAAAGTTTATTGTTGCTATTTTAAAGTCTGTGTCCTGGATTTCAGGTTTGTAATTACCGTTGACAAACATTTTTACAAAATTTTTATATTTTGCAGAGAAAACACTGCTTGATCTGTCATATTGTTGGTGTGTTTCTGATAAGGTCTAAGCATGTGTTAATTTTATACCTAATATGGTCAGAGTTGTTTGGAGAAGAAAAGATGTGTAAGCAAGTTGGGCCTAAAGTTTGGGAATGGCCTGGGTGGAATGGAGTCAAGGAGGGGGGCGGTGCTGGTGTATAGAATATGCTCCCTGATCAAAACCTGCAGTGCAGAAATGTATATGGCTGGGTATAAGGTTTCTGTGGTATGAGTGGACCATATGAGTTGTGAGAGATAGAGGAGGCACTGGCAGAAATGTAGAGGTTGATTCCTGTGCAGGCAGGTTGGCCAAGTAGACCAGGGTACTTGGTGTCAATTCTGAGCCAGATCTGCTGAGTTGGGAAGGACATTAGAAACAAGGATCAGACAGTTTAACTGTTTGAGAACATGGAGATAAACATGCTAAATATGGCTGGGTGGGAGACCAGATGTGATATGCCAAAGACCTGTGGGTTGGTGTCAAGAAGGGAATGTTCTGGTAGAATTTGAAAATAGATTGTGTTTTACATATAAGTCATTATTAATATATTGCTAGTACCACATGATTTCATGATGAAATAGCAATTAATATCCTAAATTCATTATAATGTTGTGTTTCCTGGGTGTTATGCTATTAATGGGACCAATATTTTTGAATATGGATATGCAAAGTTATTAGTCAGTAACCCTTACAATTTATTCATTTTACAATAGGCAATGTAATACATTAAAATGTAGTATGATTATTAAACCAACTTTTGCAAGGAATTGAAAAATAAATGATATATATGTATAAGTTGGAGTTTTCTCTTACAGAATTTTAAATATTTTCTTGTCACAATAAAAATCTATACATATTTTCTCATTCATGTAAATATGCTGTCACTATGTCACATTATGTTTTATCTCTATGTTTCCTTTAAATGAAATGTGGTTTGAAGAATGAAATCTAATATAAGGAACATATGTTTGAGGTAAACTTACCAAGGTAGTAAAAAGAATTCACAGAATTTATAAACTAGTTCAGAGTTCTAGGATGTGGAGTTAATGCTGACACTGTACTGTGTAGTGTGCTTATCCTATTTTTATTATCCTCATCTGTATTCTAGAGGTTCCCTTGGGATTGCCTTTTCTTGCTTATGGAATTTTGTTGACACATTAGATGTCAGCATCTAAAAAATTTATGGTGTGGAACAGAAGGGTGTTTCCTTCTCATAGTTTTATGTTTCCAGGTTTTTCCTCTCCTGATGTGGCAACTGGGATTATCTTTAGATATCACACTGGGATTTTTGCCAGAAAATGTTTCAAGAGTATAGAGAAGAAAAGAGATGGATACCAAAGTTTAAGACTGATAGGGGTTAAAATCAGAATTGTTTCTATTTACACAGGTCTAAGTAAAATTAATAGCATTTTTTTAGGATTAACGAACATAGATAGTTTGAGTAGTCAAGGAACATGACACACAAAATATTACACATAATATTTTAATAATTTCTCTATTAAGCTATGAATATTATGCTCTTTCATGCTGTCTTATAGAAATAATTAACTATATTTCATCAAAGGCTCATGGCAGCCACTTGTAATCCTGTTACTCTGGCTCAGAATGTACTGTTTTTAACATTCATTTCCTTCCATTTTCAAATATCCTATGCTTCAGAGGTATCAAAGATAATAGCACTAAACCCCAACTTACTTTCCACATTTCACGAGTTGGTTGAGCCATTGTAAGTACACTGATGCTTGGCTACAAATGCTTTAAAGTAATTGGATTCAACCTCTTAAGTCTTTATGCAATACGAGTGAACATGATGCACAAAATATGTATAATCTACATGTTATCAATAGAGAAAACATAGTTCATGGAAGGTAAAACATCACATTACGTTTTTCTAGGAAATAAACACTTCATTTTTATATTTTTTTATTTATTATTAATTAAAATTTATTTGCTTTGTACCCCAGCTGTAGTCCTATCCTTCATACCCTCTAATTCTTATCCTCTCTCCCTCACTCCTCCTGTGCTCCTCCTCAAGTTCACTGAAAGGGGAGGTACTCCTTCCCTTCCATCTTACCTTTTCCTATCAAGTCTCATCAGGATTGTTTTCATTGCCTTTCTCTGTGGCCTGGTAAGGATGCTCCCCCTACAGGGGGAGGTGATCAAACAGACAGCCATAGAGTTCTGTCAGAGATAGCCTCTCTCCCTTTACTAGGGGAACCCACTTGAAAACTGAGCTGCCATGGGCTATGTCTATGCAGGGGTTCTAGGTTATATCCATGAATGGTCCTTGTTTGGAGTATCAGTCTTAGAAAAGGCCCTAGGCCCAGATTTTTTGGTTCTGTTGCACTCATTGTGGAGCTCCTGTTCTCTCCAGGTCTTACTGCTTTCCCTCTTCTTTCATAAGATTCCCTGCACTCTGCCCAAAGATTAGCTATCAAATTATGCTTTGACACCCTGCAGGGTAGAGCCTTTCAGAGGCCCTCTGTGGCATGCTCCTGTCCTGTTCCCTGTTTTCTCCTTCTGATGTACATCCTCTTTGCCTTTCTGAATGGGGATTGAGCATCTTAGCCAGAGTCCTCCTTCTTGATTAATTTCTTTAGGTGTACAGATTTTAGTAGCTTTATCCTATATTGTATGTCTAATATCCAGTTATGAGTGAGTATACACCCTGTGTATCTTTCTGCTTCTGGGATACCTCAATCAGGATGATATTTTCCAGGTCCCACCATTTACCTACAAATTTCATGATTTCCTTGTTTTTTTTTATTGCTTAGTAATATTCCATTGTGTAGAAGTACCACAATTTCTGTATCCATTCCTCAGTTGAGGGACATTTGTGTTGATTCCAGGTTCTCGCTCTTACAAATGAAGCTGCTATGAACAAGGTTGAACAAATGTCCTTGTTGTGTTCTTGAACATCATTTGGATATATACCTTGGGGTGGTATAGCAGACCTTTTAGGAAGTGCTATTCCTAATTGTCTGAAAAAGTGTCAAATTGATTTCCAAAGTAGTTGTACAAGTTTACATTCCCACCAGCAGTGGAGGAGAGTTCCCCTTTCTCCACAACCTCTCTAGCATGTGCTGTCACTTAAGTTTTTGATCTTAGCCATTATGATGGGTGTAAGGTGAAATCTCAGGGTTGTTTTGATTTGCATTTCTTTGATGACTATGGACGTTGAACATTTCTTTAAATGTTTGCTGGCCATTCGATATTCATCTATTGAGAATTCTTTGTGTTGCTCTGTACCCCATTTTTTACTTAGATTACTTGATTTGTTGCTGTTTAACTTCTTGAGCTATTTATATATTCTGGACATAAACCCTCTGTCAGATATAGGGTTGGTGAAGATCCTTTCCCAGTCTGTAGGCTGTCATTTTGTTCTGATGACAGTCCTTTGCATTAGAGAAGCTTTTCGTTTTCATGTGGTCTCATTTATTGATTGTTGCTCTTAGAGCCTGTACTGTTGGTGTTCTGTTCAGCAAGTTGTCTCTTGCACCAATGAGATCAAGGCTCTTCCCCACTTTTTATTCTAACAGATTTAATGTGTCTGGTTTTATATTGAGGTCTTTGATCCACTTGGACTTTAGTTCTGTGACGAGTGATAAATATGGACATTTTTTTTCTGCATGTAGACATCCAGTTAGAGCAGCACCATTTGTTAAAGATAGTATCTTTTTTCCATTGTTTTGGTTTCCTTGTCAAAAATCAGCTATCTGAAAGTGTGTGGGTCTATTTCTGGGTCTTCTATTTGATTTCATTTATCCACCTTTCTGTGTCTATTGCCAGCACCATGCAGTTTTTATTACTATTGCTCTGTAGTATACATTGAGATCAGGGATGGAAATACCTCCAGAAAATCCTTTTTATTGGAGAGTTGAGTCCATTGATGTTGATAGATAATAGTGACCAATGAATGTTAGTTCCTTTTATTGTGGAGTCAGTAGTGTTCCTTTGTTTCTATACTTGTTTTCTTTCAATTTTTAATTGTGAAGTTATCTATATTCTGTGTTTTCTTGGGTTTAGTTGATTTTATTGGATTGGAGTTTTCCTTCTAGCACCTTCTGTAAGGATGAGTTGCTGTTTAGATATTATTTAAGTTTGGTTTTGTCATGGAATATTTTGTCTTCCCCATACATGTTGATTGAAAGCTTTGCTGAGTTGGCATCTGTGTCCTCTTAGAGTCTGCATGACATCTGTTCATGCTCTTATGGCTCTTGTAGTTTCTGTTGAGAAGCCTGGTATGATTCTGAAAGGCCTACTATTGTATGTTATTTGGCCTTTCTTCCTTGGTGCTTTTAATATTTTGGTGTTGTTATTGTCTGTGGATTTAGTCTTTTTACTGTTTTGTGCCATGAGTAGTCTCTTTTCTGGTCTAGTCTATTTGGTGTAGGCCTCTGTATGTTTGTGGACATCTCTTTCTTTATGTTGGGAAATGTTTCTTTTCTGATTTTCTTCAAAATATTTTCTGGATATTGGAGCTTGCAATCTTCTTTTTTATCTATTCCTATTATTCTTAGGTTTCATAGAGTCCTTGATTTCTTGGATGTTTTGTTTTGAACTTTTACATTTTTTTCCTTTTCTTTCTTTTTCTTAGGGGGGGTGTTGGGGGCAGATGTATCAGTCTCTGCAATTGTATCTTCAGGACCTGAGATTCTCTCCTTCATTTCTTGTCTTCTGTTGGTGATGCTTAACTTTGCGGTTCCTGATGTTTTCTCTAAGTTCTCCAGGTCCAGGTTTTTCTCTGTTTGTGTTTTCTTTATCAATTCTAATTCTATTTTCATGTTTTGCACCATTTTCCTTCAACTGTTTGAATGTAGATTCCTGTCTTTCTGTAACGGCCTGTATGTTTTTGTTTGTTTCCTCTCTCTATGCCTCTCCTTGGGCCTCTATTTGTTTGGCTGTATTTGCTTGTATTTCTTTGAAAGCTTTGTTCATATCCTGTTTATATGTCATTAATAAGTACAGATTTGAGATCATTTTTCTGTGTTTCCAATGAATTAAAATATCTGTTGATTTTTGGGTTTGCTAGAGAACCCATGATGTCCTGATTTTTGTTGGATGTGCTCTTAACAACAAACTCATCTGCCTATCTCTCTAACCTTTGCTGTTTGTTCCCAGAGTCTTTACTTCAGACTGGGTCTGACTGACTCGGGTGTCTGGAATATTCTTCAGGAAGATAAGGGAGGTCCACTGGTTCAAGAATGGATGTTGGTGTTTCTGCTGAACCTAAGGGAGGAAGGTTGTGAGCTCATTTGCACAAGCATGGGAGTTTGCATGGAAGTGTGCCTTGAAGAACAGGGTGCTAGAGCACGCAGTTGCCTGTAAGGTGGAGCACAGGTGGGGTGCTCTCACTGTTTGAGGGTGCAGTGCACATGAACAAATGTCCTGAATGCCGCAGTGGTCCACAGGCCTTTGAACTTTCCTCCAGGTATTCAGATCTGTCTGGGCCCAAGAATTGTTTTCCTGGACTCCAACTGGCAGTTCCATAAAACAGGGCCTTCAATGTTGACACCATGGTCCCAAGGATCCCTATTTTGCCCACAGCGGGGGTGGGAAGGATATGATATCTAGCTGCTAGCATAGAGGCAGGACCCTGGATCTCTGGCTGTACATGCACTCTCATGAAGGAGCACTTGCTTGCTTGCTGTACTCTATGGGAAACACAGGAGTTCCCCCTGTTCTCTCCTCTCAGATTTGGGGCATCAGTAGCAAATGTGTAAGAAATCCATCTGCTCAGTGGTGTCCACTGTTTGGCCTTGGAGCAGGGAGGTCCGTACTTAGGGTAGCCACCTCTGTAATCTCAGTCACTGAGCATGCAGACTCCTGCTTTGGGCAGCTGGCAGCTGGCTCCAGACCTGGGAGGCCCTTACAGCCCCTACCTCTGCCATCTCAGTCATGGAGCATGGAGGCTTCTGCTTGGGGCAACCACTAAAGACTCTGCTGAGCTGGAAGGCCCATGCTTGTGGCAGTGGCCACTGCCCATTGTCTCCACTGAGCAGGGAGGCTTGTGCTTGGGACAAGGGAAAGTACAGGTGGTTCGAATATTCTTTTCTCTCAGGCCCCAGAGATGTCCAATGGTGACCTGGATCCCAAATGTCCCAGCCCATGGCTTCTTGTCCAAGAAGCCACAATATTGATGTTCTGGCTTCAACCATCCATCCGTTCACCAATTTCAGAGTTTCAGATCCTATGCCCCTCAGATATGGTGCACACTGATTGCTGTCACCTTGGACTCCTGCCAATAAGTCCTTTCTAATGTGGAAACATATACCAGAGATATTTTAATATTTTATTTACTAAAATAATTTAGAGAAACTAATTTATTTAGTTATTCTATATCTTAACATGAGAAGTGACAAGGGTTATAGAAAACAGTTCATTATCATTCATCAGAAAGCTATGTGAACATGTATAGTTGGACCTGTTACCTGTTGAGTGCTTTTGTTTATGAAAGTATTAAACAATGAAAAGTAGACTAGAATACTTGTGGGGAAATAATATTTCCTCTTCCTAAAAATGGGTGACTACATTTTGTAAATGTCATTTCTATTCCCTCCAATGAGGGGATGAGATGAGGACCATACCCAAGCTTTCCTGATACATGGTTTGCTCTGAGGCCGGTGCATTCCTATCCAACTATCCCTAAGCCTAAAGAAGAGAAGTTGCTGGCCTCCACAAAATCTAATCTTCTTCAAGACTGACCATGAAGGCTTTATCTTCCACCCTCATCTGCTAACCTAGGCCTAGAGTGTTTGCAGCCTCTGAGACTTGCTATTAAAATTTGATCTTTTCTAGCTCTTCCTAAATTCTGGCTGGCTGATTCAACTTAGCTCTTCTGACTAAAAACTCCTTTCCAAGTTGAGTAATTAAAATTGGTTCTTCTTGGCTTCACTCTGTATTGTTCTTCTTGGGAAAAGTACCTCTGAACTCCTCAGCCTCTGAACTGCACTGAACTGCTTAACTGCACTGAACTGTACTTTTACTGCCTGCATAAACTGAACTCCTTCTATTCTGCTGTACTGTGTGTCTGGGAAACTCCTTTTCTCTCTCTGCACTGCTATAGTAGTCTCTGTGTTGAGAATCGGGCATGTCCTATCTCTGACTTATTCTGTCAAATATTTCTTTGCTTTGTCATTTTGTCTGCTGTTAATTTAATATTGTTTGGAATTAAAGGTGTGTCCATATACCAGCCAAAGAAATTAAGGGTGTTTATTCCAACAAGAGTGATTAAAAGTGTATACTAAGCGGATGTCTGTATTCCAATTGGATTATACAGACCTAGGTCTTTGTATGTGATCCCTTGCCAGAGTAGCCATGTTGCTGGATTAACAGTCCTCTATAACATTTAGCTGTGTTAATAATCAGAGGAATGGTCTAGTCCTAGGCTTTATTTAATATACACTATATTAGAAATGCAATCAAACGTTGCTCCGAAGAGCCACTTTTTAAAAAATGTACTTAATTTTTATTCACTTTACATCTTCCCCTCCCAGCACCACCATGACTCCCTCCTCCCTCCTTTCGCACCTATTCCTCATAAAAGGGGAGTTTCTTTTCCCATCCACCCCAGCTCATCACAGTGCATCAGTACTGTTTATGTCTTCTTCCCCTGATATCTGGCATGGCAGTCCTGCTTGGGGAAAATTATAAAAAAACTAGAAAGTAAGTCCATGTCCAATGCAGTGCCCACTCCCCTTACTAGAGTACTCACTTGAAACCTAAGCTGCCAATTTGCTATATCTTTGTAGGTTGCCAAGGACCAGTTCATATATGGTTGAAACTTCCATCTCAGCAAGCCCCTCTAAACCGTAGTTAGTTGGCTCTGTTGGTCTTCTTATGGAGTTCTTGTTGCTTCCAGGTTCTTTTTTCTTAACTTGTGCTTTTCCCTAAGACTCCCTATATGTCACTCATGTTTGACTGTGAGTCTCAGCATCTCAGTTTTGAGGTGCTTCTAGATAGAGTTTCTCAGAAGACAAATCTGACAGGCTCCTCTCTGTAAGTTTAGCAGAGTTTAGATCAAAAAAACACATAGTGTTAGGGGTGGCCCTTACCCATAGGGCCAACCCTAATGCATACAAACACATATACACACATACACACACACACACATGCTCACAAACATAATTTTTCAGAACCCAAACAATTATTTCATGATTACACAAATTATACAGTTAATTGTGTACTGTCACATAACAAGTTAAAATAAATTGACTTTGAATGATATAAATAAAAATTCCAATATCAACTCCTACAAGACACTGCCTCTTTAAATTATGTTATACAATATTTATATAATAATCCTTTACTATGACATGTAAGCATGAATTAACTTTCTATACTAGTTAGAGTAACCAAATGTGTTAATCAAGGTGTTAGGATGATACATGGTGCAGAGATAATATTTGAGTTGTGTGACACAACAGTGGAAAAGCCTTGAAAATAACAAATATTGAGACTCATGACTCCAACTTTTGAGGTTTGGTTACTATTTTTTCTTATGGAGATTCTTTGTCCTTAATAAAGAAGACTTTTAGGTTGGAGCCATGCCATATAATTTCTTATTGTTATTAACTAATCATTATTTATATTTTGATTTATGAACATACTGTTAGTTTTGCTGAATAATGTGCTTACAGAGAAAAACATATTAAAAAAAATCCTTGAGAACGTAAGGTGAGAGTTGCAAAGAAAGAAAGAAAAAAGCTCACTGAATTTTGATCATATTAAGAAAAGATATATCCTAATAGAATAAGTGATGTCATTTAGCAAAAATTATAGAAACTGAAATAAAAATATGAGGAACGTTTATTGGTCATACATCTTTAGATAGTGCTATAAACACTAATGTTTGGACTACAGAAATATTGTATAAAATATATAAGATATTACTCAGAATATTTGAATCACTCAGTATGTATGCATACACAGCCATGCACATGGATTGTAAAGTTTTTACTTTTCACAAGTTTTGATATTTTGCATATGCAAAATTATGAGAGACTGAAATACTGCTGCTCTTGGTAGCATAATGGAAATATCATAAATGAAAGTTCTTGCATAGTTCATCTTGAGAAAGACAGCTGTTACTTTATAAATTAAATAAATCATTAGCATTAGCATTTGTGAAGGCAAGTTAAAGCAGATTGTAGAAGGTTGTTCTGGTTCATACTGTCATCACAAGCAATAGACTTAAGGCATCTGAATTGAAAACAGTTATCTCAGACCAAATATTTTACATAAAAGACTATTACTTACATAAAGCACCATGACATCCATTTCTTCGTGAGCAATACCTGCTTGCTCTATACCTAATGAGCAAATAAAAAAAAGACACTGTCATTTTATGTATTTTCTAATGCCAAATTTCTTCCTGATGCTTATAAGAGAAGTGTCAGGGAAAAACAACTATCAGTGAGTTAATCCTGTTTTCCACTATCTCCTACAAAATAAATTAGGCTACATTAGGAAACTAGTCACAGCCAATCTTTATGTACCTATGATTCACAACTCAAATATTCAACCATTTCAAAAATTTATATATAGCTATTGGGTGGTAATATTTTTCTGATTTTTTTGGACATGAATACTTAGTAGTAATAAAGAGGACATTAATGTCTATCTTTGGATATAGACATTAATTGCAAGTGTTAGAATTGTTATGAAATGTCTCAATAATGTCTTAAATATATTATGTATTTGATATATCTTATGAATATGTGTGTAAATTCCATCAATATAACTACTAACTCTATATCTGGAATTTCTTCAAGGCAACCTGTACAAAACCAACAGAAGTTATCGCCTCACACTATTTTAATATGCATTATATGAATGTACCAACATACCCATAGGGCATAACTTTGAAGATCTTGTGAAATTAAAACCCGTTTGTTTTGTTTATGTAGAAATATATTTTTTAAAATATTTAGGTTATCTTTTTTCTATTGTTTGAGTGCTTGTTGCAGTATAAGATGTTATAGAGAAAGATAATACACATCTTTTCTCAATAAAATTAATGATAAATGTTAATTCTAAACTATATTATAGGTATTTTGCTATGCTGGTTCTGAATGCAAAGATGGTAAAAAATTTTCCTATATAATTCATTGAAACTTGTAAACCTCACATAATAACACCAAAAAATCTGTATGATTAGTAATGATATAATGAGTGTATGTACATATATATGTGATATATATATATATATATATATATATGGTATCTAGTCAATTGTGAAGCTTTAATGTCTCCACCTGTCTTTCACTTATTTTGGAGTAATTAGAACTCTCTTCTGTTAAAACTGTGACTGAAATTCACAATCCATTCCTTATGGGTGTATGCAGTCCCAAAGAGAGAAAGAACTGTTTGAATTACAGTTCATGAAGATTGCATCCTACCTGTTTAATATACAGACATATTGTCCCATACTTGCCCAGTGGACAGTTATTCGTGACATTAAGCATTAAGGCAATAGGTGTAGCAACAAGACTGAAACCAGCATACATGACAAGCACATAATTGTGGCTACTTTATTAAACAAGATTAAGTAAACCAAACCCTTTTATGAGTTTGCTTTAATTTATTTTCATAAATTATTGAATATATCCACATGTATTTACATAAAGCGACGATTATTTAATGGTCCATAGTTTTATATTTTGTATATATTATAATTCTTTGTATTCACCTAAAGAAAACGTTCATTTGAAAACTAGTTCTAGGAATATGAGTTTGAATTACAGATAATATCCTAAGAAGCTATTTTTAAACTCTGCTTTAAAAGTATTTGAATAGCACAAAGAAGAATTTAAAAATTTGAAGCATTACAGCTACAGTGACTATCACATGAATCAGGAAACATTTTTAGAAGGCAAAAGAAGTTCTAAGTGCATGGCTGTTCTCTGTGGGGCTGGGGTAGCCACCTGCAGACATCAAAGCAAGGGTGAACACAAAGTTCCTGACCTGACATCTGAAATGCACAGTTTATTGATCCCAAAGTGTGTGAGATGTTTGCTATGTTAGATTTTTAGTGTCAAGGGATTTATCCTAACATAGCTAACTTCTTCAGACAATTCTAATTCAGATACGCTAAGAAGACCCATAAAGAAAATTAAGCCTTTGTCCATCCACACAAAATGTTTCTTACATATTAACTATTAAAATTTATATTTTGTAATTAGATCTTAATTTAAATGAGAATAATAATTGTGTGCATATTTTTGGAAGGGAATCCAGATATACTTCACTGCTCAGTTTTTCAGATAAAAATGTAATAACAAATATCAAATAATACATATTATTCACATAATGACTTCATTTCCTCTAAAGCTCTTAATAAACACCTGGTCTTCAAAATTAATCTGTGAACATTCTTGAATGCATTGTATATTTTATACATATAGACACAAATAACAGTAAAAAGGAAATAGTATGTTAGTTGCAACCTTGTTCATAATGTATTCATAAGGTAATGAATAACATGAGTATTGAAAACTTCATAGTAATGCAATTGCTATTTATTTGTATATAGATATGTATGTGTGCAGTTATCCAAACCAATTTAAATACTGTACTATTTACTGAATGTCATACTAATATTAAATGCTAATAGCTAGACTGTTAAAGACTACATGTTCAGTAAACATCAGATTCTGAATAGGACGTCTCAAAATTTATTCGTAAATATACTCATTGAGTGCCTGCTTTTCACTCGGGTTCCATAAAGACCCCTGAATGCTATACTTCATGGCCAAAGTTCATTTTCTTTGATCATGGTACTGAGCTCACATTTTTAATAAAAAAGCCTGTTTTATTGTGTTGTATCTGTTAATGATTTCTCCTCTCTTTCACTCTTCTATGTGTCTATTTATGACTGTCTTTATTTCTATCATCTTATTCTCCATCTCTCTCCGCATTTCTGTCTCTATCCTTACATTATGTAGTTTAAGAAAGCATCTCAAGTTCTCCAAGCTGATCTCAAATTCACCATGTAGCCATGGATAACCATAATATTAGGATTCCCTGCCTCCACCTACCTAATTCTGGGACTTCAGATATGTAACACAATGTCCTGTTTCTGGAGTGGTGCAAATTTAACATAAGTTTTCTTTTTTTAAATATAATTTTATTTATATATTTATTTATTACAATTTATTCAATTTGTATCTCTGCTGCAGCCCCCTCCCTTCTCTCTTTCTAGTCCAACCCACCATCCCTCTGTCCTTCCCCTAGTCCCCTGATATGGGAGGACCTCCGCCTCTTCTAACTGACCCTAGCTTATCAGTTCTCATCAAGACTGGCTGTATCACCTTCCTCTGTGGCCTGGCCCAGGAGGAGATGATCAGAGAGCCTGTCATTGCGTTCATGAAAGAGATAGTCCCTGTACCCCTGACTGGGGAACCCACTTCGAAACTGAGGAGCCAATGGGCTTCCTTTGAAATGGGGATCTAGGTCCCCCATGGTCCTTAGTTTGAGTATTGGTCTCTGGAGGACCCACTAGGCCCAGATATTTTGGCTCTGTTGTTATATATGTCCCCCAGCTGAGGAATGGATACAAAAAGAGTAGTGCATTTACATAATGGAATACTATGAAGCAATTAAAAACAGGTAGATCATGAAATTTGCAGGCAAATGGTGGGAACTAGAAAAGATCACCCCAAGAGAGGTAACCCAGAAGCAGAAAGACACAAATGATATATATTCACTTATAAATGGATATTAACCATATAATATAGGCTAAACATACTAAAATATATAGCCCTAACGAAGTTAAACAAAAAAGAGGACCCAAGGGAAGATGCTTAATCCTTATTCAGAACGACAATCAGGATAGACATCGGAAGTAGGAGAAGACAAGGAACAGGAGAGCAGCCTTACACATAGGACCTCTGAAAGACTCTACCCACCAGGGTATTGAAGAAGATATGAGACTCATAGCCAAACTTTGGGCAGAGTGCAGGAATCCTTATGGAAGAAGAGGGAGACAGAAAGACCTGGAGGGGACAGGAACATAGGGTTTCTTGCATGAGAGTCAAACATTGTTTCAATTAAGCAATATCATCAATGTCATTATTTGTTTTATAGAAAATTTCATCTTGGATAATTTCATTTAGTGTACACAATATCTTTTATTAAATGTGAACTGTAAAGTGGTGAGCATTTTTAATTCTTTTTCCTTTCTTTCTATTCTTTCTTTTGTTTGTTTATTTTAATGTAGAAAACTCAAAGCATTTACTTTAAGTTCAAAAACAAGACAAGGTATCCATTCATGCTCTCCACACTTAGGTTAATGTTAGGGTCCCTGTTGTCTTAGTTAAAAAAATAAGAGAAGAGAAGGAAATGAGATGAAGGCACATAGAAAAGAGTCAAAGGAGCCATGTTTTCAGGTGATAGGAACCTATACAAAAGACATCCTCAAAATTCCATGAAAAACTTACACTTCACAAATATTATGAGCAAGGAGGCAAGTTATCAAAGTAGTACAAAGTAGTATTTTAAATCAGTAACAAATACACTTAAAAAGAATTCAGAATTTTTTTTATTTCACACACACAGACACACATACACACACACACACACATGCACACACACCATGTACTGTAGGTAAATATAATGAAGAAAATGGAATATCTTTATAATGAAAACTTTCAGACAGTGAAGAAATAAATTGAGAAAGACACCACAGATTGGAAAAACTTCCAATTCTTCTGAATCAACAGGATTACTATTGTAACAATAGTCATATTACCAAATCAACACATAGATTAAACAGAATCAAAATCAAGCCCTAGGATATTCATTCAAAAATGCAAATTTCCTGCAGTAGCACAAAAAGAGAAGAATATCAAAAGCAATCCTGAAGAAATAGAATATTTCAAGATGTAATGATATACCAGATTTCAAATTATAGTACAGAGCCATATTGATACAATTAGTATGATATAGCACACAATTAGATGAACTAATCAATGGAATAGAAAAAAGGATTCAACTATATTTCTGCATAACTATGCAACTATACCTACTTGACCTTGGACAAAAACTAATCATTGATGAAATGAAAGCATATTCAATAACTGACACTAAGAAAAGATGGATTTCAACATGAAGAAAAAAAATGAACTAGAATGCTACCTCTCATTTTGCACAATCGTCAACCTCAAATGTATCAAAGATCTGAACATAAGAATTTATGAGCTCAAACTTCTAGGGAAATAATAAATACAGAGAAGAACTTTCTAAATAGGACTCCAGCAGCTCATAAACTAAGACAAACAATTAACAAATTGAACTCATAAATTTAACAAAATAGAACAAAAATCTCTGTACAGCAAAGGATATGATTATGAAAGTGAAGATACATCCAAGAGAATGGAACAAAATGTTTTCCATCATGTAATTTGTCAGAAATAAGTGGATAGTATATCCAAAGAACTTAAAACAAACAAACAAACAAAAAAAACACCATGGGAAAAATTGTATTAGAAAATCAGCTGTTTGCAGCAAAGGACATAAGACAGAACTAGTTGGTCATGTTCTAACTAGGCAAGACTTCTAGTGGAGGGAGGGGCACACCAACCCACATATTAAACCTTCAACCCGAAATTTACCCTGCTTACAAGGTGTGCCAGGATAAAGATGGTGCAAAGATTGAGGAAGCATCCAAATGATAGCTGGCCCAACTTGAGAGCAACCCCATGGGAGAGGGATATACCCTGATACTCTTAAAGATACTCTGCTACGCTTGCAGATAGGAGCCTAGCATAACTGTCCTCTGAGAGGCTCCACCCAGCAACAGAGTGAAACAGCTGTTGAGACACATAGCCAAACACTAGCCAGAGCTCAGGAGTTTTGTAGAAGAGTGGTGGGGAAGAATCCTATAGGGAACAAGAACTCCATAAGAAGACCAATAGAGTCAATTAACCTAGACCCTTGCGGACTTAGAGACTGAACCATCAACCAAAGAGCATGCATGGACTGGACGTGTACAAATGTAGCTTGTTCTTCATATGAGTCCCTTATCAAGTGCAGTGGAGGTTGTCTCTGACATGTACTTTTTGACTTATTTTGGATCACTTTCTCCTAACTTAGTTGCCTTATCTGGTCTCAACGGAAGAGGATGTGTCTGGTCTTGATGCGACTGGATGTGGTAGAGTGGGTTGCTATAGGGAAGGTGGATCCCCTTTTCAGAAGAGAAGGGAGTGGAGAAACAGGAAAGAAGGTTGAAGGGTGAGACTTAGAGAAGAGGAGGTAGGAGGTAGGGATGTAAAGTGAATAAATAAATACCTGCTGAAGAGGATGTGGAGAAATGGGAACCCTCCTCTATTGCTGATAGAAATGTAAACTTGTACAATCACTTTGGAATTCAATCTGGCACTTTCTCAGACAATTAGGTTTAACACTTCCTCAAAATCCAGCTATACCTCTACTAGACATATATCTAAAATAAGCTCAAGTACAAAACAAGGGCATTTGTTCACCCATGTTCGTAGCAGCATCATTCGTAATAGCCAGAACTGGAAAGAATCCAAATGTCCCCCATCAGAGGAATAGATACAGAAATTGTGGAACATTTACACAATGGAATACTACTCAACTTTTAAAAACAAGGAAATGATGAAATTTGCAGACAAGTGGTGGGATCTAAAAAAGATCATCCAGAATGAGGTATCCCAGAAGCAGAAAGGTACACACGGTATATATTCACTTAAAACTGGATACTAGACCTATAATATAGGAGAAACATACTAAAATAGGAATACTTAAAGAAGCTAAGAGAGGATGATCAATCCTCACTCAGAAAGAGAAACAGGATGGACTTTGGAAGAAGTAGAAAACAGGAAACAGGAGGAGCCTACCAGAGAGGGCCTCTGAAAGACTCTACCCAGCAGTGTATCAAAGCAGATGTTGATATTCAAAGCCAAACTTTGGACAGAACACAAGGAATCATATGAAATAAGGGGGAGATAGTAAGACCTGGAGAGGGCATGATCTCAGCAACGAGAGCAACAGAACCAAAAAATCTGGGCCGTGGGGTCTTTGCTGAGACTGATACTCCAACCAAGGACCATTCATGGAGATAACCTAGAACCCCTGCTCAGATGTAGACCATGGCAGCTCAATATCCAAGTAGGTCTCCTAGTAAGAGAAACAGGGACTGCCTCTAACATGAACTCAGTGGCTGGCTACCTCCCCTTTGTGCCACTATTGCAACAACATATTTGTGGGCAAGTTACCACTGAGGATCACAGGGTTCATAGCTTGGTTGATGTTTACTTTTCTTTGTGGTAGAGTACCTTTCATAAGCAGAACATTCAGTAAAGGGGTTAGGGTTAGGGTTAGGGGTATGGAGCTAAAAAGAGAACTGACCATAGAGGATTATAGAATGGCAGAAAAACACTTAAAGAAATGCTCAACGTCCT
>CM053751.1:32808783-32846865 GCA_028658305.1 Pachyuromys duprasi
TTTTAGGTCCCAGAGTTCAGTCTCCTGGTTGCTGCGTTGTTTCTGCTCTCCTACTCCTCAGACACAGTGTTCTCTCGTGGCAGCCATCTTGGATCCAGCCTCTAGTATCCACTTATAAGTGAGTATATATTGTGTGTGTCATTCTGCTTCTGGGATACCTCACTCAAGACCATCAGGGAGATGCAAATCAAAATGACCCTGAGATTTCACCTGACACCCATCAGAATGACTAAGATCAAAAACTCAAGTGACAACACTTGTGGAGAAAGGGAATCCTCTATTGCAGGTGGGAATGTAAAGTTATACAACCACTTTGGAAATCAATCTGACACTTTCTCAGACAATTGGGAATAGTGCTACCTCAAGACCCAGCTATACCTCTCCTAGGCATATATCCAAAATATTCTCAAGTACACATGATCAGTTGTTCAAGCATGTTCATAGCAGCTTTATTTGTAATAGCCAGAACCTGGAAAACAGCCCAGCTCTCAACAGAGGAATGGATACAGAAACTGTGGTACTTTGACACAATGGAATACTACTCAGCAATTAAAACATGAAATCCTGAAATTTGCAGGTAAATGGTGGGATCTAGAAAAGATCATCCTGAGTGAGGTATTTTCCTGTTTTTAATGGCTTAATAGTATTCCACTGTGTAAGTGTACCACAGTTTCCTTATCCATTCTTCAGTTGAGGAACATCTAGGTTGTTTCCTGTTTCTGGTTATTACAAATTGATCTGTTATTAACATAGTTGAGCAAATGTCCTTGTTTTATTTCAGAGCATCTTTCCTATATTTACCTAGAAGAAGTATCGCTAGCTGGGCTTTGATGTAGAACTATATCAAACTTTCTGAAAAAAAAATCTACATTTATTTCAACAGGTCAACATCCACTTTGACCAGCATCATTTGTTTGAGAAGACGTCTTCTTTTCTTTATGTAGTTTTGGCTCCTTCGTCCAAACTCATGTGTGCATAGGTGTGTGGATTTGTTTCTGTGGATTTATACTTGATTTGTGGCAAAGAAGCCAAAACCATACAATGAGTGTCTCCTGCTACTAATATGTGGGGATCAATGTGTGATTTATACTTATTAATGTTTCTTTTATGAATTCAGATACCCTTTTTGTTGCATAGGTATTCAGGATTATGATATCCTCTTGGCAGATATTTTGTTTGATGAGAATGAAGTGTTACTCCCCATATCTTGTAATTAATTTTAGTTGAAAGTCTATTTTATTAAATGTTAGGATGGCTACTCCAGCTTGCTTCTTGGGTCTTTTGCTTGGAATACTTTTTTTCCAGCCCTTAACTCTGAGATAGTGTCGATATTTGTTGAAGAGGTGTACTTCTTGAATGCAGCAGAATGTTAGATCCTGTTTCCAGAACCATTCTCTTAGTCTGTGTCTTTTATTGGAGAGTTGAGTCCATTGATGTTGATAAATATTAGTGAACAATGATTGTTAGTTCCTTTTGTTGTTGAGTTTGTGGTGATTGTGCATTTGTGTGCTTGTTTGTTTGTTTGTTTCGTTTGTGTGAAGTTATCTATATCCTGTGTTTTCTTTGGTGTAGTTGATCATGTTGGGTTGGAGTTTTCCTCATAGTATCTTCTGTATGGCTCATTTGGTGCATGGATTTCTCATAGAATATCTTGCTTTCTCCATATACGATAATTGAAAGTTTTGCTGGGTATAGTAGTCTGGGTTGGCATCTGTGGTCTCTTAGTGTCTGCATGGCATCTGCCCAAGTAATTCTGGCTTTCATAGTCTCTGTGGAAAAGACTAATGTGATTTAGTCTTTTCTAAAAAGGCCAACACATGAAAGTAGACCTTTTTTCCTTGTCATTTTTAATATTTTTTCTTTGTTCTGTTGATTTAGTGTTTTGATTATTATGTGGCTGGAGGTATTTCCATTCTGTTCTAGTCTACTAGGTGTTCTATAAGAGTCTTGCATGTTTAAGGGCATCTCTTTCTTTAGGATAGAGAAATTTTATTCTATGATTTTCTTGAAAATATTTTCTGGACCTTGAAACCTGGTATCTTCTTTTTTTGTCTGTTCTATTATTGTTAGGTTTTTATCTTTTCACGGTGCCTTTGATTTCTTGGATATTTTATGTCAGGAACTTTTCTGTATTAATGTTTTTGTTTATTTGTTTGTTTTTATTTGAGAGATGTATCGGTTTCTTCAATTGTGTCTTCAATGCCTGAGAATATCTCCTCCATCCCTTGTATTCTGTTGGTGATATTTATCTCTGTGGTTCATAATCTCTTTTAAGTTCTTCTTCTCCAGGATTTTTCTTTTTCTTTTCTTTATTTTAAATTAATTACAGTTTGTTCATTTTGTATCCCAGCTGTAGTCCCATCCCTCATCCCCCCCCCAATCCCACCTTCCCCCTTTCATGCCCCTTTACAAGTCCACGGATAGGGGAGGATTTTTCAGTTTGTGTTTTCTTTATTGATTCTCATTCCATTTTCAGGTCTTGAACAGTTTTATTCATGTCCTTTACCTGTTTTATTGTGGTTTCCTGTGTGTCTTTTGTTTGGTTGTAGTTCCTGTATTTCTTTAAGATATTTGTTCCTTTTCTCTTTATATGCCTCTAATAACTGCATAAGCATAGATTTCAGTTCATTTTCTTTTGTTTCAGCTGCATTTGAATATCCAAAACTCTGAATATCCAAAACTCTGGCATTTCCGGAAGAGCCATGATGTCCTGTGTTTTGTTGATTGTGTTCTTTTCTTTTAGGTTTTGAGGTTTTTGTATTTTTTAAAGCTTTCTCTCTCTCTCTCTTAATTTATTATTATCATTATTATTATTGTTATTTTGCTTTAAGCTTGCTAAGCCCAAACACAGCACAGGTTGCTGTGAGCCGGGGTGGAGAGAGGTGGCCAGAGCAGCCACTGCTCCATTTATACTCTGTGCCCGGGGCGCTGCTGGGAGAAGGGTGCCTCGTGACCTGGGCACCATTGATTGTGTTCTTATGCTGTCCTTTAGTCAATGGTTGTCAGTATCCTTGGATGTTTGTTCCTTAAACTGCACCAAAGACTGGATCTGCCCATCTCTGGTGTCTGGGGTAGTCTTGAGGATGAAAAGAGAGGTCCAGGGGATGAGGTCCGCTGGCATTTCAGATGCAGCCACACTGGAGTGGGTGTTTCAGAAGGCAGGACATGGACCAGGCCTTGCAGGGTGAAACATGGTGCAGATGCCTGAAAGGGCGAAGGGTGAGGGATTTGGTGCCTTGAAGGGCCAGGGTTATGGGCAAGGGTGCCTTGAATGGCAGGGGTCCAGGTGCCTTGAAGCACAAGGGGAGTCAGCAAGAATGTCTTGAAGCGTCCAGTGTATGCATCTCAGTTAGTAGCTATGTGACAGAAGGGGGGATGTCTGACTTAGGCAGTAATTGCAGGGGATCCAGTGCTTCAGAAGGCAGTTCAGCTGTGGCTTACAGGCCTACCAGACACTGGACTCCTGGTATTCAAATTCATCTAGGTTCTACCATTTTGGTTCTGGGATCCCAAATATTTTATTGTTCGCCTGGTATCCACAGGGGGACCAATAGAACCGCAGTTTGGAGGTTGGTATGCTGTCCAGGAATCAAGAAGCTGCGCTCAAGGAGTGGGAAAGATCTCATATCTGACTGCTGGAGGAGAGGGTCCCTGGAGCTGGGGGCCTGCACGACCTCCAGTATGTGGAAAGGGCAGGAGGCTCACAGTTTATGACTCTTGGACCCAGGAGACGGCCATGGGAGGCCTGGGTCAGATCGTTCCAGCTCACCATATCTCCCTCCAGTCCAGAAAACAACAAAGTCAGGGTTGTGGATCCAGCGGACTCTTTTCTCACTGGTTTCACCGCCTCTGATCTTCTGTCCCTTAGGTGTGTACCCACTGGTCGGTGCCATTTTGGACCCTCATAATAATTTTTATAGAACCCAAACTACTCTAGTTAAAAAGTTAATGCTTGTATTTCAATTTTCATAGGTTATTTTAATATCATGCACCTCAATATCAGAATGATAACCCTTTTGTCGAAACTAATGTGTGCCCCTGGAAGCTGATGGCAGACTATTACTATTATTTAAATTTATGTAATCAATCAACTCTATCCAGACTCATTTGCTATGAAAGAAAGATTAATATGACTCTTCGTATTTGTGTTCTGCTTCAACTTTCTGTAGCAGAACAGTAGTGCCTTGGAGTGTATTTTGAAGATTTGATTAAATGTCTCTATAATTTGGGGTGCTCATTGTGGAGTAACATCTTATTTGAAGCTCTCAGAGAAAACACTATCAGCAATCCACAGTGAAATCACTCTATAAATTCAGAGTCAAATTAAATTTAGAGGATAGAAATAAATGGATAAAAGAGCTGTATAAACAGATATGAAGAGATACAAGATAATGGTAGAAAATACCTAGAAATATTTAAAATCATTAACCATGATTTTTTAAAACCATGGTTATTAGTTGGGTGTAAAAGTACTGGTTAATAAATATCTATTTACTGTTTATTAACCAGTATTTTTGTATTTTGTGTTTATTCAATAATGTTATTCAGCTAGCATAAGTCTGTTATATAAAGATATGCAGAGATAATTAATATAAACACTTAAATACTCTTCCATGTAACAAACAAATATATTTTGAATATTATTCATTTTACTACTGTGACTATTCGTGCATTAGCTTCTACAAGGAATAGTCATTGGAATAATTCTTTAGCTTAGTGCATTTCTGCAATGGAAAAAAAGAAGGGCACTCAGGAGTGTTGAAGGATTATCATAAGATTGAGATTCTGTCTGAAAAAGAAAAGAAATAAATAAAAGGTAATAAGAGAGGAGAAAAGGCAGAAAGGAAGAAATGCTGTAAGTTAAAAAATTAAAGAATTTATGGAACAATATAGCAGAGGTTTTTCTGAAAAACCATTGGAATGGTATACATAGAGTCCATGATATAATGGTTTTCTTATTATTATCGTTATTCGTTGTCTGTCTTTCTATGTATCCCTGTCTCTGTCTGTTTCTGTGTGTATGTGTATGTGTGTGTGTGTACATACACACACATGCATACTAACACACATACATGCAGGTACCATATCCAGGCACCAGTGTGGGAAATAGAGGATAGGATGTTTTTCTGTTGCCTTGTGAGATCCAGAAAAGGAACATAGGTCCTTGGTTATCAGGGTGAGCATATTTACCTTCTTAAGTCATTTTTAGGGCCCTATTTTGATGTTTGATAAAAGAGTAAGAATCTGCCCAGAAAGTTGCATTATTGTCCAAAGTTACACGGGTTTCTTTGTGTGGTTTTACAGACTGTAAGAATATGATAAATTTAAAATTGATATTGGGTTATTATAAACAATATTAGTCACCTGAGAACTGAAGACATGTTTTTATTGAGAGACAAATCAACAGAAGGTGATTATTACTATTATGTGTGGATACATGTTTACAGAGAAGTTTTATATACTATAAATTCACAAAAGGGTAGTTTATTTAGAATGTGACACATTATGAAAAAATAACAATATTGTAAACTTGTGAGTCTAGCATATGAGCTTATTCCCTTTATTTCTTTGAAAAAAATGTCATCTACTTTTATAGGAAACAACTTCATTTTTAGATATGTTTTGCATTTTATTTATCATAACATGTTTTAATATTGTAACACATATTATTATCACAGAAACTCCATTCACAAAGCTGAAAGAAATGTAGGCATTATGTAATGGTTTGATTGATTTTTTTATGCTGCCTCTAGATGTATTTATTACACTAACTAAATTCTTCCGATTTTTAAATTTCTACATTTTGTATATTGACTAAAAGATTATGTTTTATTGATATAGCTTAAAGGAATAATCAGAAATCAATTTTGTGACAACATATTAAGTCTCACTTTGACTAAATAATGAAGACAGATATTGAAAACAGTAGAAATGTTGGAGAAAAATGACACTCTTCATCATGCATATTAAGGGGAATGTCCTTTTTTTCTTGCTCTCTGAATATGATATTGGGGGATAATTTCTGATCTAGGATTACATGATGTGCTGAGCAAAGAAGGAAATTTAGGAATTTAGGAAACCAAGAAATATACCCAGACACCTTTTACCTCATATTGAAATGTGGTCCTGTAAAGGAGTCCTATGAGAATTCTGAGTATTTTAAGGAACTCTACGAAAACAAATCTTGTGTTCTCAGTTTCTTCCAAATATGGAATTGCTCTTGGGATCTGTTTGTTTTTCCAAAGTGTAGCAGATAGAAGTGAGTTTACTTCAGATTACTCATTATTGCTTGCTGGTGTTATTAAATTAAATATTTAAACTATTTTCTATATGCTTCTATGGAAAAAGATGTTTTTACCACAGCTTGTCTTTGTGTTTGTATACAGGTTGAAATCATGAGAATTTTACTCATGTGACCCTTTAACCCTTAGAGTATAAATTGCCTTATATTCTTAATGATGTTTACCATTGGATGAGACTTTAGTCTCCCTCACTTACTTTCATATATCTCACTGTCTCTAGAGCAGTGACATTTCCAAAAGATCTGTGCCATTTTCAAAAGCGCTGAAGGCTAGATAAGTGTTTCTCCCACATAGATAAGTTAAGACTATTATGGCTTTGTCTTTACCAGGGAAAAACTTTAAGATGATAATTTTCTTGTAAGTGAGCATTCCTGAACTGCAAGATAGCATAGCACCTCCTATGTCTAGTGCCTGTAGCCCTGATAGAACTTATGAGTTTTGCAAGACTAAAAAAAGTTTGAAGCTCACTGTTAGGCAATTCATATAATTTAAATGCATGAATACAAATATTTGAACTCAATTATTTCTTTTTTAAATATGACAGGTTTACTTTTAATTCTTTTGTATTCATATATAGTTCATATATATTATTTTTAAATATCATTTGTTAGAATTTATTCAATTTGTATCCCGGCTATGGCACCATCCCTTGATTCCTCCCAATCCTACCCTCCCTCCCTCTTCTCCCCCTAAGCCCCTCTCCTAGTCCACTAATAGGGGATGTCCTCCTCTCCTTCTTTTTGATCCTATTAATCCTAGCCTTTCAGGTCTCATCAGGACTGGTTTCATTCTCTTCCTCTGTGATGTGATAGAGGTATCAAAGCAGAGGCTGGGACTCATAGCCAAACTTTGGGCAGAATGCATGGAATTTTATGAAAGAAGGGAGAGATAGAAAGACCTGGAGGGATAGGAGCTCCAAGTAGAAACCAACAGAGCCAAACAAAACAAAACAAAAAAGAAAACAAAACCAAACAAAACTAAACAACAAAAACAACAAAAACCTGAGCCCTAGTTGCCCTGAAGAGAATGATAACCCAACCAAGGACAAGCATGGAGAGGACCTAAAACCCCTGCTCAGATGTAGTCCATAAACTCAGTCTCCAAGTGGTTCTCCTAGGAAGGGGAGGAGCTTTCTCTGGCATGAACTCAGTAGTAGGCTCTCTGATCACCTCCCCCCTGAGGTGGGGGTGTGCAGCCTTGCCAGGCTACAAAGGAAAATTATTTCTTAATAGCTGACTCATGGATACAGGACATGTCTTCCTATGAAGTATGTTTCTGGTCTGAGTAAATATTCCTAGAAGGTAGTTTCAACTGAACCTTTTGCAAGGCTGATTAACCAACGAGTACCTGAAGATTGTGGGAAATTTGGGGTATTACAAGTTCATAGGTAAATAATCTTTGTCCATGTTTAGGCCTCAGCAACCACTTATTTTCCTTCTCTGTATCTTGCCTAATAGCGTTTGTGAACATTAGGTAAATAAATTGGAGTATACTATTATAACATTGATTTTCCTTTGGTTTGTATTAACAAATCAGACCATTACCTTCTACAAACTCACAACCTAAGATGTTTTTACAAGTGTATTCAAAGAGTAACTTGAATTAGTTTTTGCTTTACATTAGAATATAAAATTGAGTTTACAAACCAGGCACTCTGGGAGGCAGGGGCAGGAGGATCTCTATGAGTTCAAGGCCAATATGGTCTTAAACGTAAGTCCAGGGCAGCCAAAGTTACACAAGAAACTCTAAGAAAATCAAAAAAATAAAAAATGAGGTTACATAAATCTGTGTTGTTGAGAGGATGTTTTCTCTTATTTTGCTCTAGAATAAGGTAGCACTAATCTCCCTTGAAGTGAAATTTCTGTGTTTTGTTTTCCTTTTTGTTTATGCATCAGCACTGCATAGAAACTGCTCCCCTGCCTGGCTTAGATTAAAATAATAATAATAATAATGATAATAATAAAATAAAAAGAGTGAATGAGAAACACACATACAATAGCTGTCATTTATGGAGCTATTGCAGAACAAAGCACTGCACATTTGGTTCTGAAAAATAGTTAATGAGCCACATAAAACTCTAAGAATGTCTGAGAACTGTATTTGTTAACTCTCTGTGACAAGTAAAACTATCAGCAGTTTTCTTATGGTAGAAGGTAAACTGATAGTATAAGAGAGCTAGCCATTGCTCTATTTGAGTAATTGTGATCAAAGAAGAAACAAAAGATACAGAACAACATAAAACACATTAAAAAACATAATCACATGGTACATCCTTGCATGATATCTAAATGACATTAGTCAGTTAGAGAGCCAAAATGGAAGCTCTATTAAGAATAATATGTCAACTCTTATTTTAAGAGAAGTTTTAAATTCATGGTGAGAACACATGGCAAAAATAATTTGTAATGCGACCAAAAATTGTTGACTTCCAACGAGTGTGCCCTAACAGAAATGAGTTAAAGTCAGGGACAAAGGGCATTGTCAAAACAGGCATGAGTGGAATGTCAAATTCCTTTAATATTCTGAGAGCAGTGAAGAATTGCACTGAGTTTAATTCCTGGTTTCAATCCAAGTGATTGTTATTGAACTCAAAATTGAAATTAGATGCCTAGATGAGAAGAAATAAATAAGAGTTGTGTAGATTGACTTTTTTTCCCTAGGAGGTCATTTCCATGATAGATCTGCCCTCCAAGAGAAAAACAAAAGCAGGGAGGGATAGAGGGAAAGAGACACCTTCTTAGCTCACTGCAAGAAACATTTAAATACTCTAGGCAATTTCTCAGTCCATTTTAAAGAGGAAGTAAAATAAGCACTAAAACTGCCAAGTGCCAGATTTAGACCTTTGGTGGTAGCGATTCTGTTTTATTTTCTGTAATTAAACCTGTTTACTCATTTTCTAGAATATTGCAGCAGGTATAAAAGTAGTTTAGGAAAATTTAATTGTATTGAATAAAGTTAGAAGGATGAGATTTTGTTATTAATTGTCATTCATTTGTTTTATTTGCAAATCATGACGGTATTATCTATTTTCCAATTAGTTTCTGTTCCTTTTACATATCAAGTGATTCCAACAAAACGAAGTCCCCATGTATTTTATGATAGGTTTGGTAAAAGGGCCTGATCTAGCAGATAATTACACATTCCAAGACAATTTTATAGCCTTTTATTTCATAGCCCATGAAGTTCAATATTTTGTGAATTTTATAGTCCATGAAATAAGAGCTGGTATAGCAAGAAGTTAAACCATTTAGGCTTCAAAATGAAAGTTAATTCTGAAATGTATTATGCTATAGCCAATTGCCTAACGAGTTTTGAAGTAATGTCATTGCTATATATTTAGAACAGTTTCTATCATATAAATATTTTCATTTGAGAAAAAGTCCGAGGCCAAATTAGTCTTGAAAAAAAAACAGAATGAATTTCAATTGTAATGCAGATAGGCACATGTCTCTGTGGCATCCACAGTTTATATTAGACCTTAATCACCCTGGTGAGTTTTGCCAGAAACCCTGAACTGCTGTCACACCAACCCTGTCAAAAGGAAAGATAATAAAAAACCACATATTTAAGTCTGTAAAATCACAAACGGTGCATTCCTACAGTGAGCTTTATGCTGAATGGAAATTACAGGTCTCCTGTGTGCTGTGTGTGAGCTCTTGGTTTCTGTAAAAAATTGCCCTAATTTGAAATCATAGTCAAAGTTTTGCAAGTCAGCTCATAGCTTAGGGGGACCACTCCTCGGTTTGTGTTGCATGAAACAATAACTTTGTGACTGATAAAAACAAAGTCTTTGAAAACAACACTATGTAAAAAAGATTGATACACCCAATATTCAGGGTTTTGAAACTGATATTGTAAGATGTAATCCACTGTATTGATATTAGGAAGTGTATCCATTGAGGCAGTTGTGGGGTTTCATGTTTCTATGACTTGAATAAGAATAACACCCACATAAAACAAGCATCAAAAATTGTCTAGTCCTTCTGTTGCTTCTGATATCTTTTATTTTACCTTCCATCAACCATTGTCATCAACCAAATCTGTTGGCACATTAAAGTTTGACTTCCCTGATTTGAAAGCTATAACTATAAGTATCTACTGTTTATAAATTACCTATGATGTTCTATAAGAATAATTAAAGAACTTATATGCCTCTAAGAATTAAAGAATACCTTTGTGGCAAATATATTGAATGGCATTTAATTGAAGCACATTTACAGGGAAAGATTGGAAGACAATGATGCCAATAATATGAATTCTGACATTAATAAATAAGAACAGATTGACTGGACAAGAAAATACTATAAAAATGCAAGTTAACAAGGTCACCATTATCACTTTCTTGATATCAGTGATTGAAGAACAGCACAACAGGCATTATCAGCAAAGCAAAAACAGACATTTAGAACTGTGTTGTGTGTGTGAGGTAGAAATACTGAAATGCACAGTATATCACGTTGCTAGTTAAAATTAGTCTGCTTTCTAAATTTTATTTGCCACAGTGCTCTGTTTAATCATAATCTCAATTTAACTGCATTTTATTCCTTTTTATTCCAACCTCAACTGCATTCTATTGTATTACTAAAATCAATGGCAGCAAAAAAATGAGTAATTAACAAAGCGTTGCTTGAAAACATAAAAAATAACTAGCAAGACTAACCAAAATCACTGTCACAGGAAAACACGCATATCACTGTAAAACTATCCTAAAATCAAAACCCCTGGGAGTAACAAAGTTATTAGTTGAACTTGTTGATATGAACAAGAATCTTTACCTTAAAGAGTTACCATTACCCCAGGTTCAATGTTTCTGTCAAGACTACTAGAGAATATAATTAAGAAGTTAAAAAAAAGCAAACATATTAATTGTAAAATATGGTCTAAAGTATATTTTAAAGTCAATGATAAATGGTATATATATTTCAAAATATTATTTTCAAAAGATGTAATCTATAGAAAAATATTTGTTCTTATATATTTGGTTTGGGATATAATGTCTAATATGGGATAATTTATGTTAAATGTATTGTACCACTGTAAGCAAATTTTTATATGATTAGTTTTGCATTTAAGTTATGTTTTGAAGATATAGTAAAATCATTTTGATTTCTTTAAAACTTCATAAAAGACACATTTCTAACTAAGTTATACACATAATTTTGTCAACTAAAATTAGAACTTCAGTTACTCAAATGAAGGTGAAGTAAGACACACTATTTTCTCATTAAATCCTTGAACAGATTGTTGTCATAGTAACGTGCAGACCCATTAAGGGGAAATCATTCAAGTATATATTTTTACAGGTGACTCCCACTCACATATCTCCCTTTCAGCCAATTTCATAACCAATTATAAGAACCAAAACAAATATTCTTGAGAAAAGAGACATTCACTGGAAAGGAATTATTTGCCAAACATGCCGCCAGTGTGTTAATGGTCACTGGCTTGGGGTAGAATGTTGGTGTCTGTCCCTCACCTGGAACTTAATAATATCACTGTTTGTTTTACTTCCACTTATCTAAGAAGCCTCTCTCTCTCTCATCTTCAAGCTATGTAGTAGTTTAGATGGAGAGTGCCTGAGGAGTGTCTTCTGAAACCACATCAAGGCTGGGTAGATAGCTACATAGGAGAGTGTGTCTATAACAAGTATGATGTCTGAGTTCAAATTTAAAAAAAAAAATATTGTATCCAGAAGATGAAGCTTTGGTTGAACCATCTTTTGAAATACTTTCTCAATTGATGGGCAAAACAAAATATTTCTTTCAAAACTTTAGAATTGCCTTTATTCAACTGAAGCCATTAATCACCAATTAATATACACTGGTACAAAGTCACACATGTCAAGAACTCTTTAATTAATTAGAAATTGTATCCCTAATTCTTGATCATCATACAGCCCCAATGACATTAAATTAAATGACATGTATTACAGGTGGTAGTTAGTGAGGTTAGAATAACAAATGATGTCTATACAGTCATACACTGAACACTTTCTAGAAAGCGATGCTGTCATATAGAAGCCAAAGAAAAACCAACACATATCACTCTAAAGTCATGGCAGAGATAGCATTTTAATTAATATGGATAGTAAATGTTATAGTAAGGATCATGCCCCTTACTTTTTGGTGTTCAGATGGCATGATTATGATTTAGTTATGATTTGTCACATGATTAACTTCTACATAATGACAAATGGTTAGACATGACAAGGTTGGCTGTGATGATTAGATAGGATGATAGTTTCCCAAAGCTTTTTCCTATGGATTCACATTCAAATTTGAGATGATCCAACTTCCATCCGAAAGAACTGACATTCAGGTTTGAGCAATCTTAGTGTCTTGTTGACCTTAGGATTTCACTAGCCACTTGTCATATTATGCTTGAAACCCCAGACAGAGAAACTATTGACTTTCCTATTTTTGTTACTAAGTTTTGCAATTTCTTTCTTATTTAACCTTGAGTTATACCATAAGTAATACACATACACACACTCTAATTAATAATTCCTTTTTTTTTTGAGTCTTAAGCTTTCTGATATCTAGAACAAGCTTTTCATTCACATAAACTTTTAAGAAACTATCACTGGTGTAATTAGTCTTGTATACTAATTAGCAGAAAAGGCACAAATAATAAAATTATAAATAGTTATGGTTTACAAAATGCAAAGGATTAAAATAAACCTAAGGTTGAAAGTCAATGAAGAGTTCCATTGCAACCAAAGTTAACAGTGAAATACCATTCATAGCTCAGGATGCCATACCAGAAATGATAGTGTTTTTTTTCCCCCTGTGGGTTAAAAACAGTAGTAGAAGAGGTAGCAGCCGGTCCTGATGAGACTTGATAGGCTGGAGTCAGTTGGTAGAGTGAGAGGGCTCCTCTTTCTGAGGAGAAGGGGAAGGGTAATGAGCACAAGAAAGAGAAAAGCAGGGACTGGGATGAGATGAAGGCAGAGGCTACAATCAGGTTGTAAAGTAAATAAATTTAAAAAAATATATGTAAAATTTTTAAAGTAGCTGAAATTATTAACTATTAACATGTATGCATTTTTATACCAGAGATAACTTAAAATATAACCAATTTTCTGCAAAAAGTTTTACTAAAACTTAACCACATGGGGAGAATATGCAGCTATCTCCTTATTCTTTGTACAATGAAACATTGTGACATGCTTATGAAAAAAAAGTTTAAAGCATTTCTTTGAAATTAGAGGCAAGATATAGCTTGGGATGAATTTTACATGTTTACAATTGCAAATAACTAGATTATATTCTTGTGAATAATGTATTACTTTTGTCATACATGCTGATTGCATTATTTTTATATTAACTGCTTTAATTGTTTGAAACTCAGTAATCAGTAAGGATTAAATTAATAGCAAAAATCAAACATTATTAGTTTGTAATTGAATAATAATCTAAGTATTAACAGGATCAAGAAAGAAGCAAAAGAGACCTACCGATAAATTGGACACGAGGCATGCATATCCTGGAGATTACATGTGAGAAACAAAACAGAGCTGAAGATAATTACAGCTATATTTAAGATTCATTATCTTCTCTTACAAAATTCACCTGCTTTTGAGTAATGCAGCAGATGCCTCCTGTTATTTTTAGGATTTCAGTTATTCTAGAATACTTTTGTTTCATTAGACTGTTACAAGACTGTTAGATGCTGTCTCAAACTCATATGCACAAATTATATGCTCAAAATTATGTGCCCTCATTTTTACTGCCATGGCTACTGTACAGTTTAAAAGTGTCTCACATATTACATGTGTAGTGATCTTGATGACCAGCATAGAGATGGGGCCTAGTGGCAGATTCTTAGGTTATTAGGGACACATCTCCAAAGTGATAAAGATAGTTCTTGTGGGACTCTGAATTAGCTCTGAATGTTCTTTGTTCCTGACTCCATAGTCTGCTCCTTATCTTGTGATGAGATCTTTTTCTTTTTCTTTTTAATTATTATTTCAGTTTATTTACTTTACATCCCAAGGTTACCCCTTCTTACTCTTCTCCCACCTCACCCTTACCTCACCTTACCCTCTCCTTGCTCCCAGAAAAGGGGATTCCCTACTCTGTTGGTATAATGTTCTTGTGGAATGTATACAATTTACTCTGTTCATTCAAATGCTGATTTCTCTACTCCACAATCTGGTTTCAATCAGGAGATATTGCATTGTGATACTTATTCTAAGCATCACCTACCTTAAGTTTTTTTTAAACATGTCACCATTTGTTCTCTTTGCCAATAAAAACAACTAGCCAATAGTGAGCAATGATGAGAATAGGGTGCATCATCCTTGGCCAAGGGGAGGAGAAAGAAGGAGTAGGAGGAGAGATATGAGAGGAGAGGACCCGGAAATCCCAGAAGAAATGAACAGGACCTATGATATTACTAAAAAGCAAGTATAATGTGAGAAATCTGAATGGGGAGAAACTATGCAGGCCTAGAGGTTTATAATAATTATTGCCCAGAGCATTGTGCTCTGGGTGGGTTAAATAAATCCTAGTCTCTGTGTGGTGATTTGGGAATATAGCTGGTTTAGGAATAAGTGATGATTAACTAACTGATAAATCAATGTTAAATATTAATAATGATTCAGCACCCTTCTGAGTGGAAGTTTCTAGTTTCTTTGAAGACTGAGTTTTGTCATGTGATATTTTGCTGCAAGTTGGGCATGTGCTGTTTTACTGCAGGTTGGTTTATGAGAGGGAATGTGATATTTGGCCATGAGCGCTCTCTTTAGAAGGGGGTGACTGTGGCCAGCTGAGAATATCCATGAGTGGACTCTGAAGAAAAGAGATATATGGTAGCCAATACAGAGTGAGACATTGTTTTTGGGATCAACATCTCTGTGTTGATCTTCATGCTTAATACTTCACTTTGAAAACAGAAATATTACAGAGAACTTCCTGGGGCAATCCATCTGTGTCTTGCAGCTTTCACCAAGTTGTCATGCTGATTTGTTTTGCTGCTTGGTGTTGGCCTTTGGATTAGACAGCTGATATCTTGACTGAGTTTTGTAATCCCTAAAGACCCATGGACCCTAATCACCATGAGTTTTACAGCCCTATTACTTCCTAATCTATCTAAGATCAGGAGTTGAAAGGAAACTAAGGGTCTTTAAGAACACTAAATAAAAACAAGGAAATCACGAAATTTGCAGGCAAATGGTGGGATCTAGAAAAGATCATTTGGAGTGAGGTACCCCAGAAGTAGAAAGACACACATGGTATATACTCACTTATAGTGGGTATTAGACATATAATACAAGTAAAACATACTAAAATCTGTACATCTAAAGAAGCTAAGCAAGAAGGACAACCATGGGTAACATGCTCAATCCTCACTCAAAAAGACAAATGGGTTGGATATTAGAAGAAGTAGAAAAGAGGAAGCAGGACAGGAGACAACCACAGAGGGCCTCTGAAAGACTCTCCCCAGCATTGTATCAAAGCAGCTCCGAGACTAATAACCAAACTTTGGGCAGAGTGCAGGGAATCTTACGAAAGAAGGGGGAGATAGTAAGATCTGGAGGTGATATGAGTTCCACAAGGAGAGCAACAGAACCAAGAAATCTGGTCTTTTCTGAGACTGATACTCCAACCGAGGACCATGCATGGAGATAACAGAGACCCCCCTGCTCAGATGTAGCCCACAGCAGCTCAGTACCCAAGTAGTTCCCTAGCAAGGGGAACAGGGGCTGTCTCTGACATGAACTTGGTGGCTGGCTCTTGATCACTTCCCCCAGAGAGGGGAGCAGCCTTACCAGGCCACAAAGGAGGACAATGCAGCCAGTTCTGAAGAGTCCTGATAAGCTAGGGTCAGATGGAAGGGGAAGAGGATTCCCCTATCAGTGGACTTGGAGAGGGAGATGGGAGGAGATGAGGGAAGGAGGAATTGAAAGGGAATGAAGGAGGGGGCTACAGCTGGGATACAATGTGAATACACTGAAATTAATATAAAAATAAAAATTTAAAGGAAAAAAACACTAAATAAAGTAGGTTTGGTGAAAAATCTAACTCTATACCCATCACACCATATCAACCCTTCCCAGAACATCAAATACCGTTAGGACTGAGCATGTCCTCTACCCCTGAGTCAGGGCAAGTCAGCACTGTTATTGGGAAGTGAACTTGTTCTTTTGGGTATTTTCCTTGATTGTATCCTCGGCCAAGAGACCTTTACATGAGTCAAGTTGCTCTGAAGTTGGTGCATTCTTCACAGTCTTCCAAAAATATGACTTAACCCATCCATTGATTTTATAAAAATACCCAGCCCTAGATATTTTATCATATTTAACACAGAACATAGTATTAGCATTTTGTGCTATAATAAAATGTTTCAGCTCAATTTGTTCATTGAATTTACTTTGGAAAACATTGTATCTTTGGATAATTTTAGGAGTAGATATTTATGCAAAGCTTTCACAATTTGGGATTACAAGCATAATCACACTAGTTTCTCAAGGGCTGAAACATTTTGTATGCTTATTTGTTTTCAATTCATCAAATTTATTTGCTATAGAGACTTTCTTCTAACACTTTTCTATTTATTTTTACTACAGAAGAACATATAGTGAAAAAGTGTACATTTTTCTATTCTCACTCTAGAATTTACCCTCTAGAGGGTATTATTGTCATCATCACCAAAAAATAACATTGTCAGAGTTTCATTTCAAGTTCCCGAAGAAGCAGTTGAAAAACTGAACCTGTCTTCCACACTCTATGAGAAATGTGTATTTAAGCACTGTCTGAGATAAATTTTTACTACTGATAGCCTATATTTCTTTTCAGATGTCATGGTAGGTTCACTAACGTTAAAATGTCTTTTATGAATATGGAGTAAAACTAGGGCAAATCAATTACTTTTTTTTCAAATGTTGCACATCAGTATACATGGGAACAGAATATTATTTCAAACCTCCTCTAACTCCAAAGAAGAGAGCCTTATGTGTTCTGTGATGCTTTCTCCACTTTCCTCTACTGATAGCACATTAGAGTGCCCTGCAGCCATTGAGAATCCACTTACAAGCTAAAAACAAAACGTAAAGCGTTTGATTCCACTAAATCAAGTTCAATCCTTTATGTTCTCATTATCCCTTTTTGATTTAGCCTTCATGTAACCTCAATTTATGCCTGAATTATAAGTGCCATTGTATCCACAAGACTATCTTGATGACTACAAATTCAGCCAATATCAGACAATTATTGAAAACCAACAGATTCTTAATGGCCTCAATGAGATTACTTTGCTCAAGTGTAACAAATAGATGGTGCTCATCATGTTCTCCTCAGAGCTTGGTTCAATCTTGTCTTTAAAAAGTTTATAGTAACAAAGCTTATTTTTCAGATAAAGGAGATACATATGATGATAAGCTTGTAATTGTAACTTTGGGAGTACCACTGTCATGCTAATCTCTTTATCAATTATTGACTATACTATCAAGTTATTTTAGTTAGTGTTAATAGTCATAGTCAATTAAATGCTATAAATTTAATAATCATGACTTCTAATTCAAATATATATTACATACATGTATATATTACATTTACACATATGTAAATATATTACATAGATATTGCATGTATATACATAAGTATGCACAAGGAATAGCATTCTCACTTTCAATCACAACATTCATTATCCTGAGACAGGAGACTTGACATAACTTCTAATCCTGCCTGAGCTGTAGCAAGAGACCACAAGGTAAATGTAAACAATCCTAGTCACATGAGGTTTGGAAACTTTTATATTCTTTAATACTCATAAAAATTTAGAATTCTGTATTAGCCCAGTAATAGACTTTTCACTCTTAGTTAATTTTGCTAAAATTCATTCTTTAAATGATTTAAATATATTTTCAACATAGTATCTAATTTCTTGTGATTAAACCAATTTCAGAGAGAGTGTTATCTGCGTTAGTTAGTGATGATCATCAGGTGTTGTGCATGTAGTAGCAAAACAACTTCTGATGCTCATGGAATTACCATGGTAGTAACCAAGAAAATTTTTGGAAGGATAAACACATGACTAGTGTTTTATTTACATACATAAAAACAAACGCACACTTGTTTCTGTTATCTATCATCTATCTATCTATCTATCTATCTATCTATCTATCTATCTATCTATCTATCTATCTATCTATCATCTACCTATCAATCTATCATCAATCTATTGTTCCCCTGAATCATCATCACCTCAGTCAAAGTGATTTTTCATATATTTATATTTTAGTTAACTATTTATTGGTCATAGTAAACATATACAACACAAATATAAAGTTAAAAGGCAGAGGCAATTGATTTATGAGTAAAGCATTTTGGAATGTATCTCAGAGAGAGTTAAGATGTACCTACTTTACATTATTTTGAAATTTTAAAATTATTTTCTAAATAATAAATGCTACCAGTAGGCATTATTATGTTGGTAGATTAATTTATTCTTATTGTTATTACTATTTATAATTTATTCATTTTGTATCCTAGCTATAGCCCCCTCCCTCATTTCATCTCAATCCCTCCCTCCGTTCTTCTTCCTCCAACATATCTCTTTTTAAGTCCACTAAAAGAGAAGTCCTCCTCCCCTACTGTCTGACTCTAGCCTATCGGGTCCTATCATGACTGCCTGGATCTTCTTCCTCTGTGAGCTGGCTAGGTCTTCCCACCTGGGAGATGTGATCAAGGAGCAAGTAATCAAGCAATCAAGTTCATGTCAGTGACTGTCTTCTCCCATTACTAGGGAAGCCACATGGAGACTGAGAAGTCTATGGGCTACCTCTGACAGGGAGTCAAAGTCTTATCTGTGACTTTGGTTGTTATATTGGCCTCTGCAGCCCCGTGGGACCCTGCTTTTTTTAGGGGGGGGGGTATGTTGGTTTTCTTGTGGGTCTCCTGTCTCTTCAGGGTTCTTCTATATATTCCATCTTCCCAAAAGATGTCCTGTGCTCTGTCCAAAGTTTGGCTGTGAGTCTCTGTATCAGCTTTGATCCCTGCTGGTTGGAGTCTTTTAGAGGACATCTGTGGTAGGCTCCAGTCCTGTTTCCTCTCTTCTACCACTTCTGGTGTCTATCCTGTTTTCCCTTCTGAATGAGAATTAACCATCTACCCTAGTGTCGTTCTTGTCATTTAGCTTCTTTAGATCTGTAGATTTTAGTATGTTTATCCTATATAATATGTCTAATATCCACTTAAAAGTGAGTATACACCATGTGTCTCTCTGCTTCTGGGATACCTCACCCAGGATGATCTTTTCTAGTTTCCATTATCTGCCTGCAAATTTCATGATTTCCTTGTTTTTAATTGCTAAATAGTATTCCATTGTGTAAATGTACCACAATTTCTGTATCCATTCCTCAGCTGAGATGCATCTAGGTTGTTTCCAGCTTCTGGCTCTTACAAATAAAGCTGCTATGAGTATAGCTGAGCAAAAGCCTTTGCAGTGTGGTTTAGCAGCTATCTGATATATGCCCCTCAAGGTATAGCTGGATCTTGAGGTAGCACTTTTCCTAATTTGCTGAGAAAGTCCCAGATTGATTTCCAAAGTGGTTGTACAAGTTTACATTCTCACCAGCAATGTAGGAGGGATCTTCTCCACAGCCCTCTACAGCATGTGTTGTCCCTTGAGTTTTTGATCTCAGCCATTCTGATGGGTGTAAGGTGAAATCTCAGGGTCATTTTGATTTGCATGTCCCAGATGACTAAGGACATTGAACGTTTCTTTAAGTTTTTCTCCACAATTCAATATTCCTGTGTTGAGAATTCTCTGTTTAGCTCTGTGCCCTATTTTTTAATTGAATTATTTGGTTTGTTGGTGTTTAATTTCTTGAGTTCTTTGTATATTCTGTCAGATACAGTGTTGGTAAAGAATTTTCCCCAATCTATAGTCTGTCATTTTGTTCTGCTGACAGTGTCTTTTGCTTTACGGAAGGTTTTCATTATCAGGAAGTCCCATTTATTGAGTGTTGGTCTTAGAGCCATAGATCTTGTTATACTACCGAGGAAGTTGTCTTCTGTGCCAATGAGTTCAAGGCTCTTCCCTACTTTTTCTTCTAACAGATTTAGTGTGTCTGGTTTTATGTTAAGTTTTTTGATCCAACTTGGACTTTTTATTTTTGCAGGGTGATAAGTATGGACTTGTTTATATTTTTCCACATGTAGAAATCCAGTCAGACCAGCACCACTTGTTGGAGATGCTGACTTTTTTTCCATTGTACTGTTTTGGCATCTTTGTCAAAAAACAGGTGTCCATAGGTGTGTGAGTTTATTTCTGTGTCTTTGGTTTGATTCCATTGATCCACCATTCTGTTTCTATGCCAGTACCATGCCGTTCTTGTTACTGTTGCTCTATAGTACAGCTTGATATCAGGGATGAAGACACCTCCAGACGATGTTTTATTATACTGGATGGTTTTAATTATTCTGTTTTTTTTTCATACAAAGTTGAGAAATGTTCTTTCAAAGTCTATAAAGAATTGTGTTGGTATTTTGATGGGAATTTCATTGAATCTATAGATTGCTTTTGGTAGGATGGCCAGTTTTATTATTTTAATCCAAGGTATCCATGAGAATAGGAAATCTTTCTTTCCTGTGATATCTTCTCCAATTTTCTTCTCCAGAGATTTGATTTTTTTTTCATGCAAGTCATTCACTTGTTTGGTTAGATTTTCACCAAGGTACTTTATGTTATTTGTGGCTATTATAAAGGATGTAGTTTCCATAATTTCCTTCTTAGCCATTTTTTCTTTTGTATACAAGAGGGCTTTTTATTTTTTGTTTTGTTTTAGTTAGTCTTGTATCCAGTCACTTTGCTGAAGGTGGTTATCAGCTAAGGGAGTTTTCTGGTTGAATGGTCACTCATGTATATTATCATATCATCTGCGAATAGTGGTATTTTGACATCTCCCTTTTCAGTCTGTATCCCTTTGATCTTCTTGAGTTGTCTTATTGCTCTAGCTAGAACTTCCAGTACTATGTTGAAGAGATATAGAGAGTGGGTAGCCTTGCCTTGTCTCCAGTTTCAGTGGGACCGATTTAGAATTTTCTCTGTTTAGTTTGAAGTTGGCTATAGGGTTGCTGCATATTGCCTTTAGTATGTTTAGGTATGTGCCTTGTGTCCCTGATCTCCCCAGGACTTTAAACTAGTGCATTCATTTTAAATTTAATTTGTTACAAATACGTTTAAGTATCTTTGTTATATGGAGGCAAATGGTACTACTCAAGCTGCAATTTTCTCTTTAAAAATATCTAAGTTATAGAAACTGTATATGTTGTAATGGGTATCATAGTTGTACAAAAATAGAAGAAATGAAGAAGTAGCAAGAGAGAAAGAGAGTGAATGTGAGAGAGGAAGAAAGAAAAGACAAAGTCATGTTTTTGTCCACATTTAACAAGAGTATGCTTTATTATAGAAGCAGAAGGAGTAATGCCTGACATTAGACTCTCTGAGGAACACTAAAAGTAAGGAAAACACATTCATATTGGAGACATTTATATAACTTTCAGACAGCTGCAATGGCTCTAAATATTTTTCTTTGTTTGAAGACAGTAGATTTGTTAGTATCACTATTACAGAAGCTGTCTTCTCTAACTTCTTGGCTTTATGATAAGTTCATGAATTTGCAGTAATTTGATCCAAGCCATTTCTGAGTAAATTAATTAATCACAATAGAAAAAAAAGAAAAATAAATGAACTAAAGAGATTTTTTATGATCAACAGTATTTAGAATTGAGTACATTTTAGATACAGGTTTATGTAAAAAATGAATGGCACTCAAAATATATTTTTCTATTTATATACATCATCTCTTAAAGCTATGATTTCAAATGGTATGAAAATTTCTATTTTAGAAGCTTTGTGTGTGACAGATTGAATAAATTTGAAGTAAAAATGAAGTCACTAGGTTAAAGTGTGCTCTTTCAAAAATGGAAATAGGCACACAGTATTCCACCAATGCTGGTGCATCATCATCTTAAGTAGAGGAGAAAGACATGTAGGACAATAGCAAATTTTAATTGGTTAAATTTAATTTATTTTTACATGAAGCATTTTGATTTTTACATAATTAAGACATATTGTTTGAATGATGTAACTGCCTGAAAATATTCCTTAATTAAAGAACCTAGTCACTGAAAGGACATATTAATGAAATCTACTGATGCACAATTGATTCATCTACTTCGTGATTCCCCTCCTGGGAAGCTGCATGAAAGTTTGTGTATGTCTGAGTCTCCCCATGTATTCTAAATACATTTTATTATTCTTTATGTATTAGTCTCATATTATTACTAGATATTCATAGTTTCTAAATTCTTCTTTAAGTATACTCTATCATAAATATGGAAGATATTGTAATCTTCTTTGATGTAAAAACACAAATGTGAAGAGTGTTATTTTAAACAGAAATTGAATTTCAGTCATCTAATATATTTAGAGATTAAGTACATATATGTAACTTTAAATTTTCTAAATCAGTCAGCATAAGGCATATTATCCTGTGAATAAATCAACTGTTCCCCTCAAAGTGGGCAATGTGTTGTCAGTGGATAATTGTATAAATGTTATTCACTATTCCATTCCAACAATATGTAACATATTTATTTGTAAAAGTTATATAATTGTAATAAAATTTAGAGGTAATTAAGTCACATTCATGCATTCACAATTTATGCAGAGAAGTCATGTCTACCTATATGACGTAATCTGAAAATAATTTGCTAATGTTAACAATGACTTCAGTTTGCAGGGATGTGTTCATCAATTAATACAATAAAAGAAAATAAATAATACATTTTTCAAAAGGGAATGTGGAAATGATTTTGGAGGATTTGGGGAGGGAAATTGTAATCAGATATATTTTATAAATTTTTGGAAAAGAGGGAACTCTCAAGTGAAATAAAATTCAAAATAAAGTATGTACTCATCATTAAATATTACACATACTTTAGACAAAAACTAAGTAATGACAATATAAAGTATTCTAACATAATTTAAATGGAAATATTAACCTTGCATATTAAAACCAAGCAAGAATAACAGGAAGGATGATGTTTCAAGAAAGAAGAAAAGAAGAGACTATAGAATACTTTACCAGCAACTGCATTTACATGGTAGCACTAAGTGTGTCTGAGTATGGGATAAGACAATTTAAATATGGTTATAAGTCATGATTCTATATACTGGAAAACTCAATTAGTAAAGTCAGTTTGTTCATATGTTCTTTAAATTTGTCTCATTTTATTTCATACTTCCTGCTTTTTTCAGTTTGCTGTTGTGGTTGAGATCTTGGCTTAGTAGCTTCTCCATAAATTTATCTACTTGGACCTCATCAGCACAAAAGTGTGGTAAATACACATGTATACAAAAGATGCTATTTTGAGGTGAATAATAAACACCTAAAGCAAACAAGATACTTTAACTTATCCAAGACTGTCAGCATAAAAGCATACTATTGTTTCAATATTATTATTCATGCCATTACAATTATCTTCTCAATTCACACTTTGCATCCATCAATAGAGCTTATTGCCATGTGTCTATTCTTTCTGAGTAATTACACAATTCCACTCACTCATATATTTATCAGCAAGCATTAAACTGAATTCTGTTGCTGCCTTACTTCAATGTTCAACTTTCTGAAATCTTTAAGATTATAATGTAATTTATAATGAAGTAATTTATTGCATTTTAAAAAGTTTAATACAATATGTCCTTTCCTATCCTTCATGGTAAAGATCCTCCATACCTTTTAACTATGTAACTCACAGTTTAATGCTTTTTCTCATTCTCAATAAACAAAACTGAACAAAAACAAGCAAACTAATAAGCAGAAAAACCCTCCAAACTCTATATAGGCAGGAACAACCATGAAACCATAAAATAAATAAACAACAAAAACAAAGAACATGGGGTCTGCCTGGTGTTGATAAACTACTCCTGAACATGAGACACAAACTGCATGTACTTGATATACCCAGTGAAGCTCCAGGGGAGAAAACTGATTTTCCCTCTCTCAGGAAGTGTTTTTCACTGTTGTTGTTATTTTTGTTTAGAGACAGGCCCGCTTCCAATTTTCCATTCTGGAATTTTTGACCTCCTTGAATTGACGTAGTTATTGTGCTTACTGCCATAGTTTCTGTGGGTTCATATGTGTATCAGCCTTGCTGTCTGTGGAAGACACTGTTTCCTTGTATTCATCCACTACACCTGGCTCCTACAATTTTTCTTCCTCATCTTCTGCAAGTCCTTGAACCCCGAGGTAAGGAATTTGATGAAGACATCAAATTAATAGCTGAGTACACCAACCTCTCTCACTCTCTGCACAAAGTCTAGTTGTAGGTCTCTGACCATAGCTACCAAGGAAAAAACTCTGATGGAGGTTGAGGAATGCACTGATTTATAAGGACAGCGATTTGTCATTAGAAGTCATTATGTTCATACAACTGACTAATAAAATGTTTTCCCTGAAGATCATAACTTATTTCCCTTGAAGTTCTTGGTCACATTAACAATGTAATGCAGGAATTTAATTTCATCAAGAGGAACTTAAAGTATATATATACATACATACATATATATATATATATACATACATACATATACATATACGTATACATACATACATATACATATACGTATATATATATATATATATATATATATATATATATATATATATATATATAATGTTTGCTTACTCCCATAGCATTTGTACCACTATTGCAGTGGTATATTCTGCAGGCAGGTCACTGGAGTTGGCTGCAGCACACATATCTGGGCAACGTTAATGAAGTTATTTTTAAACACTTCTGGGAATACTGTAAATTACATTAAAAACCATTAAAGGAAATACTGTGGGCACCACTGTGAATTTGAACAAAGAGGGGGAAAATAGGCATTTAAAGACCTGTCTAAGGTCTAAACCTAAGATACTCAAGTCAGTATGACCTCTAGGAACGCTTTTAACTATATGCTCAATATTTATTTAAGTAACATGTTTGAGGTAAAGTGGTTCTGTATTTCAGCGTTGCAGTAAACGTGTTTCCATGTTTACTTTACTTTTTATGGAGGTTTACAAAGCTTAGGCACTGTGTATTTCAGTGATGACTAATGTGTATGCTATGTATCTTTTTGCTGTTAGGACACTAGTGAAGCTATAAAGCGACAGACTTTAAATTCTGACTGTTGAACAAATATAAAAGTATATAATGGTAAGGATAAATTTCGTTAAAGGTATTGTGGATTTTTCTGGTAACATGGCTACAATTTTCTTAAGTATTCAGAAAATTGCTGTTTCCAGAAAAAAAAAATATACTCACCCTATGTCAGCAGAAAATTCAAGAAAATAAAAACTTTGAATTGCTTTTAAACTATTTTTATTTTGTAATAGAAGGAAGCAAGATCATCTTTTCTTATGGCATTAACTAGGGACAAGAGAAATGTTCTTAGTTTATGTTAATGATCCTATGGAAATTTTAGCTTTGCCCTAAGAATCTTATAGCTCAGGAAAGACTTCATCACATGCTCATCCTGCTGACCAGGGAGTACAAAAGAGGCAGGAATGCCAATTTCACCCACTCAGACCAGTGGTCATCAAATTGCCACAATGTGGTGTCTGTGCTAGGCAAAATATGGCTATGTTTTGTTTTGTTTTTTGTTTGTAGTCTTTGTTTCTTCTTGTGTAAGCAGTTGTATCATTTGAATATTCCATGTGGTCTTTCAATTTTCTTCAACCTTTTGCTGTCACTTTCATTTACATATGGCTAATTATTTTTCATCAAAATAAAATAAGAATATCTACTTATAGCAAGGAGAAGACACAGTTAGACACATAGAGAGCATTCACATAAATAGTTTTAACTTGTTTTTACATGTATAATAGGAAGAACATTATTCCTCATTTTTCTCTGATTATTTTACTAGCTCTACACCTTATTTTATAATATTTCTTGATAATTATATTTATATATGATCTGAAATTTTAAAACTCTCAATGAGTATCAAAATTACATATTTTAAGGCATACACATAGGTATTTTTATGATTTATTTATTCTTATTTTATGTGAATTGCTGTTTTTCCGTCATGTATGTCTGTGTGAGGGTTTTGGGTCTCCTGGTGATGGAATTATAGACAGTGGTGAGCTGCCATGTGGGCAATGGGAATTGAACCTGAGTCCCCTGGAAAACATCCAATGCTCCTAACCACTGAACCATTTCTTCAGCTCCCATTTGTGTACTTTTTACATGTAATAAATTACCTAGTGTATATATGGTTATCAATAAATACCATATTTGTTATTTAGTAAGTTTGTGTATTTCATGCAAAAATATTCATAATGTCTTATGACATGTTTATATTCACATCATTTTTTCTAATTATACACCCCCCAAAAAAAACATCCTTAAATGAATGTTTTGTTTCTTAAAATAGGCTGGTTCCAAGATGGTGGAGACTTGTGTGCACCATACCTAAGGGACAGCAGGTCTGAGACTCTGAATCCGGTGAGTGCACCTGCAGCTGAATCTAGAGCATAGAACTTGGAGCTTCCCAGGACTACAAGAGACATCTCGGGAGTTGGGGCCAAAGGATACAGCTCCTCCGTGCAGTTTCTGCACACTGCAGTGAGTGCGGAATGTCAGTTCTAGGTACTCTCCTCTCTGGCAAGTAAACATCGGATCCATCCTGCTCACCTGAGGACAGCTTCAGGTTTCCTGGGACATTTGATGCCAATCAGACCCAGGCCCCCTTGGCTGTTTTCCTGATCTGTGAGTCTGAAACCCTGTACCCTCAGGATTCTCCACACTCTCCACATACAGCAGTAGGTAGGGAACTCTAGGACCAGGGACCCAGGAAAACAGTGAAATCACACAGATCATGGATCCAGTGTAATCTGAGTAGCAGTATGGCGGGCTTATAGGGTGCAACCCAGCTCCCTTCTGAGACACCCCAAGATTTCCACCAACACCAAGCATATTTTGGCCACATGAGCAGGCATGCTGTTCCCACACCACAACCTGCACCTGAACCCTGCACACACAGGCCCCTGACCTTTAAATCACAAGGCCCGCACACTTGCACATGCACATGCATCCAAGCACACGCATACATGCCAAAGTCATCCCATGGGCATGCACTCAGCCTTCAAACACTCACCCCAGTGCCCAAGCCATGCGCCCCAAGACAAGTGTACCAGCTCCTTCCTGTTCTTAGCTGCTTCTGAATTGTGAGCATTTCTGAAGCCACAGGATGTCTCTCGTCTTGCTAAACCTTATCCAGACTCCAGAGACTGATGGACCCAGTCTGTAGAACACTCTCCAGGAACAGTCAAGGCTACAAATAACCAGATAGCTAGAGGCCTGCAGGGCATCTGAAGAGGAGAAAACAGGACAGGAGCCTACTACAGAGGGCCTCTGAAAGACTTTACCCAGCAGGTTATTAAAGAAGATGCCAAGACTCATAGACAAACTTTGGGCAGAGTGCAGGGAATCTTATGAAAGAAGGGGGAGATGGAAAGACCTGGAGGGGACAGGAGCTCCATAAGGAGAGCAACAAAATCAAAAAATGTGGGCACAAGGGTATTTTCTGAGACTGATACTCCAACCAAAGACCATGAATAGGGATAATCTAGAACCCCTGCAGAGATGTAGCCTATGGTATCACAGTGTCCAAGTAGATTTCCCTAGTAATAGAAGCAAGGGCTATCTCTGACATGAACTCAGTGGCTGGCTCTTTGATCACCCCCACAGGGGGAGCAGCCGTACTAGGTAACAGAGGAAGACAATGCAGCCAGTCCTGAGGACCTCCACTATCAGTGGACTTAGGGAAGGGCATGGGAGGAGATGAGAGAGGGAGGGTAGGAATGGGAGGGGATGAAAGAGGAAGCTGTGGCTGGGACATAAAGTAAATAAGTTGTATGATCAATGCTTGTTTGGATGAACAAATGGAATGGACATTGAGTGTACGAGAAAACAAGCAACAGGACAGGAGCATGCCAAGGAGGTCCTCTGGGGGGGGGTCAATGTAGCGATGTATCAGAGCGGATATTAAGATTCGTGATCAAGCCTTTGGCAGAGGGCGAGAAGTAATGATAGATCTGGGGGAGGTTGGTGAGACTTGGGGAGAACAAGAGCTCCACAAAGACCAAACTGAGCAGGGCACAGGGGTCTTGTATGAGACGGTTTCTACAATCAAGGACCATGTGTGGATGTGGCCTGGAACCCCCGCTCAGATGGGGCCTATGATAGCTCATTGTCGGACTGAAGACCCTAGTGAGGGAAACAGGGACTGTTTCCCTCATGAACTTGATGGCTGACTCTTTGACCCTCCCCCATACAAGCTGGGGAGTGACAGACTGGCTAGATCCCAGGGGAGGACATTGCAGCCAGCCCTGAGGAGACAGGATGAGCTGGGGTTGGAGGGAAGGGGAGGAGGTCCTCCCCTGTTGGTGGACTTGGAGGGGGCGGGGAGGAGGGAGATGAGGGAGGGAGTGGAAGGGTGGGAGGGATAGAGGGAAGGGGCTATGCCTGGGATGCAAAGTACCTAACCTGTGATTGGTATAAAAATAAATAATTTTTTTTAAAAAAGGAAAAAAATAAATTAATTTAAAAAAGAATACAGTCAACAAAAACCAGGATATCATGGCTTCACCATGAATCAACGGATATTCTAATGCAGCTAAAACATAGGAAAATGATCTTAAATCTATGATTATGCAGGTATTCGAGGAACATAAGGAGGAAATGAAGGACTGTCATAACAGAGAGGAATTACAATCAAACAGGTGAAAAAAATGAGTAAGACCATTCAAGACATGAAAATAGAATTAGAATCAATAAAGAAAACACACACCAAGAAAATCCAGGAGATAGAGAACTTAGAGAAGAGATCAGGAAATACAGAAGTAAGGATCACTAACAGGAAAGAGAGAGAGAGATGGAGGAAAGATTCTCAGGCACTGAAGATACAGTTCCAAAATTAAATACATCTCTCAAGAAAAACATAAAAACAGAAAAGTTCCTGACACAAAACATCCATGAAATCAAGGACACAATGGAAGGACAAAACCTAAGAATAAAAGGAATAGATGAAAAGAAGATGCCAGCCTCCAAGGTCAGGAAAATATTTTCAAGAAAATCATAGAAGAAAATTTCCCTAACCTTAATAAAGAGATGCTCGTAAACATCCAAGAGTCTTACAGAACACCAAATAGACTAGACCAGAAAAGAAATTTTTCCTGCCACATAATAACAAAAACGGGAATTCTACAGAACAACAACAAAATATTAAAAGCATCACAGGAGAAAGGTGAAGAACTGTATGAAGGCAGACCCATCAGAATCACACCTGACTTCTAAACAGACACTATGAAAGCTAGAAAGGCCTGGGCACATATCATGCAGACACAAAGAGACCACAGATGCCAACCCAGACTACTATATGCACAAAAAATTTCAATCAACATAGATGGAAAATATAACTAAATTTCAGTATACAATCAGCAACACATCCCTATAGAAGATGCTAGAAAGAAAACTCCAACAAAGTTAGATCAACTAGATCCAAGAAAACACAGAATAAAGATACCTTCACAACACAAAAGCCAAAGAAAACAATCACACAAGCACACAATCACCCCAACTCCACAACAAAAGGGACTAGCAATCATGGGTCACTAATATCTAGGAAATAAATGGATTCAACTCTCCAACAAAAAGACACAGGCTAACAGAATGGTTGTAGAAACAGGATCCAACATTTTGCTGCATTCAAGAAAAACACTTCTGCAACAAAGATATACATTACCTCAGACTAAATGGCTGGAAAGAGATTTACCAGGCAAATTGACTCAAAAAGCAAGCTGGAGTAGCCATCCTAATATCTAATAAAATAAACTTTCAAACAAAATTGATCAAAAGAGGTGGGGATGGACACTTCATTCTCATCAAAGAAAAATCCACCATGAAAACACAACAATCTGGAACACCTAGGCCTCAAATACAAATCCTGCATTTGTAAAAGAAACATTATTAAAGCTTAAATCACACATAAATCCCAACACATTAATCGTGGGAGACTTCAACACCCTACTCTCACTAAGGGACAGATCATGGAGACAGAGTTTAAACAGAGAAATAATGACACTTACAGAGATCTTAAATCAAATGGATCGAAAAAATGTCTACAGAACTTTTCACCTAAATACAAAAGAGTATACCTCTTCTCACCACCTCATGGAACTTTCAACAATATTGACCATATAGTTGGATGCAAAGCAAGCCTCAACAGATACAAAAGACTGAAATAACCCCTCTTATCCTATCAGACCACCACGGTCTAAAACTAGATCTCAACAATAACAGAGATAGCAGAAAGCCTACACATGCATGGAAACTGAACAACTCTCTCCTCAAATAGACAAGATCATCCTGAGTGAGGTAACCTAGAAGCAAAGACATGTATGGTATATACTCACTTATAAGTGGATATTAGCCATATGATATAGAAAAAAATATACAGAAATCTAGAGATCTAAAGAAGCTAAATGACTAGAAGGACCCTAGGGAAGATTTTAATTCTCATTCAGAGGGATAACAGGCTAGATGCCCGAAGCAGTAAAGTAGAGGAAACAGAATTGGAACCTACCATACATGTCCTTTAAAAGACTTCAACCAGAAGGGTCCCTAAGTAGATGCAGAAACTCACAGCCAAACTTTGGACAGAGCTCAAGGAGTCTTATTGAGGCAGGAAGATAAAAAAAAAAAAAAACAGAGGGAACAGGATACCAAAAAAACCAAAAGAAGAAGAGGAGGAGGAGGAGGAAGAGAAGGAGGAGGAAGAGGAGGAGGAGGAAGGAGGAGGAGGAAGGAGGAGGAGGAGGAGGACGAGAAAACCATGGCTCAGAGGAGACTGCAGAGACTCATGCATCAACCAAAGGCCATACATAGAGAAGACTTAGATCCAATGATCAGAAGTATCCCACAGACAGCTCAGTCTCCATGGGGGTTCCCTAGTAAAAGGAGAAGAAACAGTCTCTGAAACTCAGTTACCTGCTCCTTGATCACTTCTTCCTTGTGGGATGACCTAGCCAGTCCACAGAGGAAGAGGAACTTGATAGGCTAAAGTCAGACAGTAGATGAGGAGGACTTCCCCTATCAGTGGACTATGGAAGAGAGGTAAGTGAAGAAGAGGGTGTGACAGAGAATAGATAAGGTAGGGTGCTACAACTTGGATACAAATTGAATAAATTGTAAAATAATAACAACAATAATAAATGTAAGTAAAATTGACTAAAATTATAAAAAAGAAATGTTCAACATCCTAAGTCATCAGAAAAATGCAAATCAAAATGACTCTGATTTCCATTTACACTGACCAGAGTGGCTAGGATCAAAAACTCTAATGACAACACATGCTAGAGAAGATGCGGTGAAAAGAGAACCCTCCTCCATTGGTGGTGGGAATGTAAACTTTTACAATCACTTTCCGGAAGACTACCTAGCAGTGTATCAAAACAAATATTAAGACACATAACCAACCCTTTGTCAGAGTGCAGGGAATCATATGAAAGAAGGGGGAGTTAGTGTGACCTGGAGAGGACAGGAGCTCTGCAAGAACCAAATATATCAGGGCACAGGGGTCTTTTATGAGACTGTTTCTCCAACCAAGGACCATGTATGGATATAACCTAGAACCCCTGCTTGAATGTAGCAAATGGTAGCTCAATATCCAAGTGGGTATACTAGTAAGGAGAACAGGGACTTTTTCGGACATGAACTCAATGGTTGGTCTTCGACCCCAACCCCTGTTCCCCGAGGTAGGAGTAGCCTTGCTAGACCACAGAAGAGGACATTGAAGCCAGTCCTGAAGACACCTGATAAGCTAAAGTTAGATGGAAGGGGAGGAGGTCCTCCCCTATCAGTGGACTTGGAAAGGAGCAGGGAGGAGATGAGGGAGGGATGGAAGGGAGAGGGAGGGAATGCGGGAGGGGGCTAAGGCATGGATACAAAGTACATAACCTGTGATTAATATAAATTAAAAATGTTAAAAAAATAAAGAAATTTTAAAGTAAAAAAAAAAGAAAAAGAAAGAAAAAAAAAGAAAATCAACCGGGTACTTTCTCAGAAAACTAGTAATAGTTCTACCTCAATATCCAGCTATAGCATTCCTTGGTATATATCTGAAAAATGCTCAAACACACAAAAAGGACATTTGTTCAAATATGTTCATAACAGCTTCTTTGATAACAGCCAGAATCTAGAAACAATCTAGATATCCCTCAGTAGAATTATTGACAAGGAAATTATGGAACATTTACACAATGGAATACTGCTCAGCCATTACAAATAAGGAAATCAAGAAATTTGCAGGCAAATGGAGGGATCTAGAAAACATCCTGAGTGAGAACTAGAAAGAAAATCATGGCATAAACTCACTTATAAGAGGATATTAGCAATATAATACATGATAAACATATTAAAATCTATAGACCTAAAAAAGGTAAATTTCAAGGAGGACCCAAGGGAGGATGCTTAATTCACGTTCAGAAGGGTAAACGGAATAGGTACCAGTGAACAGGATGGGTACTTACCATAGATATCCTCTAAAAGACTCCACCCAGCAGGGAACTGAAGCAGATGCTAATACTCCAAACCAAACATTCAGCAGAGCCCAGGGAATCATATAAAAGAATGGGGGATAAAAGGACTTGGAGGAGTCAGGCGCTCCATAAGCAAACCACCACCACCACCACCAACAACAACAACAGCAACAAATCTGGGCCCAGGGTTGCCTGCAGAGACTGATGCAGTAACCAAGTACCATGCATGGAGAGGACCTAGACCCCCTGATCAGATGTAGCCAATAGGCAGCTCAGTATCCATGTGGGTTTTACATATATTCTTGATCATTAGATACAGATGGAGTGAGAGAAAGATCAGAAAAAAAACACTGAAATAAAACAATAGACAATTATATATTTTCAAATGTACAATATTGCACTATTTCACATTTTATCATGTATAAAACACTATTATTCTTTAGAAGAATGTCTTTTAAAATTAAATTTCATGGGTATAGTCACTTTACCTTTAACACTATCTAGTTATTTCCTGTAATACTATGTTTAGAGGTACCCAACATTTTAAAATGGTCTGCTGAATTTCTGAGTCTCTGGTTTACATAGCCAGCATCATGTTCTAATTTTAAAATATATATTTACATAATAATATTTAATTAGTTTTATTACATTTTTCATTAAAATGATATGTAATTGATTATTTTTACTTACATGTTGGAAAAGGACCTGCTTTCTGAAATGCTGCCTATGTGATTTTGTCTCAAAACATCTGATGTTGAATTTTAGTGAATTTAGAATGGTTTTGTCACATTGTTGCTGTATGATTTTTTCCTCAACTGTTTTTAAAATATCCACTATGAATAGTAATTGTAGTTGTAGAACTGATAATGGGAAATAATGATAATTAAATATAAACATAAACTTTTTAATTTTATTGTAAAATCATATATATTGTAAATTCATAAAAAATTATAATAATTGAAATAAGCGTGTTTTGTTTCCTATTTTAGTTTTTGTAAATGAAATAGCTGAAGAATATAGTTGAAAAATCACAGATTTCTTGCTGATAAAGACTAAAACTTAGTCATTTTCTTTCGTGAAACTGAACTTCTGTTGCCTTTAAACACCTCATTTTTACTTGCTTCTCTCCAGTGGAATTAGAAAACCGCTTCAAAACTTTAATATATTAATTTCCTTTTAGGAGACTTGTCTCACTATTGTTTTCTAGCTGGCACTGAACTCCCTAATTAGATCTTGTTAGACTCATACTCATGGAAATTTTCTGCCTCTGATATGTAAATGATGGAATTAAAGGAATTCCTGCCACATTCAACAGGAGTGGCAGGAATTATCATCTATGTGAATTTTTTATGCCCATCAAATTAAAAGTTAATCATATTTGAATGATTCCTTACTTATTCATTTTTTAAAATATAAATGAACAAGAAAGTTTGTCTTGTGAATTATTATGCAAACAAAAATAATTGTACAACAATTTTATTTTCATTATTTTAAATCATTTAACATAATATATTTGGTTATATTCTTTCCCTTTGTTGAACTCCTCCCAGATCTATCTCACCTTTCTAATCACCCAATGCCATATTTTTCTCTTTCTTTCAATGAAAAATAAGGCTATCAAAACAAGCTAGGTAGTGGTGGTCCACACCTATAATCCCAGCACTGAGAGGCAGAGGCAAGATCTCTGAGTTTAAGGCCATCCTGCTCTACAGAGCAAGTTCTAGGACATCCAGGGTTACACAGTGACTCCCTGTCTCACAAAACAAAAACAAAACAAAAACCCAAGCAAACCAATAAGAGAAAAATTATCAAACACTTCTCCCATCAAAAGACCAACAAATTAAAAGAACACACAAACACACACACACACACACACACACACACAAATCATGTCACCCATTTTGCATTGGCGCTGAATGGTGCTTGATATACCCAGTATCACTCCACTAAAAGAGCTGAGTTTACATATCCATTTAAATACTAGTTTTACACAGTTTTTTCTTTAGGGTTTGAACATTTCTCCTTTTCCTTCTCTGTGGTATTTGTCTGGTAGGAACCTGTGCAGTTCTTGCACATGCTACCACACTATGTGAGTCCATATGTTCATCAAACGTGTTGTGTTTAGAAGACACACAAAAGGGTCATCTGCCATGTTTTTAGAATCTTTCATCTTCCACTTCAGCATAGATGTCTGAGCCTCTAATGAAGAGTGTCTTAGGGACTGGTATATCTCGCTGTAATTCACAGGGATGGAGCTAAGTTTTACTTTTGCTCATATGGACTATTGCAATTAGGTGAATTCCACCATCAGATTTCTTTAGCACAGTCATTGTGGTTGGGACGACTCAGGTTTTTTATATTAATTGTTTTTCTGCCTGCACAAGTCAAAAGTTGAGACTGAAATTGCTTCAGTCCAGAATGCTCTCTCTAAAACAATTCCTGTGAAGGAAAGGGAACAGTTTGAGTACTTAGGATTAAATCTAGAGTTTTCTGTGTTGTTGTTTCCATTTGTCCTCCCTGGCAGTCCCACTTACTCTACAATATGCCTTACTTGGCACTTTATTTTGTTTTCACATTCTCCCACTTAAATACTAGAATCTTGGTGACAGCATGTCTCCTTCAAGCTCTGATACAAAGAGAGGTTCACTACAGCATGGTGGCTCAGTTCTTCCGAGTTCTTTTTCTTTTACTTTTTACTTTCTTTTCCTTTTACTCCAAGTCTGGACCAGACTCATAGCCACGCTGGGAAATTTAAGCCTGTCTTCACACTCCCAGCTGAAGTGCGGCCTGAGGAAAGCATGAGCTGTGTGTGAATGGAACAAACATTAAAGATCTCTGGTCCTCCTGCAGTTTTGATTATTTATTTGGAGTTGTTTGTCATCTTTCCTTAGTAATAAAGTTGCTCTTTACCTTTAAAAAAAATAAGAGAGTTTGAGCCATTTCCATTTTTTCTTTTATCTTTTTGTAAATTCAGTTGTTTCTCTAATATAAGCATTAAGTATGGTAAGACAGAGTCTTGACATGCTTGGAAGAAAATCAGACCTATTAATATAATACATGGACAAAATTAGCTGCATTTCTTTAAGGAATACATTTTTGTGTAAGCAACCACTCAGCTGTTACTTTTTCACGACTTGAGTTGGCTTTTCTTTCCTCTCAGGAACTACATGTTTGAGAATTATCAAAAAGAGAGAAAAAAAAGTTGTTGTCGCAGCTTCTAAAGATACAGAGTTTAGCCATTCCATCCTTCATGCTTTAAATTATCCATTTTTGGCAGATTAATTGAAATGAATTAAAAATAAAAAATTAAAAACTCATTTTATTATTATGTGTTTGTGTGTGCCTGTGTGTGTGCGTGTACATGTGTTGATGTGACAGAAGGTGTGTGTATGCAAGAGTGCATGTGTGACAGTGCTTGTGGGGACCAAAAGAAGTGTCAAATTTTCTAGAGATGGAATTAGAGATGGTTGTGAACCACCAAATACAGTGCTAGAAACTGAACTATGGTCCTGTCAAGAGCATCGGTGGGCTTTTTAAATGCTGAGTCATCTCTCCAGATGCATGGATAAAACTTAAATATTAAGAGAAAATATCCTGAAATGGCAAATCAAATGATAACCATCTCCCCTCTTCATTCATTATAATTATAGTTTCTAAATCAGTTCATTTGATTCAAGGAAAATCTGAAGGTTAAGTTACTCCAGATATTAAAATAAAAAAGAGCAATCTTAAAAGTATCAAAGAAATTTAATTTAAAAATAACTAATAAATTTAGCTATTAAGAGTAAAATAGCTAATAAATTTAGTAGCTGAAAGTAGTTAATAAATTTAGTATTTTAAAAACTGAGATGAAAGTAAAAATTCTAAATATCGTTAATGTAAACATTATAACAACATTACAAATTAAGTGCAGGAGACTTTTTGTGCATTCAAATTTATATACAAATCTTTGTGTTCTCTCTGACTCGCACAAAACAAATATCAACCATTTGTATAGGCATAGAAAAGATTAATATAGGTTTCTTAAAATCACAGAGTTAATAAGAATTAGAAGCACACCTATGCTCTGTGCAGATGATTCAAAGCTGTGATTCTTAGAGAGAATGTGTAACAGTATAACAGAAACATTTGGCATTCTGGCTGAATAATTTCCTTTTCAGTGTGCTTCAGTGATTGAAGACACAGAAATAGAATTGGGCAGCACTGTGCCAATGAGGGGTAAATACATTAAAAATTTATATGGGACACTGCTTCTTAACGCTGTGGGTTTTTTTTAAATATCTATATGTAGGTGAAACTTGCACCCATTTACGCTACACTAACATGTTAAAATAGGTTTTGAAACTGTTCAAAATTGTTACAAAGTTATCACTCAATTGCTTTTTAAAATTCATGAGTAGTGATTTTATTTATATACGTGAGAGATCCAAAGGAATGATTCAGATTTGAATTTATTCCAATATGTAGATTTTATGTGCTAATGGAACAATATTCGTTTCCAAAATGTACTAAGCTTATATTTCATTTTGAAATTTAGCTTTTTAAAGACCTCAAAGATAAAGCTCAGTTGATTGAGGAGAGGAATCAGAAGAGCCATATACAGAATGAGAAACAGTGTTTCTTAAATAGTCCAAATCCATCCTTGAATAGAGACAGAATCCTGATTCCACTTTAAATAGTGTATGCAGGGCTATATGATTTGTCTGATTTGAATGTGGTAATGGCATATCTAAAACATAAACTTTAAATTATTACAGTCAAATTATAAGTTAATTATAAGTTATTTCAGTTTAAATGATAATTTTAAGCTTGTAGAAAATAATTTGAATTGATAATTGAATTCCACTTAATTTACAGTTAATGCTTTGTCAGGTCATATAAACACAAGTCTATAAATGGGGGTGATCTTTTGTTAGAAGTTTGTTTTGTCACTTTATTTTCTTACTCAAAACCATTAGAAAACAATTCACCATATTTCAACAGTAAAGGTTAATTACTGAATATATTTAAGAATGGGTGTATATTTAAATCTATTGTGACTCCTCAGCTAGTTATGGCTATTTTATTTTCTAAGCTTCCAGTCATCAGGTTTCAGAGTTTTTAACACTGTTTATAAGATAAATAACCAAGACAAAAAATGCCCAACATGTGCTGAGTGTTACTAACCTATGTGCATTT
>CM053751.1:32846965-32858098 GCA_028658305.1 Pachyuromys duprasi
GAGAGAGAGAGAGAGAGAGAGAGAGAGAGAGAGAGAGAGAGAGAATGGTTCACTTTGATTCAAATTGCTCTTAGAGAGAAACCCTACAAGGATCAGCTGCTTCTTGCCACTGCTGCACTTGCTGGTTTGCTATTTGGCTGGACTGTTGGAATCCTCATAACAAAGAATGAAATTGCAACAAGAAACTCAGTCTAAAATGGTCTACACTCCCTGAGGCTATTAATCTTCTTTTCCCCTGCCTGGTGTTTGGAGGTTGGAAGGGAGGTAGATGTATTAAGAAAATTCAAAACAAAAACAAACAAACAAAAAAAGGCTTTAAAAGCCTACACACACACACACACACACACACACACACTTTAGCAGACTTGTCCCCAGTCTCATATTCACACAGAAAGAAATAAAGATGTAATAAATTTTTAGACAGAATAAAGTAATAGAGGCATGAATTCTTGTTGTATCAGCCATAATTCCTCAGAATAGAATCAGCATAATATATATTTATATCACCATATCAACTAACCAGCATTAAGTATATATCTGAAAAAAAAGAAATTTATTATGGGAATTGGTTCAAATGAATATGAGATTTGGTACTACTCAGATATGGCTTCTGGAAGTACAGATCTAGAAAAACAGTTGTCTCAGAAAATGGAAAACTGGAGATGTGGCAATAATCATTGAGTTCAAAACTGAAAGACTCAGAAGTTGTGATGTGTACCTGTAGGATGAGATAGAAATTCATCCTTCTCTTTCTCTGAGCCATAGGATATTGTATTATGACACCACAACAATCAGGGTGGATTTTTTTAACTTAGTTTCAAATTCAAACGCTAACCCCTTTCAGAAGCACACTCAGAAATTGTGTATTACCAATATTTGGATAATTTTTATCCCCATGAAGTGGGGATAACACATTTAAACTATGAAAATTTTTAGATTTCCAAGGAGAATACAAATAAGTCTAATAATTTCTAGTGCTGCTGACCACTTTAATCCTAGCATGAGGCAAAACAGAAGGATCACACACTTAGTGCTGGGATGTGCTACATAATGTGACCCTGCCCCAGAAAATAATGTGTAGATAATAATTAATTTTATTCAATAGAATTTAATTTTCTCTTATAAAAATCCTGAAAGCACATCTTGGTCTTCAAAATTATATGGCTATAATTTTGTATATTTTAGTATGTTTCAAATTGAATTATTGCTACATTAGTGACTGGCAATATTTCACTATTCCATGATTCTGCTCAAGTTCCTCTTTTGTTAGGCATTGCTGACTTTCTCAAGTACAAAGTCTTTGGCCAAAGCCACTCTCCACTGGGACTCCACTCTGAGGTCTATGATGGTGTAAGACTGCCTTCTGATGCTTGGATTATGAAATAACTTACGAAGATATTACCATTTACAGACCTTTATACAATTCCTGTGTCCAAAGAATCGAGTATTCTTCAGGCTTGCAAGTGTCTGGCTGACCTGAAATGTTTCCTTTGTCTTGAAAAAGTCAGAACAAAATAAAATTAGAACCCATATCTTACAAATCAACTAATAAAATTGTACCATGTCAATTAATCAAATATTTCTAGCATATAGCATATCAATTTTCAAACAATATCTATTAACAACTTCAAATGCTTTATTAATTTCAAAGAAATTAATATTTTTTACACAGAAGTTCCAGGCTCTGGAAGGAAGAAATAGGTCACACTGGGAAACCTATTAGTGGCTTTATTTAATTCGCATTACAAAAAATTGTAAAATGTGATGCCACTATGAATTCTCCAAATTAATGAGAAGGTGAAAGTTTAGAAAGCACAGGACAAGACCTGATAGACTAGGATCATAAGGAAGGAGAGGAGGACCTCCCCTATTAGTGGACTTGGGGAGGGACATGGGTGGAGAAGGGGGGCGGAGGGTGGGATTGTGAGGGGAAGAGGGAGGCAGCTACAGGGGAGATACAAAGTGAATAAACCATAATTACTAAAAGTAAAAATAAAAATATTAAAGAAAGAAAAGGAAAGAAAGCACAGCACAATAAATTTTGTAAAATAAATTGGACTAAGGATAAAAGCACTCTGAGAAACTCTTTAAGGAAATTTGTCACAGAGAAAAGAAACAAAACAAATGAGAATTCAGATTCATAATCTTGTTATTATTATTTTTCTGAAATTACATTTATGTTCCTAAATTGCAGACAGCAGTGATAGCTGATATTTGTTCTAGGTTCTGGAGAGGCAGTGAAATAGATATCCTAGCAGCTCTCCAGTCTGCAGTGGTGAACACATATTGTCTGTTCTTTGGAAATCACCCAAAGATTTTAACAACAGGAAAAAATAAATTAAATGTCAAAGATGAGTTTCCAGCTGGTGTAGGTAGATACTGTCATGTGACCTCTTCCATCACTAAATAAGAATGTTTCCCTATAGGAATAATTCAAGCAAACCTCAACATAGGATCAACTTACTTAAAAAAAATGATGGTGTTATGATCCTCGACACTATGCTCCACCTGGGACTGCCTAGCCCTTCTGCACACAGCTGTTTCAACATCTGCCTCAGCCAGCCTCTTAACTGCCCCCTCTGTGGCTTGATGTCTACAGAAAAGTACTCACTATGAAATCTTAGATACTTCTAACCTTCCTATGGTAGATAAACAAAGGTTTAACTCTTCAGTAAGAAAATGCTTTGGGCCTGTTGAGGCTAAGAAATGTTAGCACAAAATCGTTGTACTTCTTGTACAATGGTACTGATGCAAACAATTGGTGATTACAGCATAATTTATGAAACTCTTTAGTATTTTATTATTTTATTTGATAAGGATGTCTAATATTGGATTCTTGTTCTCTTGGCCCTTGGTCTTTCTGAATTCTTAAATGCCTTTAAAAAAATTACTTACAGACATCCAGATCTCTAACAGTACTCCGTATTACACTATTCACCTTTGTCTCCTGCCTCTTCTGGTTCCTCTGGCTCAATATTTCCTAATGGTCTGCCTTTCTGAATTCACTCCAGAGTCTTAATCCTTAGTATTAAATGACCCATTTAATAATATTAATAAATTCATTTAATCAGACAAATTATTAATTGAATGAGAATTAGATATTTATAATTTTTGACACCCCCGCTGAGGAGGGAGGAGCAGCCTTGCTAGGCCAGAGAGGAGGACATTGCAGCCAGTCCTAATGAGACCTGATAAGCTAGAGTCAGATGGAAGGGAAGGAGGACCTCCCCTATCAGTGCACTTAGATAGAAGGGCAGGGAGGAGATGAGGGAGGGAAGGAGGCAGTGGCAGGTAATGAGGAAGGGGGGCTACAGTTGGGATACAAAGTAAATAAACTATAATTAATATAAAATACAAATATTTAATCAAAAAACACCAGATGAAATTTAAAAAGCAGTTTTGATAATGTAAGAAAGCAATGGATGTTTTGTGTTTGGGACTTTTCCAATTTTACTTTTTCTATGAAAAAAGTATCAATTTCTGAGAGTGTATCTTCAGCACCAGATATTCTCTCTTCCATCTCTTGTATTCTATTAGTGGTGCTTGCCTTTGTGGTTTCTGATCTTTTGGACATGAACTCAATGGCTGGGTCTTTGATCTCCCCCATCCCCTACCAAGGGAGGAGCATCCCTGCTAGACCACAGAGGAGGACTTTGCAGCCAGGCTTGAAGATATCTGATAAGCTAGGGACAGATGAAAGGGGAGGAGGTCTTCGACTTGGAAAAGGGTAAGGAGAAGATAAAAGTGGGAGGGTGGGATTGGGAGAGAAGGAGGGAGTACTATACAGCTGGGATACAAAGTTAATAAACACTAACTAATATTAAAAATTTTAATTAAAGAAAAGAAAGCAATGGATTTCAAAACTAGCACCATATAGAAACAGTCTTGTGACTGTTTCTCTGTGTGCAGAGTAGAGGTCCTGTTGAATGTCTTCTTCCTCCCCTCTTCATGATACTGTTTGTGACATGGTTTCTCCTTTAACTTGGAGCTCACTATTTGACCAGGCTGGCTGAACAGTAAGCTCCAAGGCTGATTCCATCACTGCTTCCTCATTGGTATCGCTAGCACAGATCACCATGTCCAGGTTGTGAAATAGGTGTTGAGAACCAAAATAATGACCAGATTTGAGTGGTAAGACTTTTATCAAGTGAACTATCTTCTCATCTCCTAAAAATAAGTTTGTGAACATCCTCTAGAGAACTATCAAGTTTGTCTGACCGATTCTACTGCATTTGCTCCTAACCTGGGGGTTGTGACCTCTTTGGGAGACTGAACAACACTTTCATTGGTGGTTTTCTAAGAGAATCAGAAAACACAGATATTTACATTGTAATTCATAACAATAACAGAATTATAGTTATGAAGTAGGATTGAAAATAGTCGCATGGTTGGGGGTCACTACACTATGAAGAACTGCATTAAATGGTCATAGCACTAGGAAGGTGGAAAATCATTGCTCTATGTGAATATATATATATATTCAAATAGAATATTAAATATATATTTAACATATATAAATATATAAATATATATATTCACACAGAATATTAAACAATATTCTGTATTGAGTGGGCTTCACATTGACCCGTTGAGTGGGCTTCACATTGACCCATTGTTTTCCAACATTTTATCATGATTAATTTCACTGAAAAATTTAGGCTCTACTTACATAACCCAATAAAAACTTTAATATCTCAGAGATCCTGCATATCAGCTTATGTGTTTTTGCTTATCACTGCTTTGTATATCAGTCAAATAAGATTATTTGTATCCAAAATAATGTTTATACCTGTCTGATCATGACAATTTTTTCACTCAGAATATGTGCTCTGAGGAACCAAGGCCTATAAAGACAAAATGGATGGAAGTTACCAACTACTTAGGTATGACCAGATCACAGGGATGTCACATTTTCCAGCTTGTAGAAATACCATTTTTAAAAATCAAAACATTGTATTAATCCAGGGTGAAGCCTGTTAGACTGCCTATATATTATTATTTTTTACAAAAATTTTTCTAGGGTACCATAATTTGAAGTAAAGAGGAATCTCGACGTGTATCTGGGAATAGCAATCAATATTTCTTCGAACAACCAGATCATAATATTGTATTAAAATTAAATAATCTAAGTCTAAGCTGGAGGTCTCCATCAGGTTTCCCTCCTCAGAGACTGGCAAAGAAGGGGAGGAAAGACTATAGGAGTAGATGTAATAGGCACACCAAGAGAACAGAGCCCACTGAATCAATTAGGCAGAGTCATATGGGCTCACAGAGACTGCAGCTGCAAGCATGGGGTGTGTGGGTCTGCACCAGGTCCTCTGAATTTATGTTATGGCTGTTAGCTTGGTGTTTTTTGTGGGACTCCTAAGAGTGCAAGCAGGTTTTCCTCTAACTTTTTTCTTTTTTCGCCTGTTTTTGGGACTCTTTTCCTTTTTTTAGATTGCCTTGTCCAGCAATGATATGAGGGCCTTTTCATTGTCTTATTCTATCTTGTTTTGGTAAGTGTTTGCACATAGTCTTTTGGAAGCCTGCTCTTTCAAAAGAGAAAACAGAGGGGAAATGGATGTGTGTGTATGTCAGGGAACAGGGGATGGAATGGTCTGAGAGGAATGGAGGGATTAGAACTGTGGTCAGGTTGTATTGTATGAGAGAAGAATCTATTTTCAAAAAAAAATATATTCTGTTGTAGACAGATTTTTTTTTCACTATACCTGCTTCATTTAGGGTTCTTAGACACCTTTACCTCCCTTTCAACCCCTGACCTTTGAGAGATTAGTGGAAAACATGGCCATAGACCTCTTTTATCTACTTCCTGCTCATTAGGGTGGATGAGTCTTTAGGGGATTACCTAAATCAGTTGTCAGGATACCAGCTGTCCAATCCAAAGGCCAACAGCAAGCAGCAACATAAATCACCATTACAGATTAGCAAAAGCTGCAAGACTCAGATAGATTGCCCTGAGAAGTTCTCTGGAATGTTTCTGTAAGGTCAAGTGTTGAAGCAGGAGAATCAGTGCAGCCATCTTCAACCTAGTTAGCAGCAAAATATCACATGAGAAAACAGTCTTCCAAGAAACCAGACACCTGCACTTCAGTCTATGGGTAGGAAAATTGCATTAATTAGTGCTATAGAATTTAATTTATAAGATCAAAATCTGTCTGAGAGTAATTTCCAAGGGCTTAATCTGGGAAACACTTCTTCATGTTATTAGAGTTGGACATCAAAAATATTTTCTTAATTCTAGAGACTGATTGGTGGAGAGACAGGAAAGATGATTATTTCCCTCTGATAAGGTATAACTGAACTAAAAGAAAATTGTAAACAGGAAAAAGGGTATCATGTCTCCATGGTGAAAAGTGCTTTCAAGTTATCAGAAAGTTCTGAAATTTTCTGACATGCATTTTACTCATTTCATTTCTACCAATTTAGTTTGCTAAAAGCAATATATCCATATTAATCAAAAATCATTGAACAGGTACCAGGATGACAGTTACTGCCTATTAAGGAAAAATTTAAGGTATTAGTTCAAAGCCTGCTCTTAAATTACAGTTAAGGAAGTAAAAGTGGATTCTTCCTCAAGCAAAAGGCAATGCCTATATCTAGCCGTTATCAATCAGAAAAACATAGAACAAATATAACAACTCTGACTGCTTATGACTACCAGAAAAGAAAACTGTGAGCATTGACATTTATGAAAAAGTATATTAATTTATTCCTTTCACATAAAGATATAGTTAACAAGAATCAAACACATCAGCCAATTTGTCAAAGACATTCTGAAGTCCTTTTACATTGAATTCATTGATTTGTCCTGTGTTTTATTCTGTCAATGACCTAAAATATATTTTAGTTCAGTACATAATTCTCTTCATATATGATGGAAATTTAAAATAAAAGATACTAAAAATAATTATGAAAGATAATATGTTAAAAGATAAATGGGAACAACTCAAAATATGTGATCTACTGGCAAATTATTAACATGAGTATTAAAAAGCTCATATTCTAGCAAACAGACTCAATTAAGCTGGGCTCATAGGGGCTCAAAGTGACTAAAGCTGCAATCATGGGTCCTGCATGGGTCTGACTTAGGCCCTATGTATATATGTTATAGTTTTGTAGTTTGGAGTTCTTATGGGACTCCTAACAGTGGGAGTGGGGTTCTCTGACTCTATCACCTGCCCTTGGAACTATTGTTTTCTTAGTGGGTTGGCTTACTCAGCCCCAACATGAAGCCCTGAAATGCCTATCATCACTGTAACTTAGCTGTCTTCTGCTGGCATCCCTAGAAGTCCCAATATTTTCTGAAAGGAAAGGAGGAAGAGTTGTTCTAAGGGAAAGGGGGAGGTGGTGCTAGGGTACTGGGAGGAAGGGGAAACTGCTGTTGAGATGTACTGGATGAAAGAAGAATGTATAAAAATTGATTTGATATTTTCTCATTGTTTAAAACTTTTTATTGATTTTCTGTGAATTCTACTTCATGTGCCCCAGTCCCAATTCATCTCTTGGTCCCTTCCTATCCATTCTCTACCCTTGCAACCTCCTCCCTCAAAATAAAGTAAAATAAACATCTTTCTGGGAAAGCAGCAGTGTGTCAAATTGTGTCCCATATTATACCCCTCTGTCCACACATCTTCACTTGCAAATGTTTATTGCAGTGAGTCATTGGTCTGGTTTGAAGCCTTTGGCCCCAGTTATACCATCAATAGTGAATCCTCACCTGCATTCCTCTTAGATATCCTGTTGTTGTCCTAGGTTATGGAGATCCTGGAATTTTGGACCTGCAGAAACAGCATGATCCTCCTGCCTCTGCTACCTGTGGTAGGATTATAGGTACTCTGTACCAGCCAATATATACTTTCTGTTTCAAAGTTATAAATTATCTGACATTTTAGGACCAAAAGCAAAACTTGTGCTCTAACCTTTACATTTGTTATTAAGATTTTATTTTAAAAGATTTTTATTAATATATTCAAGGGATAATTGGAGATAGCTCAGTTGATAAATGTTTACTACAAGCATCTGGGTCTGAGTTTAATCTCAAACACCCCCTTCGCAACATGTATGTGGTGACCTGTGTTTGTGTTATCATTGGGGAGGCAGAGATTGGAAGCTGTCCTGTACCTCACTGTATAACTAGACATGAGTTCAGCTAGAGACCCTGAACCCAACATCATGAAGAGGGAATAAAGATGATACTAAGCATGAACTCCAACTTTACACCCAAAAAAACGGTCATGGAGTTTTTTCTGTATGGCACTATTTTGAACTCTTGGCCTCTTTTTAAATTTTTGCACTCTCCTGGAATTTTTTGAGGCTAAAGAATGATGTACACCTACTTACTGTTTAATTAATAAGGTTTATTTTTATGAATTGCTGCTTTTATCAAGGCTACAACATTGGTCATTCAATACTAAGGGATGGAAGAAAAGTCTCACAGGCAGAATATTAGGGATATTATAACAGAGGAACCAGAAAAGGCAAGAAACATTATTAAGCCACGTAACCAGAGTCCTGGATGTTAGGAAAAATGCCAATGATAACCAATATTTAACCATTTAAATATTGTGTTTTGTATAGGTTGGACTTACAGAAATTATTGTTTCATTTGAATATAAACATGTGACTTCTAAATGAAACACTTGAAAGGTAAGTCTGACTTGTATCCAGACTAAGAGAGAAATTAAATTATCTATATAAATGGAATCATATAATTTCTTACCAAATTTGTACATTTTGGGGATCATTAGGTGCAAAATCAAAAACGACAATAATGAAAAGAAAACTACATATCTCATAGGTGGATTATTTCATACATGTACAATGAACAATATGTGTCAGAATAAAATACCTACTCTAACCTGACCTTCTCTCTCTTTTTCAGTTTTTTTCAATTCCTTTGTAATTTTTTATTTAGGTTTTACAATTTATTCACTTTATATCCTGATTGTAGCCCTCTCCCTCATCTCCTCCCAGACCCACCTTTCTTACCCCCCCCATCCCTCTCCCGTAGTCCACTGAAAGGTGAGTCCTCCTAACATCTGTCCCTAACCTATCAAGTCTCATCAGGACTGCTTGGGTCCTATTACTTTTTGGCCTAGCAAGGCCACATCACTGGGGAAAGTGATCAAAGAGCCGACAGCAGAGTTCATGAGTTCATGTCAGATATAGGCCCTACTCCCATGTAGATTAAGCTGCCTATAAGCTACATCTGAGCAGGGGGTCTACGTCCTCTCCATACAAAGTCCCTGATGGGTACACTAGTCTCTGCAGGCCCCTATGGGCCCAGAATTTTTGGCTTTGTTGGTCTCTTTGTGAAACCTGTCCTTTTCTAAGCATTATTAAGGTAATTCGGGAAGAAACTGATAACCATCAACAAACAGACCTTTGGGAACTATCAGTTGTCTCTTTTAGTCAACTGGCTTCAGGATGGTATGGGTGTCCATCAGAGGGGCTGATATTTATTGCCTCACTGTCAACAAAAGTTCTGGTCCTGCATTTTACTGTAAACAGAGACCACATTTTACATATTTATGTGATGGTGCTGTTCTAAGGGGAGTGGTCTGGGGTCTCATTATCAAACAAAGGTGAACCTATCCTCTCCATAAAGAGAAAACACAGAAGGGTGAATGTGATGTTTGCTTCACTATGACATGAAGTCTGTTCAGTGCATTCTTCTCCCATATACATTTGTTCTACAAACTTCACAAATTTAGACTTAAATTTAGAAATGCCAAATTTTAAATTTGACTTTAATTATACTTTAGTTTTAACTAAGCAAAAAAAAAAAACGAGTTTATCCTAGTACATAAGCTAGTTATGGTGTTTGCAAACTAATAGCAATGGAGGTAGAAAATATATGGGTAGGCAAGTAAGATCGATGATAGGTATTTTAGATACATAAGTGACAGATGAATCCCTCAAGGGGTGGAATGTTTTGGCAACAAAGAAACAAAATCAGCATGCTATACGGCAGGAAATCTGTATTTATATTTTTACTAGTATTGGCACATGTGTGTAAGTATATATGGGCTAGTTTGTGAGCATGTTTGATAGTGTATGTGCACAGTCATTCACCCATGTGTAGGCCAGAGATAGATCTCGGTAACTTTGCTGATCATTCCTTACTACATTTTTAACTAAATAATTTTAATTAAGTTTGTTCTTTAACAAATTTTTACATAAATAAAATGCACTCTAATTACTTCATCCCCACCTTTTCCTGTTCCTCCCACTTTGTCAAATTTCTGTCTTTCCAAAAAAAAAAAACTTTCCAAAGTCAATGTCTTTATGTTTGGGGAGACATGGTCTTTTAGTGAACTTGGAGATCCTTGATTCCATGAAGCTGGCTGCTAATGAGCTCAAGGGATATATCTGTCTCCACCACCAATCCCTGGGTATTAGCTTATATATATTCACTGACAACCCCCTTTGGCTTTTGGGACCCAAAACTCTCCTCTTCAAATGTGCATGGCAATCACTTTACTGACTAACAATCTCCCTACACCTTTATTCAAAAATTTAATTTAATTGTTGACATGTCCTAGATAATTTTGAATCTAAGAATGACAATATATTATTTCAGCTTAAAGATTCCATCTTATATTTCTAGCACACTTGTTCTCTAGACCTAGACTCCTAGTTTTCTTCTTTTTGTTATGGCCAACTGGTTCATTTTGTATGAAGATGACAAGTTATTGTTGTCTTAGAATTAAATCTGTGACTTGTCCTAAAAATAAATATGTCTGTTTTAATAAACTGCAGGCTTTGCATTGCTGGTCTGATAATTACAGAGAAATAAGTGAGTAAGGTAAATTAATTCTCTAGTTAACTAATGATTATAAGAAACATAAAGGGCTTAAGAAAAAAAACTTGTTGCAGAATTACCACGTATGTAATGTTAAAATTCTATGATCTTTTACCTAGAGGTAAATTAATTCAACCTATCATTGAATGCAATACTAAAATTATGAATTTAATAAAGTTGATTTTTCCAGGCTTTTACTGAAATATTTAAATGTAGAAGTTTGTTAGTGAAACTGGAAATAATAACAAATAAATACATCATGGAGTTATAGAAACTCCATGATGCAAGACAAGCAAGGTGATCTTTGAGGTAGCAAAATATCTCAC
>CM053751.1:32858598-32906357 GCA_028658305.1 Pachyuromys duprasi
GTCTTTCTTCAAAAGCCTATATGCCATAAAATCTAAATGAAATGGACAATTTTCTTGATCGATTACACTTGCCAAAGCTGAATCAAGACCAGATAAATCAGTTAAATAGTCCTATATCCCCTAAGGAAATAGAAACTTTCATCAAAAGTCTCCCATCCAAAAAAGCGCAGGGCTGGATCATTTCAGCACAGCATTCTACCAGACCTTCAAAGAAGAGTTAACACCAATACTCTTCAAACTATTCCACAGAATAGAAACAGAAGGAACATTACCAAACCCATTCTATGAAGCCACAGTCATTTTGATACCTAAACCTCACAAAGACCTAACAAAGAAAGAAAATTTTAGGTCAATCTCTCTTATGAACATTGATGCAAAAATACTCAATAAAATAATCTCAAGTGGAATCCAAGAACACATCAAAAATATCATCCACTATGACCAAGTAGGCTTCATCCTTGGTATGCAGGAGTGGTTCAATATACAGAAGGGCATCAACAAACTGAAAGAAAAAAACCATGATAATCTTAGATGCTGAAAAAGCATTTGATAAAATCCAACATTCATTTATGTTTAAAGACTTGGAGAGATCAGGGATACAGGGCACATACCTAAACATAGTAAAGGCAATATACAGCAAGCCTGTATCCAACAGCAAACTAAATGTTTTTGTTTTTTCTATAGTGCTGCCTAGAGTAGAGTAGCAACTATCTATTTCACATTGTAGTTTAAAATGAGGTGTCTTCTCAACATTCTGTCATATTGTTTCTTAGACTGTCACTGATTTTCTTCACCAAGTATATTTTAGAAATATTTGAAGAATTTTTGAAGAATGTATTGGACACAATCCAATTTAGGTATTTATGGCAGGCAGAGAAAAAAAAAACATCCAAATTGCAAAATGCTACTATAGAAAATAATATATGCTTAAGTGAACGGTGTATAAGTCAGAAAAAAAAAACATTTTTCCTGAAACTGTGAAAAGCTCCATAGGAATATTTTAAAGCAGGAAAACAAGTGAAAACGGCATTTGCTCCAGAGGAAAAAATAGTTACCTGAAACTTTGGAGGTTGTGCTTAGTCATAACTTTCACCTTTTATACCAAAAAGCAAAAATGGATACATACGGAAAGTGCAAGCATGAGATGCTTTGCTTTGACTTGGAAGCCTTTTCCTAAACTAAAATGTAATCCAGAGCAATGTTACAGAGTTTTGCTCCTATGTGGTTTTTCTGGTATTTGCAGTGTTTGAGTTCATGTATTTAAATATTTAAACTGCATGAAGAGAGTATTGTGCTGAAGTTAAGCTGAGGACATAATTTTATGCCTTCATATATTAATATTTCAGTTGTCCAGAAATTACGTATTGTGGCACCCAACCGGTATTTTTGTTGCTTTGATCAAATATGTTGACCTCTAAATATTTGGATTTATTTCTGCTCTCCTTTTATAGTCTTTTGGACTGGTGGTTTTGAATTCAGATGCAATAAGCTATCTTCCATTTCAATTTGCTCTATATCACACGTCATCCCCAGTGCTCAGGGCCATCCCAGAAGAAATGGTGGAAAGTTTTTAGGAGCTAAGCTTCCAGGGAACTAGGGCATAACAATGTCTTCTGGGTATGGAAGGATGCTGCACTCACAAACTAACACAAACCGTGACTGCCTACACCGGAAACGAAGATGTAGCCAGGATACGTTCCAGCATGCAGAGGGAAGGGGCTCATTAGTTTCAGCTCCTAACTGCGGTGTTATGGACTCTTGATGTCACTGGGTAAAGGAGTGTCCTTTTTCTTTAATGGAATCATTCCTGGTGGTCAGCCATTTTCTAATGTAGAGCTCTGCACAAAAAAATAATATAAATAACACAAATTGGAAAAAATGGGCTATTAAAATAGATGTGGAAGTAGAGATTAGAGAGGTAAGGCTAGATTTGGGAGGGTGAAGGAAAGGAGTTTTGTAAATGTCATTAAAATAGTATGTACAAAATTCTATGAATTAAAGTATTTATTAAATATGTGGTGAGATAATATGATATGTTAAAAATACAAACACACACATTTGTCTTACACATTGAGCAAAATAGCTTTATAGGAAGTTGATATAAAGTTGAAAGTAACTTCTTAATATTGACTATTAAAGAACAATTAACCCCCAAATGTTTTAGAGTTTTAAAGTATTTTAGTCTTCAAGAATATTTTTATAATTCAATTTGATTTCTCTTTCTAGTTTCAGAACTCATGTATTTTAATCCTTGTACATTTTAAAACCTTCATTGCAGAGCTAAAACATACAATTATAAATTCCATTACAATTAAATAATTTTGTATAAAAGATGAAATAACTCACCATCATGTAGACTATCTATAGGTATAGCTATAAATGAAGTCATATTTATGTCATCACATTTAGATAGTATGTTATGTTTACCAAATCACAAAATGTGCTTCTTTGTTGCACTGTTTCTAAAGTTCATCAAACAACAACAACAACAAAGCAGACACCATAGGCCATAGGAAGGATAGTGGGGATGGGGCTGAAGAGTGGGAAGGGATGTGGAAAGCAGTGTAAAACATGTAATAATAATAACAAATGTTAAAGAATTATAAAATGCAATATTTTACTGAAAAGCTGTAAGACAAACTTTGCTAATATAACATTGGTGTTGAAAGTGAAATGCCAAATATTATTCTTTGCCAATATTACAGTTCCAATATGTTAGGATTTTCAGGTATGGAACTAAATTTTAATCTACTAATGAGTGATGAATTCAGTCTGTTAGTGTCACATGAGTATGAAAAGACAGCAACAAAATTCAGAAAAAAAAGTATTAAATATTCAAGCATAGAAAGTAGCAGATTTGCACCACTTTGTCCCAAACCCAAAAGGGATAGAGCCATAGACCAAGCACACCTTGCATGTACTGTGCATGGCTTTGCACTTTGCAGTGCTGACTGTCTTGAAACTCACTATATCCAAAGGGTTGGCCTTGAGTTCACAGAGATTTGCATACTTCTGTCTTCCAAATGCTGGGATTAGAGGCATGCATGACCATGCACAACTTAACTATCACATTTTAAAATATTTATTTGTATATTTATTTTGAGGGATTGGGCATGCCAGCAATCATATATCAGAGGACAATAAGCAGAAAGAAGTGTTCTTCTATCAGGTGGATCCTGGAAATTGAACTTAATCACTGGTTTTGTTGGTAGACATCTAAACCTATTGATCCCTCTCTTTAGTAGAGTCCATCACCTTTTACAGAAAGTGATGTACATGCTTGCTTGCTCTTTGGCTCAGAGCGAAATGTTGCTTTTTCTTCAAGATCTTTAAATGAAAATACATTCATAAGTAAATAATGTAAAGCTGATATTCTTGTATATATGTTAAGCATATTATCAGTGTTATGCTTATTCTTATTATGAATTAACAATGTGTTCAAACATTAACTTTATGTTTTTCCAAGAAGCCTACCCTTGTAAATTGTGAAACAAATGCACTAGCACACCATCATCTAATCAGATGGGCTGATAACAGATACATGTAAGTATAACGATAATGATAACCATTTATTTCATGGAGCTAATACGAAGGTCTTGTGTTTAATTTTCCAGCACAGAAGTTTTTGTAGCTATAACATTGTTATCATAAGCATTAATCAAACATTTTTCTATTTTTTTCTGAATAATAATGTAGAATACATTGAGAGCCAAATATAAGCCACGCTAGTGCACATGCACACATACACACACACATAAAAACACAGTAATTCCTTCATTTTTTCAGTGCTCATAATTTATAATTAGAGAAATCCTTCATTCTTGGTTCTTTATGTTATTCATCCATTATATCTGGGAAGCTATCCAAAAAGGAGTATTACCCCAAGAGAAATTATTTTATGCCACTGTTGAATGATGATTTAACATTGTTTAGAAGTTGAATTCCCCCAAACATTTCAAGAGATATATTAAGCTAAGATCACAGGTTTTTGTCTACTGATATATACTACCTAGCAAAATATATGCACCCCCTACAGTTTTAACGTTCTATTTTATAGTGCATAAAAACATCAACAGTATTTAATACACACACACACACACACACACACACACACACACACACACCCTCTTACTGGGTTACCTCATCCAGCCTTGATATGAAGGTTTGTTCCTGGTCTTATTGCGACTTGTAATGGCATGTTTGGTTGATATATATGGGAGACCTGTCTTTTTTTTTTTTTTTAAGGGAAATAGAGGAGGATCGGCTATGAGATTGAGGGGAGGTGAGGAGAGGCTGATAGGAATGGAGGAAGTAGAAACTGTTGTCAGGTTGTAAAGTATGAGAGAAAAATAAAATAAAATAAAGACAAAAAACAATAACATAGCTATGCTACTCTAATTTCAAAAGAATAGGTTTATTTGGAATGCTAAAATTTGTATTTAGTTCTAAACCAATATATATCTTTAAGTAAAAGTGCTTTGGGCTTGAAATTACATGGATAAAATGTAGTTTGTTTTTAGTATTTACTCAGAACAATAATTTAGAAAGGTTAATTTGGCTTAATTTTTCATGGTAATTTAGTATATCAGAAACAAAATTGGTGCTCTCAGCTTTGATTTTTAATTGATGAGACATGATTTTGAGTTAATCTTTCAAAGCACATATATCTTAAGTAAAATGAAAGGGAAATAAGATTTAGGTGCCTAAAAATTTCATATGGTAGATAATCTACTTTGAATACATGCTGAGCATTATTCTTCACATACAAATATATGTAATAAGTATTATTTTAAATTCTTAAATATAAAAGTATATCGAAAGTTATTGTCATCATAATTTTCAAATCAGTAATGAAAAATCAACATAAATTAATCCTGATAAATGATATAATCTCAAATGTATCCTAATACTGTGACTTCTGATGATTTTTTCAATCATTAAGTCATGTATTAATGTACAACCTAAGACACAGCAAAATGGTAAGAAATTACTTTTTAACTTGCTTTGTGAGTTATATATGACCCATCCTAATACAAAATAATGTGACAGAAATTGAATACTATAAATGTGTCTTCAGACAAAATGTACCCCACATTCCAACTGTTCTTAGACCTGGTATACTCAAACAAGGAAGGATGACAGCAGAAATATGTTAGAACTTATTCTAGCTTGTATGACCCAATTATATCATTTATCTTTGGACAGCCATAATGTGATAGTAAATAGGTGACGAAAAAATTAAGGTTATATAATAATATGACCTTGATCCTTAAATAGTTTGTACTTTGCTTAAGATCCATGCCTAGTTAATTATAAAACTCTTTACCTAGGATAACAAATTATCTGCCTCTACATATGAATTCTATATTAGAGTTTAGTACTACGTAAACTCTAAGACTCAGCTTCCCAATTTCTAACATTTTTATTGAATATGGAATGGACACATTATGAAATGTTAATGACAGATGATGAATCATTTCTCAAGATGAAAGCAAGTGTGCCTTGAAATTTCTCCCGTCTTTCCTTCCTGTCTCTTCCCCATAGCTTCGATCATAGAGCGTTTTTGGGAAAGACAAGTCTAGCCACTTAAATCATATGAAAAAAACAAACAAACCAGGAGTTCTGTCTTGACTTTACCATGACTTATAATGGAGACTTGAAAAACCACTTATCTCTTTTCTTTTAGTTGTGTTTAAGGGATAAAACCTTAAGTTATTGAGTGTAATGATTAGTTAATGCCTCTGAAGCACTAAAGGAGCTCTTAAAGGTACTGGATGATGGAAGAACAGTATTCTGTAAATGCAGCACTTAAGTTCTGCATGACACTTTAGGTAACACATATGGCATTACTGATCTTATTGCCTCATAGCAGTTTGTTGTTCCCAAGAGATGATGCTTTAGTTACATGAAAGCTATCTGAAGTAACTCATGCATTTACATGTCCATCAGTGTTTCTATTGGATGAATATTTAAACTGCATTTGCATTAGGGACATATTACAAGTTTTGAATTCACAATATAATGGATAGTCGTGATACAGTAGTTTGCAAGGAGCAACACTGAACATTTTATAACTACATATTATGATGACATATCTTATGATTAAAGATATATACAATGTACAAAATTTATTTTTTTAAAGAATATCTTTTTGGGCTAAGTAACGAGGTGGAATTAAGGGAGACACAAGAATCTTCCTTAGAAATGAAAATAGAATATATTTCTTGTATTTGCTGGGGGCAGGTGGGGGTGCAGAAAAAGAATACTAGATGAGATGACTGAAATTGGTGGACATTTTTGTGAGCAAGGTTGCAGTGGAAACTCCGTTTATGAGGGTAACACTAGGTAACTACTTGTAATGGATGACTCAGAGCCTAAAAAGGTCATCCTCTGTAAACAGACAATGCCTGAAATGGTAAGATTGGGACACCAACCTGTGAAAGGATTTTAATCCAGCAATATGGCTTCTCTGGCAAGATATTACATCTAAAGAAACATCTAGGGCCATGTGATCTGGCTGGAATTCAGACATGCCTTAAATTACAGTATGATCTGGCTAGAATACAAGCCTATCCTTAGTACATATCTTTAATCCCAAACAATAAAATAAGATCAGTTTAAAGAAGGAAACGGGCATGTTTGATAGTAATATCTAATTGAGAAGCAGTGAGATAGGATGTGCCCAGTTCTCATGAGAACAGAAAAGAAAGAATATCTACTTAAGAGCAGAATAGGGGGAGAGAGGGATGTTCAATTAGATATATTTCAGTTGAGTACAGGTGAGTTCAGTTGACTTCCTGCAGTTCCATTCAGTTCCATTCAGTTCGTGTAGTCAGTACAGTCAGTTCAGTTCAGTTCCTGTAGTTCAGAGTTCATCTTAGCAGAGGTATTCAGTGAGTAGCTGAGAGAAGACAGTTTGAATTAATCAGATTGCAGAGAAAACTTAAGCCAGGATATCTAGTAGAACTAGCCAGCCAGAGTTCAGAAAGAATTAGAAGGGGTAAGCTTATTCAGCAGTAAGCCTCAGAGGCTGAAAACATGCTAGGCCTAAGCTAGCAATATCTGGAAACTGAAGCCTTCAGTGTCCGGGCTTGTAAAACATCAGCATGTATAGAGGCTAGAACCTTCCAGGCCTAGCATAGGGAAATCTAGAACAGACAAAGAGATGCTCTGGAATCAGACCAAGCCATGTATTGTTAAAACTTGGTTACGGCTATCATCTCATCCCCTTATCTGGGGAAATAAAAGCAACAATTACAATATCCCAGCCACAAAACCTCCAATATTCAGTTTGGCATGCCTGGGATCAGAACCTAGAATAATTGTCATCAAGGACACCAGAGAGACTTCATCCAGCAAATAATGGGAGAGGATGAAGACCCCCCACAACCAAATATTACATGGAGCTTGACAGTCCTGTGGAGGAGGGGAAAGAAGGATTGGATCCACTGACTGGGACTCAGTTGAGCTCACAGAGATCAGGGAGCCTCCCTGGGTCTGACCTAAGTCCTCTGCGTATATATTATGGCTGTGAAGCTCAGTGTTCTTATGGTAATCCTATACAGTGAGAACAAGAGCTGTCTCTCACTCTTTTGACTGCCTTTTTGACTCTTTTTTATCTGGTGGGTTGCCTTATGCAGCCTTGATTTGAGAATATGTTACTAGTCTTTTTTTAATTTATTTTTTATTTTTTGTTATCAATCACAGGTTAGGTACTTTGCATCCCATGCGCAGCCCCCCACTCCCTCCCACCCTCCCTCATCTCCTCCCCACCCACTCCAAGTCCACCAACGTCTTATTGTAGCTTGTGGTGCTGTATTTGGTTGATGTCCCTGGAAGGACTGTTCTTTCTGAGGGTATATGATAGGGGAATGAATCCATGGAAAAGGAGGGTTGGAGAAGAGTGCCTAGGCAGAGGGGAGGTGGAGGAAAGCTGTAGTCAGGTTATAATATATGCAAGGAGAATAAATATTTTAAAAAGTGTCTTTAAACCTCATACACAAATTATTTTTAACTCAGATGATTTATTGATCACCAAATAAATACACAACAAGTGGGAATGCAATTGCTTTGAACATAACACTTATGGAATGTGGTTATTTTTGCATAGCAAAGAATACAATGCTTTTATAATTTAAAGAGTTATAAACATGGTATCACTGGATGGAAACATATTTTACTATTTTTTGACATACTGCTGAATGTTTTCGAAAATGCTTTTTAGAGTAGAATATTTTCTTCTTGTAGAACATAAAGCTTGTCCTTTTGCTTTGTTAATATTTATTTCATTGTTTTCTTTCAGACAGTATCACATTAGATACCTTGAATTCTGCTAATTTTTATATAGTTACTATTTTTAATTGTGTCATATATACATTCTGACTACATGCATGTATTTTTTTCTTCGAGTTTACATGTATTATAAACCATTTAGTCTTTTAAATATCTATCCCTTATTTCAGGAATATCACCACCCTAAAGAAATTCCACAAGTCATCAAATATATAGATGGCTGCTGAAATGACTCAATGCATAAGGATAGATCTAATTCGCACAAGTCATCCTGTGCCCTCCATACATGCTGTGAAAATTGCATGAACACATATGTAAAAGAGCACAACACACAAAATAGTAAAACTATTTACAATGTGGACTTTGGTTTTAAAATTTCTTATGAATTATCTACATAGAGTTTTCATTTATTTTGAAAAAAAGTACATGGATGCATCCATACATACCAACATACACAGATACACTTAACATCCATTATATTTATCATTTAAATTTGTGAAAAGAATTTCCACATATAATAAAAAGGCTTTAAGTATTTTAAAACATTCTGAGTTAGAAGACATAGATGTATTTCCTTAAGTAATTGTAGTTGAGATCCGTAAGCAGGCATCTCTATGGCCAGCACCAAGGAACCTGACAAACCAAGCATCCAGCATCTGTGACTCCACCTACGGAACAGCCGTGGACTATATGAAACCACCTGATCATGCTCTGGGTCACCTTATAAGAGAAATCACACAACCTCATCTCTCTCTCTCTCTCTCTCTCTCTCTCTCTCTCTCTCTCTCTCTCTCTCTCTCTCTCTCTCTCTCTCTCTGTGTGTGTGTATGTGTGTGTGTGTGTGTGTCTTGCCCTACCCAGAGACTGCTCTATGATCCTTTCCCCCTTCCCTTAATAAACCTCCCGCGTGGAACCAGTCACCATGTAACTTTGCAGCACAGCCTTAACAATTGTTATTTTAGTAAATCACAAGCCATTGTGTAATTGTAAAATAGAAGTTAACTTAGAGTCAACAGGATACATAGGAAAAAAAAAAAAGCATGAACTCCACCCTTACTAAGTTGTTCATTTCACAACACTGTAAACTTGGAACATGAAGATTCACTAATAGCGCCTTAGTTTAATTATCTACATATAATATTTATAATGGCTGTTTGGAATATGTTAGAATATTTTAAAAGTATTTTAACAAATATTACAAGACAGATATTAGCAAATTCTTATGATAAAAACAGCTTAATATTTCAGATAGCCATAGAGTATTTTTGCAGCTCTCTTTTCAACCATTCACCATTAGATATGATTATAAAAGAATGGATAAGAGAGCAACTCCAACCTTATAATAAACATAACTTTCATAGCTTTGAGTGGTTATAAAGCTTCATTTGGAAAACATCATGATATATAGAAAATAGCAAGGATTTTAGTCATTGTAAACGTAGAACCCCATTTCGAATTACACAATAGATTTCCTTTCTAAAATATGTAGAGGAACTTAACATTTCTTCCACTGAAGCCTGATGGATAAATACTGGTGTGTGTATAACTCGGGTTAAGGGGATGTCTTGATTTGTTTTAAGTTATTTGTAAATCTGTGAATGTGTAAACTTAAGTTTATTTCTGTCTTTAAAAAATTATAATGCATGCTTATCAAAGATATATGTTAATTTATAAACTATAGTGCATATAACGTTTCATCATAAATTTAAATATAATAACTTTTAAATGTCCAGTCTTTTTTTTTTTTCAGAAGTAAAAGTAAAGATCTTACTCTAAGGGCTGCATGCAAATCAGGAATTTGAGAGTTCCGGAGTATACACTACTACTTACAAATGTAGAGAGATATGAAGCTCCTGGAATCAGCTTTCAGTTTTATATTTTTGAGAATATTACCTTTATATTTTGAAAAGCAAGGGACACTGTTAAAAATGCTGGCATGAGAAAACAGATCAAAGAAGATTGGGTTAAACATGTAAATATTATTGCAAAGAACTAAGAAATGTATTTATTTGTTTTGCAGAAGGCCCATAAGTAATGCTAATTACAAATTTCAAGGCTTTATTTCATACCTCTGAGACAGAAAATACTTAACATCAGAGTTTAACATCATGATTCGCAAGAATATGACTAATTTGAATTGAAATAAAAATCACTGACACATAGTGGCCCGTACCTATGTGAAGCATGTGGTAGAAAGTAAATGTTGTCTAAGATTAAAAACCACATTCAGTAATAAATTTCATATACTTTAGGTATGTTCATATGTGTACACAACTAAGATACAATGGTCAATTGTAGATACATAAACAGTATTTTCTCACTCATACCTACACATGGACAGATACATACATATTTACCATACAAATGTGTGCTCTGTGCAGTCACCTTAAAGTTACTATTTAATGTGGAAAAACAAGTATCTGAACTATTCTTACTCTTACTCTGTGTCTCTGAAAATAAAAGCTTAGTATGTTAGTATTTTTCTCAGTATGCACAAACCACCTCCGATTATGCTGTAGGTCCAACTTATTCTCTTTATAGTAACATATTTAATGTTTATTTAAATCTCCAAGAGACATCTAAAATTACTGCCCTATTTCAAAAGAAATTTAAAATGCTAGTGGCAGAATACTTGGTGAAACCACTTAAAAGAGACAGTTGTTTGTATTAGAACATGCTTTTAGGGGGTTCTGTTCATTGGTAACTACTATTTACCAACCCCACCACAAAAGGCAGCCTTGAAGCCAGCATGGATCAGGAAGCAGCAGGCCTACTACCACACAGGAAAACAAGAGGACTGCTGCCATCTGGAACCATGAGACATACCTATAATCACAGAGACCTACTACCATCAAAGACTGCTAGGCCTTCTAATAGCAGAGACAACCAGATGGCTAGAGGTCAATGTAAGATTGAAAACAAAAAATTCCAGGCCCATATGACACCAGTGGTATCCAGCTATCCTATCACAGCAAGCCCTGGGGATACTATCAAACCTGAAGTGCAAAAAACCAATCTTAAATCTGATGTTATGAAAATTATATAGACCTAAAAACAGGAAAATAAATGCCTCAGGGAAATGCAGGAAAATACAATCAAACTGAAGAAGGAAATTGATAAAACTGGCTAAGACATAAAAATAGAAATAAAAGCAATAAATAATAAACCATCTGAGGCAACCCTGGAAATGGAAAATCTAGGGAAGCAAGTAGGAACTGCAAACACAAGCATCACCAAGAGAACACAAGGGATGTCAGAGAGAAACTCAGGTGAAGAAGATACAATTGAAGCAATCAATACATCAAAGAAACCATTCCTAACAAAACATTCAAGAAATCTGTACAATATGAAAAGACGAAACCTAAGAATAATAGGAATAGTAGAATGAGAAGACACCAAGCTTCAAGGCCCAGAATATATTTTCAACAAAATCATAGAGGAAAACTTCCCCAACCTAAAGAAAGAGATGCTTATAAGCATACAAAAAGGTGACAGAACAAAGGAACAAGAAAAATAAAAGCCTCCCACAACAGTAAATGTAAGTAAGAACAGTAAATGTACAGGACAAGGAAAGAATATTAAAAGCTGCAACTAAAAAAGACTGAGTCACATATAAAGGTAAACCTACCAGAATTACACCTAATTTTTCACCTGAAGTTCTAAAAGAAAAAAAAAAAAGGAAGAAGCCTTGGGCAGATGCTGTACAGACAGTAAGAGAGCACAGATGTCAGTACCTATTACTTTACCCAGCAAAACTTTTAATCACCATAGATTGAGAAAACACGATATTCCATGACAAAAAAATAAAAATAAAAAGTACCTAACAAACCAAGCCCTACAGAAAATACAAAAAAGAAAACTCCAACCCAATGAGGCTAATTACACCCAGGGAAACAGAGGAAATAAATAACTCCAGAACAGCAAAATAAACACACACACACACACACACACACACACACACAATAGTACTACTACTACCAACCATGAAAAATTAACAGGAATATAAAACCACTGGTCATTAATATCTATTGATGGCCTCAGTTCCTCAATAAAAAAACAAGGCTAACAAATGGATGCATAAACAGGGTCCATCATTTTGTTATATACAAGAAACACACCTCAGCAAGAAAGATAGATATTACATTAGAATAAAAGGGTACCAACAGGTTTTCCAAGCAAACAGACACAAGAAACAAGCTGGAATAGCTTTTCTAATATCTAATAAAATAGACTTTTGACCAAAATTAGTCAAAAGTTGTGGGAAAGGGCATTTCATACACATCAAAGGAAAAATCCACTAAGATGACATCTCAGTTTTGAACATGTGTGCCCCAAATGCAAGGACACCCACATTTGTAAAAGAAACATTACTCTCTGTAGACCAGGCTGGCCTTGAACTCACAGACAGATGCCTGCCTCTGCCTCCCAAGGGCTGGGATCAAAGCAGTGCACCACCACCACAAAGAGGATGGACATCAGAAGAAAGAGAAAACAGGGAACAAGTCAGGAGCCTGCCACAGAGCTCTGAAAGGCTCTGCCCTGCAGACTATCAAAGCAGATGCTGAGACTCATAGCCAAACTTTGGGCAGAGTGCAGGGAATCATACGAAAGAAGTGGAAAATGGTAAGATCTGGAAAGGACAGGAACTCCACAAGCAGAACAACAGAACCAAAAAAATCTGAGCACAGGGGTCTTTCCTGAGACTGATAACTCCAACCAAGTACCATGCATGGAGATAACCTAGAACCCCTGCACAGATGTAGCCCATGGAAGTTCAGTGTCTGAGTGGGTTCCATAGTCATGGGATCAGGGACTGCCTCTGACATGAACTAATTGTCCTGCCCTTTGATCACCTCACCCTGATGGGGGAGTGGCCTTACCAGGCCACAGAGCAAGACAATGCAGCCACTCCTGATGAGACCTAATAGACTAGGATCAAAAGGAAGGAAAAGAAGACCTCCTCTATCAGTGGACTTTGGGAGGGGCATGCATGGAGAAGGGGCAGAAAGGGAGGGTTTGCGAGGGGAAGAGGGAGGGCGCTACAGGGGGGGAGGGTGGATACAAAGTGAATAAAGTGTAATTAATAAAAAAATCAAAGAAAAAGAAACATCACTAAAGTTTGAATTACATGTCAAACCCTAAACACTAATAATAGAAAAAATGAAACTAACGGACATTATAATTGGACCTAACACAAAAAAATTGAAGTAACACATTGTATTCCATCAGAAGATCAGGATTAAAGCTACACTTCAACAATATTTAAACAATAGCTTGCCTACAAACTCATAGAATTCGAACAACTCTCTACCCAATGATCAGGGAGGAAATGAAGAAAAAAAAAATGAGGAATTTCTAGATTTCAATGAAAATGTAGGCAAAACATACCCAAACTTATGGGACACAATGAATGTAGTACTAAGAGGAAAGTTCATAGCACAACGTACCTTCACAAAGAAGTTGGCAAAAGCTCATACTAGCAAATTAACAGCTCACCTGAAAGCTCTAGAGAAAAGGGAAGTAAACACACCCAACAGGAGTCGACAGCAGAAAATAATCAAACTCAGGGCTGAAATCAATAACTTAGAAACAAAGAGAATAATACAAAGAATCAACAAAACCAAGAAATGGTTCTTTAAGAAAATCGACAAGACTGCAGGCAAATAGTGGGAAGATCATACTTAGTTAGGTAATCCATAAGCAGAAAGACTCATATGGTATGTATTCACTTAAAGTGGACATTAGCCATATAATATAGGATAAACACACTAAAATCTATAGTCCTAAAGGAGCCAAACAACAAGGAGAAGTCTAGGGAAGATGCTTAATCTTCATTCAGAAAGGGAAACAGGATAGACATGAGGAGTAAAAGAAGACAAGGATCAGGACAGGATCCTTCCACAGAGGACCTGGGAAGGACTACCCACCAAGATATCAAAGGAGATACTGAGACTCAGCCAAACTTTGGGCAGAGTGCATGAATCCTTATGGAAGAGGAGGGAAATTGAAAGACCTGGAGGGGACAGGAACTTCAAAAGGAGAACAGCTGAGGCAAAAATAAAAATTAAAATTTTTTTAAAAATTAAAAATAAATAAATAAATAAATAAATAAATAAATAAATAAATAAATTGGGATAAGAGGGCCCTGCAGAGACCAGTACTCCAACCAAGGACCACACATGGAGAGGATCTTGACATCCTGTTCAAAGGAATCACATAGGCTACTCAGTTTTTATGTGGGTTCCCTAGTAAGGGGGGCAGGGAGTGTTTCTGACATGAACTCAGTGGCCTTTTGATCACCTCCCCCTGGAGGTGCAGCCTTGCCAGGCCACAGAAGAAGATGATGCAGCCAGCCCCAATGAGACTTGATAAGTTAGGGTCAGATAGAAGATGAAAAGGTCCTCCACTATCAGGGGAATAAGTAAAGGGTATAGGGGGATAAGAGGGAGGCTGGGTAGGACAGGGAGGAGATGAGGAAGGGGGACTATAAAGTGAATAAATTGTAATAAATACATAAATTATATTAAATTAATATAAAAGAATATAAACAAGATAAATAAACCATTGTTAGTCAAACTAACTAAAACACAGAGGGGAAGAATCCAAATTAATAACATCAGAAATGAAAAGGATAGGACCACAGACACTGAGGAAATCCAAAGAATCATTAGATTTTAATTCAAAAATCTGTATGCCACAGAACTGGAAAATCAAAATGCAATGGATGATTTTTTTGATAGATACCACTTACCAAAGTTAAATCAAAATCAGTAAACATTTTTAATATGTCTATAACCACTAAGGAAATAGAAGCAGTCATCAAAACCCTCCCAACCAAAAAGAGTTGTGGGCCAGACAGTTTTAGCACAGAATTCAACCAGACTTTCAGAGATCTAATACCAATACTTCTCAAACTATTCCACAATATAGAAAATGAAGGAATGTTGAAAACTCATTATATGAGATCATCATTACTCCAATACCTAAATCACACAACAGCACAACAAATAAAGACAACTTTACTCCAACCTCCCTTATGAACTTTGATGCAAAATACTCAATAAAATGCTTGCAAACAAAATCCATGTACACAACAAAACTATCATTCACCATGATCAAAAAGGCTTCATCCCAGGGTTGCAGGGATGGTTCAACATATGAAAATCCATCAACATAATTCACCATAAACAAATTAAACAAACAAAATGCATGATCATCTTACTAGATGCTTTGATTACTACAACATCCCTTCATGTTTAAAGTCTTGGGGTGATCAAAAATACAAGACACACACCTAAGCATAATAAAGGCAGTATACTGCAAGCCAATAACTAAGATCAAGTTAAATGGAGAGAAAATTAAAGTGATCCCACTAAAATTAGGGACAAGACAAGGCTGCTATCTCTTGCTATATCACTTCAATATAGGACATGAAGTCCTAGCTAGAGCCATAAGACAAATGAGACCCATGGGATATAAATTGGAAGAAAAGTACTGAATGTATCATTATTCCAGATGATATAATAATATACATAATTGATCCCCAAGGCTCTACCAGAGGACTTCTAAGGTTGATAAACAACATCAACAAAGTGTCTGGATAAAAAAGTAATCCAAAAACGTCCTTAGCCCTCCTGTGTACAAGTGTTAAAAGGACTGAGAAAGCAATTACAGAAACAAAACCCTTCACAACAGATACAAATAATGTAAACTATCTTGGTGTAACTCTAACCAAGAAAGTAAAAACCTGTATGACAAGAAGTTCAAGGCTTTGAAGAAAGAATTTGAAGATTTTAGAAGATGGAAAGATCTCCCATTCTGATGGATTGGTAGGATAAACAGTAAAAATGGCCATCCTTCCAAAAGCAATCTACAGACTCAGTGCAATTCTGCCAAAATTCTTCTGTGGCCTGGTAAGGCTGCTCTCCTCTCAGAGGGAGGTGATCAAATAGCCAGTCACTGACTTCATGTCAGAGATAGTCCTTGTTCCCCTTACTAGGGTACCCACTTGGACACTGAACTGCCATGGGTTACATCTCTGCAGAGGTTTTAGATTGTTTCCATGCATGGTCCTTGGTTGGAAAATCAGTTTCAGGAAATACACCTGTGTCCAGATTTTTGGGTTTTGCTTTCCTTGTGGAGCTCCTGTCCCCTTCAGGTCATTCTATCTCCCCCTTCTTTTTTAAGATTCCCTGCACTCTACCCAAAGTTTGGCTATGAGCCTCAACATTTGCTTTGATCCTCTACTGGGTAGAGTCTTTCAGAGGCCTTCTGTGGTAGACTGCTGTCCTGTTCCCTGTTTTCTCCTTCTTCTGATGCTCATCCCTGTTATGCCAACACAATTTGTTACAAACCTTGAAAGAGCAGTACTTCATATGGAAAAATAAAAGAGCCAGGGTAGCAAAAAGTATTCTGTACTATAAAAGAACTTCTGGTGTTCTCAACATTCCTGATTTCAAGCAACACCACAGAGAAACAGTAATAAAAACAGCAAGGAATTGGCATCGAAACACAGGTTGATAGATGAAACTGAAGACCCAGAAATAATGCTACACTCCTTTGGGAACTTGGGTTTCTACTAAGAAGGTAAAATCATACATGGAAAAATGAAAGTATACTCAACAAGTAGTGGTAGTCTAATTCAGTGTCTGCATGTAGAAAAATGCAAATAGATTTTTATTTATCACCCTGCACAAAATTCAAATCCAAGTGGTTCCAAAACGTTGGCATAATATTAGAGACTCTAAATCTATTAGAAGTGTGAGGAAAAGTGTGGAAGCCATTTGGCACAGGGAATGATATCCTGAACAGAACACCAACAACACATGCTCTAAGATCAACAACTAATACATGGAACCTCATGAAATTGAAAAGGTTCTGTAAGTCAAAGTACACTGTCAATAGAACAAAACCAAAGCATAAAGATGGGGGAAAGATCTTCACCAACCGCACATCAAAGAGAGGGCTACTATCCAAAATATACAAAGAACTTAAGAAATAAAACACCAAAAAAACCAAATAATCCAATAAAAAATGGAAGAGAGCTAAAACAATAATTAACAACAGAAGAATATCTAATGGCTGAGAAGCACTTAAAGAAACGCTCAATGACCTTAGCATTCAGAGAAACGATAATCAGCATTCCCATCTTATAACAGTCAGAATGCTAAGATCAAAAACTCAAGTGTCAGCACATTCTGGTGAGGATGTGTGAAAAGGAGAACTCTCTTTTATTGCTAGTGCGAGGGTAAACTTGTACATGTGGCAACCAGTTTCTCAGATATTGGGAACTGTTCATGCCAAGATCCAGCAATACCGCTCCTGGACAGATCCCCCCAAATGCTCCAGTGCACCACAAAACCATGTCCATATAGCTTTATTCAAAAAAGCCAAAAACTGGAAAAAAAATTAGTTGTCCCTCAAATGAAGAGTGTGTAAGGAAATAAGAAATTTACACAATGAAGCACTAAACAGCTGTTTTTTTTTTTAAAGGAAATCATACTATTGTGAAGGGTGTTGTTTCTCTAATTTCTCTCTCAGCCCTTTTGTCTTTCATGTGCAGGATAGCTACTGATATTTTTTGGTTAATTTTGTATCCAGCCACTTTGATGAAGGTGTTTATCAGCTGAAGGAGTTCTCTGGCTGAATTTTTGGGGTCACTCATGTATACTATTATATTATCATTGAATAGGGATAGTTGGACTTCTTCCTTTCCAATTTGTATCCCCTTCATCTCCTTTAGTTATGTCATTGCTCTAGCTAGGACTTCAAGTACTATGTTGAAGAGATAGTGAGAGAGTGGGCAGCCTTGCCTTGTCTCTAATTTCAGTGGGATTGGTTTGATTTTCTGTCCATTGAGTTTGATGTTGGCTACAGGCTTGCTATATATTGCCTTTACTATGTTTAGGTATTGCCTGATATCCCTGATCTCTCCAACACTTTAAATATGAATGGGTGTTGGATTTTGTCAAATGTTTTTTCGGCATCTAAGGAGATGATTATGTGGTTTTTCTCCTTCAGTTTGTTTACATGATGGATTTCTGTATATTGAAGCACCCCTGCCTTGCTGGAATGAAGCCTTCTTGGTCATGGTTGATGATGTCTTTGATGTGTTCTTGGATTTGCTTTGCCAGTATTTTTTGACTATTTTTGCATCAAGGTTCGTAAGAGAGAGAGGTTTGGAGTTCTTTTTATGTATTGGGTCTTTGTGTGTTTAGGTATCAAGGTGACTGTGGCTTCATAGAATGAGTTTGGGAATGTTCCTTCTGTTTCTATTTTGTGGAATAATTTGAAGAGAATTGGAGTTAGCTTTTCTCTGAAGGACTGGTAGAATGCTGTGCTGAAAATAGCTGGCGCTGTGCTTTTTTTGGAAGGGAGAGTTTTGATGACTGCTTCTATTTTTGGGGGGGATAGGACTATTTAATCTTTACCTGATTTTGATTCAATTTTGGCAAATAGAATCTATAAAGAAAATTGTCCATTTTATTTAGATTTTCAAATTTTGTGGCACATAGGCTTTTGTAATAAGTCCTAATGGTTGCTTGGACTTCCTCAGTGTCTGTTCCTATGTTCCCCTTTTCATTTCTGAATTTTGCTGATTTGGATAGTTTCTCTCTGCCTTTTAATGTGGCTAAGGGTTTGTCAATGTTGTTGATTTTCTCAAAGAACCAGCTCTTGGTTTCATTGACTCTTTGAACTGATAACTTTGTTTCTCTTCATTGATTTCAGCTCTGAGTTTGATTATTTCAAATTGTCTGCTCCTCTTGCCTGTGTCTGCTTCTTCTCTCCCCCACCCACCAGGGCTTTTAAGTATGCCTTTAATGTACTTGTATGGAATATTTCAAACTCCTTTCTGGAGACACTTATTACTATGAATTTTCTTCTTAGCACTGCTTTCATTATATCCCATAGTTTGGGTCAGTTGTGTTTTCATTTTCATTGAATTTTAGAAAGTCTCTAATCACTTTTTTTCATTTGGTCCCTGAACCAGCTGTCACTGAGTAGAAAATTGTTTAGTTTCCATGTGTATGTAGGCTTTTTTGTTTTTTCTGTTGTTGTTAAGGTCTAATTTTAGGCCATGGTTGTCTGATAGGATACAAAGGATTATTTAGATCTTCTTATATCTGTTGAGGTTTGCTTTGTGCTGGACAATACTGTCAATTTTTTGAGAAGGTTCCATGAGGTGCTGAAAAGAAGGTATACTCTTTTGAGTTTGGTTGAAAAGTTCTGTAGAGATATACTAAGTCCATTTGATTTCTGACCTTTGTAAGTGCTGTTATTTCCCCACTTAGCTTCTTTCTCGATGATCTGTCCCTTGGAAAGAGCAGAGTGTTGAACTCTCCCACTATTAAGGTGTTGGATCGGTGTGTGATTTCAGCCTTAATAATGTTTAACTTACAAATGTAGGTGCTCTTGTATTTACGGCATGGATGTTCAGGATTGTGATGTCCTCCTGGTGGATTTGTCTTTTAATGAGAATAAGGTGCCCCTCCTCATCTTTTTTGATTAATTTTGGTTGAAAATCTCTGTTATTAAATATCAGGACAGGTAGCCCAGCTTTTTTTCTGAGACACTATTTTTTTGAAAATCATTTTTTCCAGCCCTTTACTCTGAGGTAGTGTTTGTCTTTGTTGCAGCAGTGTGTTTCTTGGATGCAGCATTATTTTGGATCCTGTTTCTGCAACCATTCTGTTAGTCTGTGTCTTTTTATTGGGGACTTGAATCCATTGATGTTGATAGGTAATAGTGACCAATGAATATGACCTCATTTTATTGTGGAGTTAGTGGTTTCACTGTGTTTCTATGCTTGTTAACTTTTACTTTTGGTTGTTGTTGTGAGGTTATCTATATCCAATGTTTTCCTGGGCATAGTTGATTTCATTAGATTGATGTTTTCCTTCTAGTATCTTCTCTAGGGCTAGGTTGCTTTGTAGATATTGTTTTAGTTTAGTTTTCTTGTGGAATATTTTCTTTTCTCTATTTATGTTGATTGAAATCCTTGCTGGGCATAGTTGTCTTGGTTGGCATCTGCAGGGTCTGAGAATCTTCATGACATCTGCCCAGGTCCTTCTGGCTTTCATAATTTCTGTTGAGAAGTCTGGTGTGATTCTGATAGGTCTACCTTCATAAGTTACTTGGCCCTTTTCCCTTGCTGCTTTTAATATTTTTCTTTGTTCTGTAGATTTAGTGTTTTAACTATTATGTTACATGTGGAATTTCTTTTCTGGTCTAGTATATTAGGTGTTCTCTATCCTTCTTGTATGTTTAGGGACCACTCTTTCTCAATAAGTTGGGAAAATTTTCTTCTTTGATTTTCTTAAAAATATTTTATGACCTTGGAGCCTGGAATCTTCTTTTTGTCTATTCCTATTATTCTTAGATTTCATCTTTTCATAGTGTCCTTGATTTATTGCACATTTCGTGTTTGAAACTTTTCCAATTTCATTTCTCATTTTGAGATATTTCAAATTCTGCAATTATAGCTTCAGCACCTGAGATTCTTCCATTTCTTGTTTTCTGTTGGTGATGCTTTCCTTTGTGGTTCCTGAACTTTTCTCTAAGTTCTCCTGCTCCAGAGTTTTCTTTGTTTGTGTTTTCTTTTTTAATTCTAATTCTGTTTTCATGTCTTGCACCATTTCCTCCTTCTGTTTGAACATGGATTCCTGTCTTTGCATGATGACCTCTATATTTTTGTTCATTTCCTCTGTATTTGCCTCCATATGTGCCTATATATGTGCTTCTATTTATTTGTCTGTATTTACATGAATTTTTTGAGAACTTTGTAAGTTTCCTCTTTATGTGCCTTTACTAACTGGATAAGCATAGATTTGAGATTATTTTCTTGTGTTTCCAAAGATTTAGTATATCCGCTGAATTTTGGTGTTGCTCGTGAAGATATTATGTCCTGAATTTTGTTGGATGTGTTTTTATGCTGACCTATAGCCATCTGTTTATCCATAACCGTCTTGTTTGTTTCTGGATTCTATTTCAGACGGGGTTTCCTATGTTTTTGAGATGGAGATACAATTGGAACTTTTCCATTTTCTTTATGAGACTGGCTATAAGCACATGATCTACCTTTTCAGTTTTGCCAATCCAGTGCTGGTTTGTACAACTAAATGAGGTTCATTGTGTGTGTGTGTTATTTTCTGATATTTTCATTACTTTTATTTAAAATGATTTTTCTCACATATCTTGAATATTTCTTCATTATGGTTTTACCTTCCTGTTACTCCTCCCAGTTTCTCCTCATTCCCCTCCCAGTCCAGATAGACTCTGTTTCTGACTCTCATTAGAAAACAAACAGTCTTCTAAGGGATGATAACAAAATGAAGTATCATATAATAGAATAAAACAAAAATGGGCATATCAGAGTTAACAAGGCAAACAAATAGAAGGAAAGTGGCTCAGGAGAAGGCACAAGAATCAAAGACACACTCATTCAGAAATTCCATAGAAATGCTAAACTGTAAGCCATGATATGTATAATCTATTTGCAGATGACTGAGTAGAGACCTCTGCAAGCCCTGTTCATGCTGCCACAGTTTCTGTGACTTTACATGAACTTTCATCATGTTGATTTAGAACAGTTGGGTCATCATTTCTATCTATTTAGTTATTAGGAACATTTTCTATGTCGGGAATGTTAATATAAAAACAAATATAACTACATTGCACACACATTCTATAAGCAATGATATTACAGAACTGTCCTTGAGGGACATCAACTTTATTTTATTGTGTTACATAAATATTTCACTTCTGTTATTTAAGTGATTACTTGCATATGATGCATCTCTTATTAGTCTATAAAAGCTGATATCAAATCAAATAGTATTAGAATGGCTACACTTTTAAATAGTACTACTAAAATCACCTTATTATTTGTTAATTATATTATTTTTTACCAGATTGTGAATCAGGGAGTCATCTGGTTTCTTACAAATGAGAATAGAACATAAATGTCAATTTTGTGAATATGAATTAGTATCAAGCTGCTGCCTGAAGGACAAATGAATTAGTACCAGAAATTATTTGTGGGTATGTAATAGCTTTTTTATTAGTAAAATAACTTAACATAACAATTTATCCTTTACACAATGAGCTTAGTTATTGATTATAATATATGTGAAGATAAATTTGAATTAAAAATAAAGTAATTTTAATTAGTGACCAGAGTGGTCCTAGATAAGCTCTGAAGTTTAAACCTATATCAAGGTATAGGTGTTTTAATAAAACGTGGATCACCCACTTATAAATTAGTTTTTAAAATACTTACCAACATTTTACCTAAGCATTACCTTAATTATTAATCTGTTTTCTGTGACTGAATGAATAATAAATTAATAATGTGATTGTGTAATTATATTGACTAAAATGTCATAACAACTACTCAAGAGAAACTATACTATAGAACTACTATTAAAATGATCTTGAAAATAAATAACTACCTGGTGTCAAATACTTTGATGGCTCATGGTGGATGGCTCATGGTGGAGAGAACTGCCATTTCAAGCAGAGGACCAGATTGGATTCCTAGTATGAACATGCCAGCTCTGGAGTGTCCTTAGCTCTACTTCCAGGGGATAAGGTGCCCTATTCTTCGGTGCCTCTATATGAGAGACATAATCTTCAAATAGATTTTTGAATTACATTATTTTAATCCTGTAGTTTGAGCCACTGCATCTTTTATAAAACACACGGACACAGAGAATATGAATACTCACAAATTATGAGTACAGAGTTATACTTCTCCAAACTACTTCAAGTGGTAATGAAGATTCATCAAAGAACAGCATAATTTTTTCAATATTATACTTTCTATGAATACTTTTTACAACTAAGACTAATACTTAACTTGAGGTAATCAAAGTATTTAAGCCTGATTCTCAAATTTGATTAAATATAATTGATCGCATTATGGAAAATATTCGTATTACCTTAAGACATATTATGGAGATGTAAAAGATGACAGTTGTAGATTCAGAACCAAAGATGTTTTACCATTTGTTTCAATTATTCAGCATGAAGCAATTAGAAAATGTCTATCTGTATTTAATTCCTGGATCTTTATTCTGTGACTGGTAAATATATGCAGAATATATTTCTTTTTTCCTTATTCCTGGAAGACATAATCTCATTATCTATTTTGATCATATTACAAGTGACATAGTCATTTAAATTCCAAACACATTTTCTACTCAGATAGTTCAATATTGTACATAATAAAATAATGAAAAGAGCCAAAACTTTTTTATAGTACAAATTATGATTTGATTGAACCAGTAAACAAGGTTCATACATTTGAACACTGAGTCTAAGCCTGTGGTAAGACTTGGGATGATTGTGGATCCTTTAGAAGTTGAGCTCCCCTGAAAGAATTGAATCATGTGAGGTGGGACTTGAGGGTTGATAACCAGCCCGTGCTTCCTGTTTACTCTATGCTCTCGAATGTGGATGCAATATGAGCAGCTGACTTCCTATTCCTTTCTGTTCCCATCTTTTCCCTGCAGAGAAACCACCTGAAGACTCAGGAGTCAGATACTGGGGTGAAAACCTTTTATCTCAGAGAGGCAGAGAACACACCCAGCTGACTTTCCTACTCAGCTAGTGCCACAAAGGAAAAAGGCAACAACCCAAAGCTAAAAACTGAAAGCTCAAACTAAAAGTCCCAAAAGATGAAAGGCTGAAAGGTAAAAGCCAAAAGGAGGGAAAGACCTGATAGTTAACCACCAGCCCAGGAGATTAAAAAAAAAAGTCCCTTCTTTTTCTCCATGTTGTCTTAAATACTCTTTCCTCAAGGTCCCTTATTTCTACTTAATCCCTGTCATCTGGTTACTTGCTCTGCCTCTTGACCTATGGTTAACTTTATTAAATCCTGTGTACAAAAAACTCTTTGATTAAAAGTGTGTGCTAGGCCTGAGTCACACCATAAGCAACTGATTAAACAAAAAGCTCTTGAATTAGTGATGTGTGTTAAGACTGAATCACACCAAACAATGAACAGGTTTTATAGATCACAATATTCGGGTTCAAGATAGGATCATATTTCTCACAACAATATTTATTGTTCTTGGAAAAAATTATTTGTTTTCTTTAGATCATACTCATCATTCCCTTTCAATTCAAAAATTTAGATTAGTTTTAAAAGTATGATTTAAAAACAGATTCACTCATATATAAAAGTTGAGTATCTCACCCTCACTCTTTCTTCATGATACAGGTCACTTCAACAAAACTAAGTATCTGTCATAGTTATTGATGGAGTATATTGTATAAAAACAGAAACTAACAAATATTTAAAGACATGGTTCCACAAAAACCAAACTGAGCAGGGCACAGGGGTCTTATAAGAGACAGTTTTTCCAACCAAGGACCATATATGGATATGGCCTAGAACCCCCGCTCAGATGTGGCCCATGATAGCTCAGTGTCGAACTGAAGACCCTAGTAAGGGAAACAGGGACTCTTTCAGTCATGAACTTGATGGCTGACTCTTTGACCCTCCCCCATACATGCCAGGGAGTAACAGCCTGGCTAGATCCCAGGGGAGAACAATGCAGCCAGCCCTGAGGAGACAAGATGAGCTGGGGTTAGATGGAAGGGGAGGAGGTCCTCCCCCGTTGGTGGACTTGGAGGGGCCACAGAGGAGATGAGCTAGGGATGGGGAGAGTGGGAGGGAATGAGGAAGGGTGCTACACCTGGGATGCAAAGTACCTAACCTGTGATTGATCTAAAAATAAATAATTTTTTAAAAAGACATTGCATATTTGTAGAATTCATATTGTTATCCTGAGCTAAAGGAATATTCCCCAAGATATATCATAATTTAGTATATAAACATATTCAGCTAATTCAGAAAATTTGAAATCATGAAAATTTAAGTTCCTTGAAAGTGATGTGATGAAACAAGATTTCAACAACCAAAGAGACTTCATTTGAAAAATATATGAAAAGTAGTATATATATTATTCTGAATGACCAAATAATAAATGAGTTCTAAAACAAGTTAAAATGAAAGTACGCACACTATCACACTGTTTTCCCCTTTCCTTTTATTTAAATAAATAATGTTGAAGACATATAACCCCATTATATTCTTCACAATACTCAGAATGATCATCAGTATAAGATGACCCATGATTCTAGTAAAGAGAATCATTCTTAGATGTTCATATTTATATTGTTGGTAACATATTTACCAAAAGAATATGTAAAGTTTCTTTAATTTTCTAAAAAAAAAAAAAGAAGAAAAAACAAATGGGGGAAAGAAGGAAAACACACTAAAACCTGTGGCTACAGCAACTACAATGCTAAATGGATCAGCAAAAAGACAAGTCAATGACTTTATAACACATGGAAACTGAAATGCTAAACTGAGTGAAAGCTTTGTGGAATAGAATGAAATTAATAGTAGAAACAGTTGAAATAAAGAAAACACAGATAAAAATATAAAGATTACTATACATATGTACATGTTCAATGTTCAGTGGAGTTTATAAACTAAAATATCACATAAGTTTAAGGGGGAATGAAGGCCATAGGGTTTTTAAAAGTGAGATAGGAATAACTGGAAATTAGAAGATTACATGTTTGTAATAGATCAAATGAGAACACCTACCACAGGCTCATATGTTTGAATATGTGGTACACAAGTGTTGGTGCTGTTTGGCAATGACAAGGAGTTAAGGACTTGTTGGAGGGTGTTAACAGTGTGTCAGTCTGAGACTATAAAAGGGGCAGGGAGGAGATGTGGTAGGAAGGGTGGGCTTGAGAGGGAATGAAGAAGTGGGCTACAGCTGAGATACAAAGTTAATAAACTGTAACTAATATTAAAAAATAAAAATTTAATTAAAAATTGGTAGTAGCGAAAATAAAAAACAAACAAACAAAAAATGTTCCTGACTTTCCAAGATAACTCTTTCTATTCTTCCCCTCTCTGTGTCCCATCCTTTTCAGTCATAAGTTAGCGGTCAGCTACTGATCCCTTCTCCAAGGCCATGCTTTTCTGCTTGTAGCCATGGTCCTCATCATGTTGATCATAGATTCACACTCTGGAACTCGGAGCCCCAATAAACATTTTCTTTTGCTAGTTGCCTTGGTAATGATGCCTCTTTACAGCAATAAAACAGTAACTAACACACACAAACACAATCTAGAATTCAGTGTTCTATATTTTATTTGCAATAACTTTAAAGACACTGATCACATAACAGTTTTATACCAAGTGCTTGTATAAGATGTTTGTATGCTATGGTCAGAATTTATTTCTCTTGAATGGCAGTGTGGAAAAGATTGGAGCTGGTGGAGGAGCCACATGGTATCCTTTCCGCTGAGCTTGTTGCTAAGGTGTTTTTATTTGTTTGTTTGTTTTGTTTCATTTTTGTTTTTGATTTGTTATTGGTGGTGATGATGGTGGTGTTTGTATCCAGATTAAAAAAATAATAATGTAGAGAACAGAGATTAAAGATGTAAGAGATTTGGAAAGTTTAAATGAGCTGAAATTTAGGTATATGGGGACAGAATTTTGCCGAGAAAATAGGGGAAATTCATAAATAATGGAAATTTAAATTTGTTTCTCATGAGAGAAACAAAATGAATGAAGGTGTCATAGGGCTTGACTGCATTATGCCCATTTGTTAAGAAATTTGTCCATAAGAATCATTGATAGCAAATTAACACTACATTTTTATTTTAATATATGTGAAATGGGTCTAGGGAAGTTTTACTCATCCATACTTTAACAAGTCTGTGACTGTAGGGATGTTTTACTAACCAATAATGAGGAAGACTTAATTTTTAAAAGACCAAATGAGGTATATGGAAATCTGAACTGTCTTCCAATTTATCAGCTCTTATACAAAACTTTACATAAACTTTAAAATGTTTAATAGAACTCAAAATTTAAAGCAAGAGGACTTTAAGTTATCTCAAGTTTACACAGATTACTGTCTGAAAGCTAAATGACTTTTGATTATTTTTTTAAAAATTATAGCATGTGTACAATGCCATTTAGTTTGCTCAATATTTGTTTTTAACAGAAACATACGTGTATATAAGCATATTATATGGATATTATATCTGGAAATAATTTATAAAATAATCATTATATATTATTACTTTAACATTGGTGCTTCAGAAATAAAAATGTCATCAGGCTGCAGAGATTTCATCCATTTCCCTTTTGTATGTTCATGTTCTCTCCAAGCTATGAAGCAATAGAAATAATTAACTGCTTGGAAATTTTCCCAAACAGGAATTTTGCCGAAACAAATATTCAATTATTACTTAGTTAAAAGATTGTTCATAAACTTGTGATGTTGTTAGCTACATTAAAAAAAATGCTGAGTCGAAAGTTGCAGTTTTGCCACTACATCACTAGATGGTATACAGTTCTTTCAGGAAACGTTTGCAACAATAGGTTTGTTGTCTAATAGAACACTAAGATTGTTTACATATATTTAATTAATTAATTAATATACTTTTATATAATTGTATCAAATATTCTAAAATAAAATATCTGCTGCTATATGGTAAAATTTTGATTTCCTATTTAATAAATGTTAAAAATATGTTAACTCTCATCTTATAGTTTATTCCTATGCTTATGCAGTAGCATATGTTGAATACAAATGATTTAATTAAGTAACTAGAAAAGTATAAACTTTAAATTTATCAACTCTTCAATTGTCACATTATAATATTACATTAATATTGAGTCTTGATTTCCAAGCTTATGAAGCATGTTATAATTAATAACAGACATTTATGATCATGTTAACAGTCCCAGACCATCCTTAAATTACTAAAACATACAGATTAATAGTATAAGTTTTAAAGAAACATGCTAAGGAAACTAGTTAATCAGTATTTCCTGAAAATGTCAAAAAAAAAAAAAGAAAAGACAAAACAACTAAAGAAAGAAAAACTGAAGTGTATAAATCAGTCATGTTTTTAGTTACAAAAGAGAAAATACCTTAAATATTAAGGAAATGACAACTTATAGATTAATAGTAAGAGACATCGGAAATGGCAATTTAAATGCTACATGGTAATTTGGAGTAAATTCAAATAATTCAATAAATTTCACATTTATTTATTTATTTATTTATTTATTTATTTAGTTAGTTAGTTAGTTAGTTAGTTATTCATTAACTTTACATCACGTTTGTAACCCCTTCCCTCCTCTCTTCCTGGCCCCATCTTTTCTCTCCCATCCCCACTCCCCTGCTCCTCAGAAGAGGGGAGCCCCTCTAGCTAACCAACCCAGCTCATCAAGTTACATGAGGACTTAGTTCGTCTTTTTCCCCTGTGGCTTGGTAAGGCAGTCCAATCTCGGGGAAAGTAATCAAACAGTAGACAAGGCCTGCTCCACTTACTATTGAACCTACATGAAACCTGCACTTCCCATTGACTACATATATGTAGAGGACATAGGTCCCATCAATGCATGGTCCTTGGTCTGTGTGTCAGACTACACAAACCCCTCAAGGCCCTGCTTAGTTGGCTCTGTTGGTCTTCTTGTGGCACTCTTGGGACCTCTATTCTCTATTCTCCCTGCCCCCTCCAACTTCTCCACTAGACTCCCTATGTTTTGCCCAATGTTTAGCTGTGACTATCAGCATCTGTTTGAACCATTGCTGAGTGGAGCCTCTTAGACCACAATCGTGATAGGATCCTGTCTGCAAGCATAGCAAAGTATTGTTAAAGTATAGTGTCAGGAATCGGCTCTCTTCTGTGGGGTCTTGGGTTGGGCCATGCATTGGTTGGACATTCCCTCAATATCTGCTCTATCAGTTCTGTCTTTGTCTCTGCAGGTCTTGTATTCAGGGTAAGTTTTGTATCGAAGTTTTTCTGGGTAAGTTAGTGTTCTCCTAACTCCACTTGTCTTGTCTAGTTAGAGGGTATCTACTTCAGTCTCCATGGTCCTCGGTACACTCTTAAGAAAATCTGAAATGTACGTAACCAGTACTGTACTTTTGTTTAATTTTGTTTAGTTTTTTTAAATTAATAAAACTTGGGCCTGCTAAATTTAGTCAATTTCTAATAGCTATTAAAATTTTAGTTTCTCAATTTTGGATCTAAATATAATAGAAGCACTAGTCATATTAAAACAAACCCTTGTAGAAAACTGTTACTTAGGACGGAAGAAACAAGCAGCCAGCTGCAGATACTGGGATTGAAGAAAGGCATCATAGTGGGTGGCATGGATTTTCTATTCATTCCGCATTCAACTCACAGAGTTCTCCACAAACTTCTAATATAAATTATCCACAGGCAAATTGATATTTCTTCAAGAAAAGTACTTTACAAAGGATAACCTAATAAGAAATTGATTAAAAAATACTTTTACAGACACGTATCAATGTGAAAAAAGTCTTTCTGTACTTGGTCAATTGGGCGGGATTAGGGCAAAAGGTAACCTTTCTCTGATGCACTAGCCAATGAAAGCAACATCCTTCCATTCCCATGTTCATAGTAACAGCGAACATGGAGCTACTCTTACAAATATTGCCAAGACATTTTTGTCACATAATACTAATTTTTCACTCAAATTCTGGTGGAAAACAAAACCACATAGTTTTTTGTCCAGTTCTTGCATACCTTTATTTATCAGTATTTAGGTAAAACCATTAGGGTATAAAAGTAAGAAACAATCCACTCTGTTACTTCTCTCTTTTGAGTAATAGCAATAACCTCCAACTTCACTAAAATCAACAAGAAATATTACCAATAATGACAGTCAAATGTTTAATTGAACTTCTTTTTTAAACCTCATTTTAGTGACCAAGTACAACTCAGAGGCTCTTGAGCTATTGTGAATGTCCACAGTCTGAGCTGCCACCAAGGGCCATTTTGGGCACCACTATCCTACTGTATCCAGCAGCTGTGTTGATGACCTTGAGGCAACTTGAGAATTTCTGTGGTCTGTGCTTGAAGCCACATTGGTGATGGTACGCATTGCTGCAGCTGAGATCTATGTTGATGTGAATAGCCGGTGCTACCACCTGAGGTGGAGTTGTTGTTCACAGGTCATGTTGCTACAAGGACCACGTTGATGTCCATGGTCTGTACTGTCGTTGGAGACCATGCTGAGTTACTGATATGTGCTCATCATGAAGACTTTGGATGTTCTTGGTCCTAGCTAATGCAAGAAACCATGTGGAAGTCCATGACCCTGCTCTTACTGACTGTAAAGGGTATTGATGACTGAAGACTCACAGTTCAGAAAGAGGTTTCTGTGACATCCTCTGTATCCCCATTTTATATTCCACAAAAAATAACAGTCTAATCAAAAAAAAAAAAGCAAACACCCAGAATTCTTAAGAATTGTGAAAAGGATGCTGAAGTTTAGCCCTGCATAATTGATGGCTTTTGGTGTGGGTGCGGGTGGGGAAAGACTCACTTTTCTTTAATGGGATGGCCACTGGGAATTTGACCATGCTCCTGTGAGTATATGGGCAACACAAAGTGCATTTTTTCTTCCTTTATTTTGGAAAGGAGGTTCCCTGGGGGCGGGGTACAGGGGTAGGGCAGACCTGAGGTGACTGGGAACCAGTGTGATCAAGACTCATGATGTGAAAATACAAAGTAATAAAAATGTTATGTAAAAATGTAAGCATGTATAAAAATCAAACAGAACTATGAACTCATATCTAATTAATGTTTATAGACCATTCCATCAAAAAAGAGGATCATAATTTTTTTCTAAACATTTGTAATTTCAGAAAGTTGTAGGTTAAAAAAACTGTAGATAATTAAAATAATACAAAATGGTTTTAGCTGCTGTGTGGAAACAAATGAATAGCAAATATAATCCAAAAATCAATGGCAATAACATCCCGTTAAGATAGGAAAGAATACAAAAGCTGAGAGAGGATAAAAATAAATTTTACAAGATTTACATGTATATTGGTTTATCAGAATAAAAATATAAAAAAATATGAAGGGTCTAACTAAGGCAATGATTAGAAAAAATGAAATCAGAAATCCATATAATATTTTGTAAAAATCCAATAACTAAAGTTCTTTCTAAGTAAAAAAAGAGAGAGAGAGAGAAGAGAAGAGAAAAGAAACTAAACTTAATGAGAAGAAAGTAATAACATAGGTCAGAGTTGAAACTGATGGAAGTAGAAACATGTACCACAGTAAAAAAGACCTTAAAAACTGGAAGAGCATGAGGAGGTGAATGAATATAAGAAAAGGATTTTTCAGACAAAGGAGGTCAACATCACATTTGAACTCCCAGCAGTCATGGTAGTGGTTCATTACCTGGGCAAGTGCAAGCGAGATAAAATGTATCATGGATAAGGGGAGATAGGCACACACTCTCATTCCTACTGAGGAGATATTGGCAACTGCTAACTGGTGAGAGAGGGAGATTCAGTTTTGTTTAAGAGTGTAGCTCTTGATAGCTTGGCCATGTAGTTAATAAAAATGAAGTTGTGCTGTCTTCATGGAAATTTTTCAAAAATTGTCTGGTAAATAATTCTAGCACTGAATTAAACTAATTCAGTCAATTCTGAGGAAAGCCCACTATAGATGATCATAGAGAGTATCCATAATTTTTTTCATTATTATCATAAGCAGCAGCTAAAACACAGGAATTAAAGATTTCTGTTGTCTTCCCTTCCCCTCTCAATTCTGTACCCACCTACAGTAAGATAGGCATAATGTGCATTTATCTTTTACAGATAATGGGAGAGAGAAGCGATAGTAGTGCTAAGAAATACAGTAGTAGCAAAGAAATATATTAGGGATTGAACATTTTCCCTATGGGCTTCCTGGTTATTTAGCTTCTTTAAGAGTATAGATTTTAGTATGTTTATCCTATATTGCATGTCTTAAAACCACTTATGAGTGAATACATACCATGTGTGTCTTTCTTCTTCTGGTTTACTTCACTGAGGATGATCTTTTCTAGTTCCCACCATTTGCCAGTAAATCATGATTTTCTTGTTTTCAATAGCTGAGTAGTATTTCATTGTGTAAATGTACCACAGTTTTTGTATCTGTTCCTTCATTGAGGGACATCTAGGTTGTTTGCAGATTCTGGCTATTATGAATAGAGCTGCTATGAACATGGTTGAGCAGGAGCCTACCACAGATGAACTCTGAAAAACTCTACTGATCCAGGTATCACATCAGAGGCTTAGACTCATAGCTAATGCACGGAATTTTATGAAAGAAAGGGAGATAGAAATACTTGGAGGGGAAGGGAGCTCCAAAAAGGAGACCAACAGAGCAAAAAACAAAAGAACAACAACAACAAAAACAAAACAAAACAAACAAAAAAAAAACTGAGCCCTGGTGGTCCTGCAGAGACTAATACCCCCAACCATGTAGTATGCATGGAGAGGACCTCAACCCATTTGTTGGAATAATCCTGTGGAATGTACCCCTTGTTCATTTTAATGCTGAATTTTCTACCCCACTATCTGGTTTCAATCTGGGTATTGCATTGCAATGCTTATCCTAAGCATCACCTGTCTCAAGTTTGTGTAAACATGACACCATTTGTTCTCTGTAATTGTCAATTAAACTAGCCAATGCTAGTTTAATGAAATGGAGAGAATACAGTAGGACATCCTGGTCCTGCAGGAGGAGAAGGAAGCAAGTGGGAAGAGGAGAGAGAGAGATCGGCAGGCCAAGATGTGGAACCATAAGGAGGGTCTTGGAGCCAAGAGGAAAGATGAACTAGACTTAAGATGTGACTAAAAGCATGTATAATGGTTGAAATCTGAATGATAGGAGACTATGCAGACTTGGAGGTTTAGGATGGAGTAATTATTGCCCAGCATAGTAATCTAGGTTAATTAAATAAATTCCAGTCTGTGTGGTAATTTGGGTATACAGCTGGTTTAGAAATAACTGCTGGTTAACCAAAAGGTAAATCTATAGTAAATATTAATAATCAACAACTGTGAAAACACACAGAAAATGTATCAGATTAAGGACTGTAGAAAGTGCAATGTTTTTGTTGTTGTTTGGTCGGTTTTTTGTTTTTCTGTTTGTTTGTTTGTTTATTTATTTATTTACGTACTTTTAGCAGTGAGTCTGGTATTGGGAATGGGTATTTTCTTCATTATATTTAGCCCATAGACTCAGTGTCCATGTGGGTTCCCTAATAAGTGGAGCGAGCAGTGGCTTTCTCTGGCATTAACTCAGGGATAGGCTCTCTGATCACCTCCCCTTGGGGGGAGAGGTGCAGACTTGCCAGGTCACAGAGAAAGACAATGCAGCCAGATAGGTTATGGCCAAATAGAAATGGAGGAAGGCCTCAATTATTAGTGGACTAGGGGAGGGACATAGGGAGTGAAGAGGGAGGGAGGGTGGTATTGGGAGGAGAAGAAGGCGGGGCATACAGCTGGGATAAAAATTTAATGAATTTTGATAAATAATAATGAAAAATTTAAAATACTCAGAACAAAAACTTCTCAAAAGACAGAAGAGGATTTGATATGAGACTCCACTTCTTGGAAACTGCTCCTTTTTAGCCTAATTTAGAAAATAATTAATTTTTAAAATTTATTCATTTTACATCCAAATCATTGCCCCTCCCTCTTCTCACTTAGTCCCAACCTCCCTCCTTTACTCCCCCATGCCCCTCCTTTAGTCCTCAGTAAAATGGAACCATCCTCCCCTATAAACTGATCCCAGCCTAACATCTTATCAGGACTGGCTGCATCTTCCCTCTGTGGCGTCTCAAGGACGCCCTGGTAAGGAGAAGGGACTGAGGAGCAAGTAACAGAGTCCATGTCAGAGACAACCCCTGCTCCTGTTACTAGGGAACTGACATGGAGACTGAGCTGCTATTGGTTACATTTGAGAGGGGTCCTAGGTCCTCTCCATGCATTGTCCTTAGTTGCTTCATCAGTTTCTGCAGGCCCACCTCAGCCCAGATTTATTGGGTTTGTTGGTCTTCAATAGGAGTTCCCATCCTCTCCATGTCCTAAAATCTCCCCACTCTTCCAGAAGACTATCTGTTTTCTGACCAATGTTTGGCTGAGTATTAGCATCTGCTTCAATCCCATGCTGGGTGGAGTCTTTCAGAGGACATCTATGGTAGTCTTCCATCCTGTTTCCTTTCTTCAAATGCTTCTAGTGACTATTCTATTTGCCCTTCTGAATAAGAATTAATCATGCTTCCTAGAGTTCCTCCTTGTTACTTATCTTCTTTGAGTCTGTGGATTATAATATGGTTATCCTGTACTCTATGGCTAATAATCACTTACAAGTGAGTATATACCGTGTGTTTGTTACCTCACTTTTTTTCCAGATCCATCCATTTACCTGCAAATATCACGATGTCATTGTTTATAATAGCTGAATAGTATTCCACTGTGTAGATGCACCATTGTTTCTTTATCCATTCTTTGGTTGAGGGACATCTGGGTTGTTTCCAGTTTCTGGCTATTACAAATAAAGCCACTATGAACAGAGTTGAGAAAATGTCCTTACTGTGTAGAGGTGCATCTTTTGGGTATATGCTCCGGATGGGTGTAGCTGGGTCTTGAGGTAGACTTGTTCCTACTTTTCTTAGAAAGCACCATATTGATTTTGAAAGTGGTTGTATAAGTTCATATTCTCACCAACAATTGAGGAGCATTCCACTTTTTCTGCAAACTGACCAGCATGTGCTGTCACTTGAGTTTTTGATCTTAGCTATTCTGATAGGTGCAACATGGAATCTCAGAGTTGTTTTGATTTGCATTTCCCTGATGACTAATGACATCAGCCATTCAATATCCCTCTGTGAGAATTCTGTGTTTAGCTCTGTATTCCATTTTTATTTGGATTATTTGGTTTGTTAGTGTTTAATTTCTTTTAGTTTCTGTCTAACATAGACTTAGTGAAGAGCTTTTTCCACAACAGTTAATAAATGGGACCTCACGAAACAGAAACACTCTCTGTAAAGCAAAGGAAACTCCACTCCTAATGACTAGCCTTCCTGGTACAGAGAGGTGATATATAGGCTGCCATGGAAACAATAGATTATCAACAGTCTTATCAAGCTGGGAACTTTATGAGCTACAACAATGACTAGTTTGCTAAGATATATCCATTTTCATGATTATTATGGTGTAATCAACTGCAATCAGAAGATTAGACAGGAAACAGGACAGAAGCCTACCACAGAGGGCTTCTGAAAGACTCTACCCAGGAGGGTAATGAAGCAGATGCTGAGACTGATTGCCAAACTCTGGGCAGAGTGCAGGAAATCTTATATAAGAAGTGGGAATAGAAGGACCTGAGGGGGGAGGAGCTCTACAAGGAGACCAACAGAGCCAAAAATTCTGGACCCAGTGGGGCCTGCAGATCCTGATGAATCTACTAAGGAGCATAGCTGAAAGTTCAACATCTGGATCTGCATGCAGCAGGAAGAGAGAATCCTGTGCCTGGATAGAGTATCTGAGATATCAAAGTCCACACTCATTGGCATATTTCTTCCAATAAGTCCACACTTCCTAAGAGTGCCACATTCTTATAAGACTACCGGGTCCCATTTCATTTAAACCAGCACAGCAGGGCATCTTTAACTTTATAAAGGCTAAAATCAAGCTGACCACAACCACGCAAGGGAGTGAAGGTCTATGCAGTCATTTATATCATCTCTTGGTAGATGTGATATGAGCAGTTGAGACTCATGTCTTGACTTCTCCACAGTTCTGGGATGTAATCTGAAATTATAAGCTGAAATAATAATAATATTTTTCTCTATTTAGTTGTCCCTCTATCACAGGAACAGCATGTTTGTGAACTTGAGTAGGTGCATGAGAACCATGAGTATGCAGGTGCCATTGGAGGACTTATGTGGCCCTCTGATCTTGATCTGGAGATAGGCAATTGTAAGCCACCTGATATGTGCTCTGGGCACTATGCCCAAGACCTCTGCTAGGTCAAATGATCTTACCCCTCGAAGCATCTCTAGAATCCTAAATTTCCTTATCTTTCATTCAAAAGTTTTCAGGAGTTCTTTACAACAAAGTATTAATGCCTAACGCTAACTTAATGTTATTTGTTCCTATTATGTTTTTGGTCAAAAAATTATTGTCTGAGATTACATTTATAAAATATGTCCATGGAAAAGCAATGTTTGTCTCCATTTTTATCTTTATTTCATTGCTTATAATGAAATTATGCAGTTTTAGATTGGTCCATTTTGCCAATACAGTGAAAGCTCCTTGATACTCCTTTCCCCCACTTTTATGTTTTAGATGAAATACCAGTGCCTGGAGCGTAATGAATGATATTCATTTGCACTTTCATTCTTTTGCTGTGATAAATGACCCTAACAAAGGCACCTTTAAGATAGAAGGTTGTATTTTGCTTTACAGTTCAAGAGCTCATATGGTCCATTATGGTGGAGGTGGAATGGGAGAGGACCAGACATTCAGACTCTCCCTTTGTATTCACAGACCAAAGGGAAAAGGAAGAGGAAATGGACCTGGGGAAGCTTCATGTTCTGTCTCCATGAATATACTTCTTTTAACAAGCCTTTATATCCTAAAAGATTCATCACACTCCCAAACTGCACCACTAGCTGAGGACTTATGTTCAAATGTGCTTATGGATACCATTACACATCCTAAGCACAGCACTACTGAAAAATAATTAATTAGTTAGTTAGGGGTACATGCAATAAAATCAATATGAAGGTAAGATGACTATTTACTTTAAGCCACTGTGGCACCTATAGCTCATTTCAAATGTTGGCCATCCATCAAAAAGTTATATATCTTTTAGTTTCTAAAATCACCTAATTAAAAAAAATAGTAAAACTTCATAAACACACAGGAAATGAATGATGGGAAGGTAGTTTTAAAAGCTTATGCTAAATTGTTTAACTCAAATGACCATATTACTATAAATACATATATGAACATATAAATAAACACACACATTCAATCATACCTTTTCCAAAAGTACAAGCAAGCCTGTGAGATTGTGTTGTGGATACAATGCTACCCAGACTGATGTCCTGCATTTAATTTAAGCAAAAAATTGTTAAAGTGGAGAAATCAACTCTTTTGTTGGCCTTTGTTCTGCAAATGCACTGTGATATACATGTACTGACACACCGCTACCCCCATTACACATACACACACCTATGTATATATTTGAAGAATATATGTTAAATGCATGCAAAATAATAAGTACATAAGGTAATAAGAATAAATAAGAACAAGTATTATAAATAAAAATAATCACCTGTATAAATTTATTCCACTCAAAACTACTCTTTTTTACTTTTTATTTTTAGAGTTTATTCATTTTATACCTTGATTCTAGCACCCTTTATCATCTCTTCCTTCTCCCCCCTCCCATTTCCTTCTTCTAGTGCACTGAAATTGGGAGACCGCCTCCCCTGCCATTAGACCTTATCAAGTCTTATCAGAATTTACTGGAACCTCTTCCTCTGTGTCCTGACAATGCGTAACTACAAAGGGGAAGTGATCAAAAAGCAGGCAAATAAATTCATGTCAGAGACAGACCCTGCTCCCTTTACTCTGGGCTGCATCTAAGCAGGGGTTCTAGGTCCTCTCCATGCAAGTCCTTGGCTGGTTCATCAGTCTCTGAAGGACCCTCTAGGCCTAGATATTTTTTTTTTAGCTTTGTTGGTCTCCTTGTCTAACACCTGTCCCCTCTGGGTCCTTCTATTCCCCCTTAAAACTTCCTGTTCTCCACCCAAAGACTGGCTATGAGTCTCTGTATCTGCTTCAATATCTGTTTAGTTCTGCATACCATTTTTCAACTAGATTATTTTGTTTGTTGCTGTTTAATTTTTTTAAGTTCTTTATATATTCTGGCTATTAGTGCATTGTCAGATGTAAGGTTGGTGAAGATCCTTTCCCAATCTGTAGGCAGTCGTTTTGTTCTGACAATAGTGTCTTTTGCTTTACAGAAGCTTTTCGGTTTCATGAGGTCCCATTTATCGATTGTTGATCTTAGGGCCAGTGCTGTTGGCCTGTTCAGGAAGTGGTCTCCTGTGCCAGCAACTTCAAGGTACCTCCCTACCTTTTCTTCTAACAGATTTAGTGTGTCTGGTTTTATGTTGAGGTCTTTGATCCATTTGGACTTTAGTGTTGTGCAAGGTGACAAATATGGATCTATTTGTATTTTTCTACATATGGACATCCAGTTAGACCAGCACGATTTGTTGAAGATGCTTTCTTTTTTTCATTGTATGGTTTTGGCTCATTTGTCAGAAGTCAGGTGTTAATAAGTGTGTGGGTTTATTTCTGGGTCTTCTATTTGATTCCATTGATTCACCAGTCTATTCCACTACCTTGCATTTTTTTTCTTGTTATTACTATTGCCTTATAGTGCATCTTGAGATCAGGAATGGAAATTCCTACAAAAGACCTTTTATTGTACAGGATTTTTTTTTTTAAGCAAAAAGCCAACACACGCATGAAAACTGAAAAATTCTGTACTCAATGACAGCTGGATTAGGGAAGAAAAGAGAAATGAAGTAAAGACTTCCCAGAATTCAAGGAAAATTAAGGCACAGTGTACCCAAACTTACACAATGAAAACAGTGCTAAGAGGAAAGTTAGAACTAAGTGCCTTTATAAAGAAACTCTGGTGATCCAAGATGACAGCAACTGGTGCACACCATACAGGAGGAGCAGAGGATCCGAAACTCTGGAATTGTTGAGGGGACGGGCAACTGAAGCCAGAACATCAACACTGAGAGTTCCTAGGTGAGAGGGGACAACCCATGAACTTGGACAGTTTGCTTCCATGAACATCTCCGGGCAAACCCAACTGCAACTCCCCTTGTTGCAAGCAGTGGCCTCCCTTCGCAGAGAAGGCAGCAGTGATTGCACCAAACAGGAGCCTCTTTGCTCAGTGACTGAGACCCCAGAGGCGAGGGCAGTAAGGGACTTCCAGCTCTCCTGCTACTGCTGTTGCTGCCCTAAGCAGGAGCCTCGACGCTTGGTGACTGAGAGGGCAGAGGTGGCTGTACCAGGTAAAGGTCTCCCTGCGCAGCAGCCAAACAGCTGACATTGCTGAACTGATAGGTCTCCTACACTTTCATTTGCCTCTACAGGCCCAAATATGAGAGTAGAGAACAGGGAAACCTTGTGCTTTCTGCATGGGTCCCCGAGCATATGAGTGCACCTGCAAGCAAATGCATACAGAGCCCCAGATCCAGGGTCTTTCTACTCTAGCAGCCAGACATTAGATCCCGCCTACCTACATTCCCACTGTGGGCAACATAGGGAACCTTGGGTCAGCATTTTCAACATTGAAACCCCTGTTCTTTGTGTCTCACAGGAGAGTCCAGGCAAACAATTCCTGGAGCCAGATGTTGCAAAACAGATAGATCTGGAGGACAGTACGAGAGCCACTTGTGAACCACTGAAGCATTCAGGGCACCTGCACATGCTCATCGTATCCGCAAAATTCACGAGCACTCCCAACTACACTTCCACTTCACCATTCCATGTATCTACACACTCTAGCACCCTGTCCTTCAAGTCACACTTCCACGAACACTCCCCCCACCCCCATGGGACATAAAACTGTGACCTTCCTCCTTTAGTCACAACTGAAATACCAACACCTACTCTTAAACCTGTGGACATCTGTCATCTTCCTGAAGAATACTTGAGACTCCAGAGACAGACACACCCAGTCTGAAGTACAGACTGCGGGAACAAACAGCAAAAGCTGCAGATAAGCGGATGGCTAGAGTTCAAGTTAAGAACATATCCAACAAAAATGAGGACACTGTGGATTCACCAGCAACCCCCAAATCAATGGATATTCTTTAATTTTATTTTTATTTTTTATATTAATTACAGTAATTCACTTTGTATTCCAGCTGTAGCCCCCTCAGTCATTTCCTCCCAATCCCTTTCTTGATCACCTCCTCCCACAACCACTTTGGAAATCAATCTGGCGCTTTCTCAGACAATTATGAATAGTGCTTCCTCAAAATCCAGCTATACTACTCTTAGGCATATATCCAAAATATGCTCAAGTACACAACAAGGATATTTGTTCAACCATATTCATAACAGCTTTATTTGTAATAGCCAGAATCTGGAAACAATCCAGATGTCCCTCAACGGAGGAATGAATACAGAAACTGTGGTACATTTACACAATGTTATACTACTCAGCAATTAAAAACAAGGAAATCATGAAATTTGTAGGCAAATGCTAAGAACTAGAAAAAGTCATCCTGAGTGAGTTATCCCGGAAACAGAAAGACACCACGGTATATACTCACTAATAAGTGGATACTAGACATATAATATAGGGTAAACCTACAAAAAATCAGTACACCTAAAGAAGCTGAGCTAGAAGGAGGACCCTGGGTGAGATGAACAATCCTCACTCAGAAAGGCAAACAAAGGATATTTTCATTCATCAGAAACACAGAAAAATAATGTCAAATCTTATTCAGTTATCAGAGACACATAAAGAAGAAATGAATAAAGCTCTGAAAGAAATACAGGCAATTAGAGCCAAACAGATACAGGCATGTATAGAGGTGCAAGTAGAGACATATACAAAGGAAATGAACCAAAAAAGAAAAATTGAGGCCTGCATGGAACTACAGGAATCCACATTCAAACAAATGAAGGAAATGTTGCAAGACATGAAAAATGAATTAGAATCAATAAAGAAAACACAATCAGAGAAAGAATTGAAGCTAGAGAACTTTGAGAAAAGATCAGGAACCACAAAGGTAAGCATCACCAACAGAATAAAAGATATGGAGGAGATAATCTTAGGCACTGAGGATACAGTTGCAGAAACTAAAACATCTCTAAAAGAAAAAGTAAAATTGGAAAATTTCCAAACACAAAACACACAAGAAACCAAGCCATGAAATCTAAGAATAATAAGAACATACAAAAAAAAAATCAGGCTCCAAGATATTTTAAGAAAATCATAGACAAAAATTTGCCATGTTAAAGAAAGAGATATCCATTAACATACAACAGGCCTACAGAACACGAAATATACTAGACTAGAAAAAACTCATGTCACATGATACTCATAACATTAAATCTACAGAATCAAGAAAAAATATTAAAAGTAGCAAGTGAAAGAGGCAAAGTAACATATAAATGTAGACCTATCAGAATCACATCAGACTTCTCAACAGAAACAATGAACACCAGAAGGTCCTGGGCCGATGTCTGGCAGACTCTAAGGAACCACAGATGCCAACTCAGTCTACTATATCCAGCAAAGTTTTCATACAACATAGATGGAAAAAACATATTCCATGAGAAAATTAAACTTAAAAATATTTACAGATATTTCTCCCCCTTCTTTTGTGAGATTTCCTAGAGATAGTAAGACCTGGAAGGTTCAGGAGCTCCACTAGAAGAACAACTGAACCAAGAAATCTGTCATAGGGGCCTTTTCTGAGACTGATAATCCAACCAAGGACCATTTATGGAGGTAATCTAGAACCCCTGCTCAGATATAGCCCATGGCAACTAAGTATCCAAGTGGGTGTCCTAGTAAGGGGAACAAGGACTGTCACTGACATGAACCCAGTGGCTGGTTCTTTGATCACCACCCCATGAGTGGGAAGCAGCCTTGCCAGGCCAAAAAGTAAGACAAGCAGTCAGTCCTGATGAGACTTAATAGGTTAGGGTCAGATGGAAGGGGTAAAGGTCTTCCCCTATCAGTGGACTTGGAGAGGGACATGGGAGGAGATAAGGAAGGGGGGGTGAAGTGGGAGGGACTGAGAGAAATACCTACATACACAGAGAAACTAAACAATAGTCTACTCAATGACAGCTAGGTCATGGAAAATATAATAAAAGAAATTAGAGACTTCTTAAACTTCCATGAAAATGAAGGCACAATTTACCTGAGATTATGGGACACAATGAAAGCAATGATAAGAGGAAAGTTCATAGCACTAAGTACCTTCATGAAGAAATTTGAGGTATCTCATGCAATCAACTTAACAGCACACCTAAAAATTTACAAGCACACTTAAAAGAGGAGCAGACACACACAAGCATAGTAGATAATTGAAAATAAACTCAGAGCTGATGTCAATGAAATAGAAAAAAGGAAAATAATTCAAAGAATCAATGAGACCAAGTGCTGGTTCTTTGAGAAAATCAACAAGATAGACAAACACATAGCCAAACTAACTAAAATCCAGAGAGAAACTAGAAAAATCAGCAAAATCAGAAATGAAAAGGGGGACATAAGGACAGATACTGAGTTATTCCAAACAATTATTACGTTTTACTACAAAAGCCTATATGCCACAAAATTTGAAAATCTAAATGAAATGGACAATTTTCTTGTCCATTTACTAAAATAAATACAGATCAGGCAAATGACTAAATAATACTATATCCCCCAAGGAAATAGAAGGAGCCATCAAAAGTCTCCTTTACAAAATTAAGGCCAGGGCCAGATGGTTTCAGTACAGAATTCTACCAGACCTTCAAAGAAGAGCTAACTTCAATTCTTTACAAACTATTTCACAAAATAGAAACAGAAGGAACATCACCAAACACATTCTCTGAGGCCAAAGTCACCTTGATACCTAAACCACACAAAGACCTAACAACAAAAAAAGAGAATTTCAGACCTATCTCCCTTGTGAACATTGATGCAGAAATACTCAATAAAATACTCACAAACTGAATACAAGAACACATAAAAGATATCATCCGCCATGATCAAGTAGGCTGAATTCCAGACATGCAGGGTTGGTTCAATATACTGAAATCCATCAAAGTAATCCACCACATAAACAGAGTGAAGGAGAAAACCCACATGATCATCTCGGTAGATGCCAAAAAAGCAGTTGTCATAATTTACCATCCATTCCTGTTTAAAGTCTTGGAGAGATCAGGGATACAAGGCACATAGTATCATACTATCTAAACATAGTAAAGACAATATACAGTAAGCCTATAGCTAACATCACACTGAATGGGGAGAAAATTAAATCAATCCCACAGAAATCAGGAACAAGGCAAGACTTCCCACTCTCTCACTATCTCTTCAACATAGTACTTGAATTCCAAGCTAGAACACTAAGTCAACTAAACGGGATACAAATTGGTAAGAAAAAATCAAAGTATCACTTTTCACTGATGATATGATAGTATACATGAGTGACACCTAAAATTTAACCGGAGAACTAATTGAGCTGATAAACACCTTCTGCCAAATAACTAGATACAAAATTATCTCAAAAAAGTCAGAAGCTCTCCTGCATACGAAAGACAAAAAGACAGCATCCTTCACAATAGCCACAAATAACATAAAGAACAACTAACATTGGTATTTCTGTAACCACGCTAGTGAAAGACTTGTTTGAAAAAAACTTCAAGTAGCTGAAGAAAGAAATTGAAGAAAATATCAGAAGATGTGAAGATCTCCCATGCTCATGGATTGGTAGGATTAACATAGTGAAAATGGCCATCCTGTCAAAAGCAAGCTATAGATTTAAAGCAATTCACTTCAAAATACCAATACAATTCTTTACAGAACTTGAAAACACAATTCACTGTTTGATATGGAAAAAATATAGAACCCAGAATGCTAAAACAAATCTCTACAACAACAGATTGTCTAGAGGTACTTCCATCCCTGATCTCAAGCCGTACTGTAGAGCAATAGTAATAAAAGCGCATGATACTAACTTAGAAAAAGAATGGTGGATCAATGAAATCTAATAGAAGACCCAGAAATAAACTCACAAACCTATGGATACTTAATTTTTGACAAAGACGCCAAAACCACACAATGGAAAAAGACAGCATCGTCAAAAATGTTGCTGGCTTCTGGATGTCTACATGTAGAAAATGCAAATAGAACTATACTTACCACCCTGCACAAGACTAAAATCCAAGTGAATCAAAGACCTCAACATAAAACCAAACACTTAACCTGTTAGAAGCAAAAGTGGGGAAGAACCTTGAACTCATTGGCACAGGAGACAACTTCCTGAACAGAACACCAAGAACACAGGCTCTAAGCTCAACACTCAATAAAAGTGACAAGATTTCACTCATGAAAGTGAAAAGATTCTGTAAAGCAAAGGGCACTGTCATCAGATCCAAATGACAACCTACAGTCTGGAAAAGGATCTTCAACAACATTATATCTGACAGAGGGCTCATATTCAGAATATATAAAGAATGCAAAAGGTTAAAAAAAAGTAATCCACTAAAAAATGAAGTACTGAGCTAAATAGAGAATTCTCAATAGAGGAATATGGACTGGCAGAGAAACACTTTAAAAAAGGCTCAACATTCTTAGTCATCAAGTGCAAACCAAAAGGACCCTGAGATTTCACTTTACACTCATAATGGCTAAATTCAAAAACTCAACAGAGAACACATGCTGGAGAAGATGTAAAGAAAGGGGAACCCTCCTCCACTGCTGGTGAGAATGCAAAATTGTACAACCACTTTGGAAATCACTCTCTTGCTTTCTCAGACAATTTGGAATAGTGCTAACTCAAGATCCAGCTATACCACTCCTAGTCATATATCCAAAAGATGCTCAAGTACACAGCAAGGACATTTACTCAACCATGTTCACAGCAGTTTTATTAGTATTAGCCAGAACCTGAAAATAACTCAGATGTCCCTCAGCTGAGGAAAGAATTCAGAAGTTGTGGTACATTTACACAATGGCATGCTACTCAGCTATGAAAAGCAAGGAAAATATGAAATTTGCAGGTAAATAGTGGGAACTAGAAAAGATCATCCTGAATGAGGTATCCCAGAAGCAGAAAGACATGGTATATAACATACATACATACTCACAAATGGATATTAGGAATATAATTTAGAATAAACATACTAAAATCTGTACAACTAAAGAAGCTAAGGAATAATTAGAACCCTGATAAGATTTTCAATTCTCATTCAGAAAGGCAAATGGGATGGACTTTTGAAAAGAGAAAAAACAGGGTACAGGGTAGAACCTACCACAGAGGACCTCTGAAAGAGAAGCAGACACACTCATGAGGACTAGACAACTAGAAATAATCAAACTCCGTACTAAAATCAAAGGTCTAGAAATAAAGAAAATTCAAAGAATCAAGGTAACTAAGAGCTGGCTCTTTGAGATAGACAAACCCTTAGCCAAACACTACCCAAATGTACAAAATCAGAAATGCAAAGGGGGACATAACAACAGACACTGAGGAAATGAAAACAATCATTACATATTATTTCAAAAGCCTTTATGCCACAAAATTTGAAAATTGAATGAAATGGACAAATTTCTTGATAGATTCCATTAACAAAAGCTGAATCAAGATCAGGTGAATATAGGATATATCCTACATCCCCTGTGGATATAAGGATATATATCCCCTAAGGACCAGTTCACACACACACACACACACACACACACACACACACACACACACACACACAAAGTTCACAAAAAAAAACAAAATAAAACCAACCAAACAAAAAATAAATAGCCCAGACACAATTGTTTTCAAAGAAAGCTAATACCAATTCAAAGAAGAGCTAATAGCAATATTCCACAAAATCAGGTATAAAAGGCTCATATCCAAACATAGTAAAGGCAATATATAGCAAGCCTATAGCCAACATCAAACTGAATGCAGAGAAATTTGAATCAATCCCCTTTGAAATCAGGGAGAAGGCAATTTTACCCACTTTGTATCTCTTAAACATAATACTTAAAGTTCTAGCTAGAGCAATAAGACAACTAAAGGAAATATGCTAGAATACATGAATGACTCCAAAAATTCTACCAGATAACCCCTACAGCTGATAAACACCTTCAGCAAATTGGCTGAATACAAAATTAACTCAGAAAAATCAGTAGCCCTCCTGAATACAAAAAAAAAAAAAAATGAACTGTGAAATAAATTAGGGAAGCAACACCCTTCACAATAGCCATAAATAATGTAAAGTACCTAGGTGTAACCAAGTACATGAAAGACTTGTATGAAAAAAAAAAATCAATTCTCTGAAGAAAGAAATAGAGAACATCAGATCTCTCATGCTCATGGCTGGGTGAGATTAACATAGTAAAAATGGCCATCCTACAATAAACAATCTACAGATTTAATATAATTCCCTTAAAAATACCAATACAATTCTTTACAGACCTTGAAAGACAATATTTTAATTTTTTCTTTTAATTTTTTTGCTTATTTGTAATATATTACAATTTATTTATTTTGTATCCCAGTTTAGCCCACTCCCTCATTCCCTCCCAATTCCACCTTCCTGCCCTCTTCTCCAACTATGCCCCTCCTCTAGTCTACTGACAGGGGAGATCCTCCACCCTTTCTATCTCTTTCTATCTGACCCTAGCCTATCAGGGGTTTCAGGTCCAGATCCTCTCCATGCATGGTCCTTGGTTGGGGTAGCAGTCTTTTTTTTTTTTTTCTCTGTTGGTTTCCTTGTGGAGTTCCTGCTCCCTGCAGGTATTCCTATCTCTCCCTGCTTTCTGCCCAAAGTTTAGCTATGAGTCTCAGCTTCTGCCTAGATACCCAGATTAGTAGAGTTTTTCAGTGGCCCCCTGTAGTAGGCTCCTGTACTGTTCTTCCCTGTCTTCTCCTGTTGCAGCATCTATCCTGGCAAACAACATATTTTAATACAGACTTTTATTTATTACTCTTTTTATGATAAGGTATTATTGTTATGTTACAGTTAATATATATATCTCAGAAACGCTTTACAAACTACTAGAATCTTTTTGTTTTAAATGATAAAATTTATTTAACCACAAATAAAAATTAAATAATTGAACCATTTGAAATTCCTGCAGATATAAGGATTTCAGGTTTTATTTGCAAAGGATTGTAAATGACTGTATTGTAAGTAAAATGTGTATACTCCACTTAATTTCTCTCACAGATTTTTTTCATTTTAATTCTGTTATTACTTTATCTCATCTGTAGTATTTGTACTTAGCATATATAAGACTCAGAATATAAACCCAATAATCATTCAATCAATCAATAAATATATCAATTATTAATAATTACTCTAAAAGATTATAGTAATTAATCTCTAAAGGCTTAGCAGTAATCTTTAACAAAATAAAAAATTGTATACACATATATTTATTATATGTTATATGCATAATACCTTGCATTTAGAATTTATTGTTCTTTTCCATTGAATTGATTTTTAGTCTGAATAGTTTTAATGTCTCAGAGTACTATGGCCTTCTTCTTTTAGTGGTTTTGTCATGTGACTTAGTAATGTAAAAGATTAGAGTATTGCTTAGATGCAACAAGAATTATATATTAAGAACCTTACACCCACCAGAATGGCTAAGATCAAAAACTCTAGTGACAATGCATGCTGGAGAGGTTGTGGAGAAAGAGGAACCCTCCTACATTGCTGGTGGGAATGCAAACTTGTACAACCACTCTGGAAATCAATTTGGCGCTTTCTTAGACAATTAGGAATAGTGATTCCTCAAGACCCAGCTATACCACTCTTAGGCAT
>CM053751.1:32906857-32939526 GCA_028658305.1 Pachyuromys duprasi
CAACGTATGTATCAGAGCGGATATTAAGACTCGAGATCAAGCCTCTGACAGAGGGAGAGAAGTAATGATAGATCTGGGGGAGGTTGTTGTTTAAAAGAATTCTATGTGCACTTTGATGTCTTTTTGTCTTCACCACCCCAGACTCTCCTTTTCACTTTGGTATTTTGTAGTTCAGCACTGTTTTCATAACAAAAATCTGCTATACTTTTCTATTAATAATGTAACAAGTTACTCTACACATTAGCAGCTTAAACAACACTAATTTACTATATTCTTGATTTGTAGCTGATGTAGCTCCTTTGGGTAAATGGAACAGATATTTTCAGACACTTATTTTGAGAGGCTTTGGTGTCCAAACTATTTCCTGGGCCCAGCAGGAGTGTCTTATTATGCAAGATGTAATTCTCTCTGTTTCAAATCCACAAACATTTCATGTGTCTGATCTTTCACCCATTCTTACATCATCCTCTGATTCAGCCTTGGCAAAATAAATATACACTTTGAGAATACATGTAGTTATTATTGGGCCTTATCCACCAAAACTCCAGAACAGCTCCTTTATCTCAAAGCTCCTTAGCCCTAATTATATCTGCAAAGTTTCTATTAACATGTAAGGAATTCATGGGTCCTGAGAATTAGCAGGTGTAAGTATGTGAAGGAAGCATACATATTTTCTTCACCAGAAATGGCAAGCAGTGTTTCACCGTGAGAGTTGTGCTTCATTTTATAATGAGCATAAAGAGAGAAAAGCACATCATTAAATATTTTTTATTGTATAAACCCATAAATGTCCTCAACAACTTAAAACAGCTGTGATGTCACTAACATGAGCATGTGTAGGTGCACCATGATATGCCAGTTAATACATGATGTCACTAACTCCCTTAAATAGCACTTAAGTTCTTATAAATAACTACTTCAATATCAGGAGAGAACCTCAAACTACATTAATTTGGGGCCACCTAATACCTACTCTTCGGTTTTTTTTTTCCTTAAAAAAATCAGTGACTTACATTGTAGCCTAGACATGAATTATTCCTTCTAATTTAACCTGTTTTTATTCATGTAATAAGAATGAATAAGAATTTTTTTATTAAAATTTATTTCATACAAAGATTCTAATTACGGTTTCCATTCCCCAACTCCTTCTTGATCTTTCCAAACCTCTCCTTCACCCAAATCTACATTCTTATTTGTTTTCTCTCTCATTAGAAAATAAAGAACATCTAAAAAGCGGAAAGAAAAGAATAATAATAAACTGAGATAAAACTGAAAATAAAAACAAGCTTAGTAGCATAGCAAACAAACAAACAAAAAACAGAGTTAAAGAGAAAGCACAAGAATTACATATAGACACAGAGATACAACATTGCCAGGGACAAAAAGAAAAAAAAAACTCTAAAAATACAAAATCTGAAACTATAATAAATAATACAACATCTGTAGGGTGAGAAACAAAGGGAAATAAAAAGCCTTATGAGGAAAGAAAAAACCACCTCCCAAAACGCTGTTGACGTCAATTTGTTTTGTGTTGGTCCTCTGCTTCTGGGAATGAGGCCTGGCCTTGAGAGTGATCTGAATACTCAGTGAGAATCCATCAGAGAAAACAGTTTTCATTTGTAAATGTTTATCCATTGGAGACAGATTCCGGGTTAAGGATGTGTGCTTGCCCTCTCCGCACTGGAACACGAACAGATCCAGACAGGTCCAGTCCTAAGTCTCTAAGTGTTCACATGTACATCAGTGTTCCTGTGTTCAGAAGGCCTTGTTTCCTTGGTATTCTCCATCCCCTCTGGCTACTAGGATATTTTTGCCCCATCTTCTGCAGGGTTCTCTGAGCAATAAGTAGAGGATTTTGTTGGAAACATCCCACCTAGGATTGAGTGTTCCAAGATCTCTCTGTCTCTGAATATTATCCAGTTGTAGATATATGTATTAACTCTCATCTACTGCAAGAGGAAGCAGTCTCAGGTGCTTGGCTACTCAAGCAGTGTCAAGGATTGGTTTAGACTAATGGAGTGGGCTTTAAATCCAATCAGACATAGCTTTGTGCCACTATTGCACTGGTGAATCTTGCAGGCAGGTCACCACTGTAGATCTAATAGTTTGTGGCTGGTCTGGTCTTTACCTTTCTCATTTGGTAGTGTGCAGAGCACCTTCCAGCACCATAAACTCTAAGGTTGCAGGTTCTCTGTACTGCTAGCTTGACTTCTCTGCATTCACTGGGTGATATAGGTGCTGTCTCCAGAAAGAGAGCTTTACCATTATTTTGAGGAAATAAAATAATATCCTTGTAGTAGCCTAGTTAGTTTGGGATTTCTGATGGGGCTCCTTTGGTCAACAACTCTTTCTATTTTAACCTGTTCCCAGAACAGGAAGCTTCATTTGGTGCAAGAGATATCCAGTGGGTACTCTGCCTCCCATTTTATTTGGTGTTTCCCTTTAGACCACCTTTATACATGTATATATTTTAGGAAGTTTCTACTGTATTAAGTTTCCATATACCTCTTAAATAGACCTTAGTTTTAGGTGCCTCTCCTCATAATCTGTCTTCCCCACTTATCCCTCCCTCTTTGATACTTGCTTTCTAGCTCGCAACCCCCATCAATCCATCCATTCATATCAATCTTATATTTGCTTCCAAGGGTTATCCAGTCATCTCAAAGTCCCTTATTCTCTTCCTCACCTCTTGGTTATGAGGATTGTAAGCCTGCTTATTGCTTAACAACTAACACCATCATATACTAACAAATTGTTAATATTGTATCTTTTTCTCATGGGCATCCATCTGCCTAATCATATGTATACATTTTTACACTGCTGATTAGAGTCCTAATCAGCTTTTGCCTTTGTTACAGTCACACTAAGCAGGCTCACATTTCAGTGTTTAGTGCTATAAGCCTTTTACACTCTTATCACAATGAACAGTCCAGCCTGGTATTCACAGCTGGGAACACTGCTCATCAGAACTTTCAGAAGCTATGTACTGACAACTTGATGTGTTATGAATGACACTATTTCATTTGGGTTTGTGATTTTGATTGTTTCTCTTCTACTTTTAATGTCTAGATTTTTCCTATTAAAAAATGGTATTTATCTTTGGTGTCCTCATTTTCATCTACTATTTTGCAATTCTGATTTTTTTAACCTGGAATCCTCTTTAATTTTCTTATTGATGAAGAACTGTTTTGAATTGTTTCTCTGCCCAAGCAACCTTCAATAAGGCATGACCTAATCACTCAATATGACTATGTTGTCAACATCTGTCTAATGTGTTTGCATATTGGTCAATGTATTCTAAACTCTTTTCTAGCTACTGTTGTTAATTTCCTGTGTCTTGATGTGTCATGTGTATACGTTCATATTAAATAAAGGTTAGATACTTCATGAATATTTTGAAAGAGTGAATAAATTACCACTAAATAGCAAAAGAATCATGCTAATCATTCCTTTCTGTTAGTTATACATCAGCAAATCCAAATTAGATTTAAATCATATCAAAAATACTTTATCAGCATCATTTTGACATCAGTTTTTATATTTCTACACATGTATATGAATAACTATGAAAATTTGATAAGAATTTGATGCATTTGAGAGATCACTTGCCTATTATGTATTTCCTCTATAAAAGGACTGAACAAATTCGATAAAATAATTTCATTTCTTGTGTATTTGCACATCTTTTGGATGTATGCCTAGGAGTGGTATAGCTGGATCTGGAGGAAGCACTATTCCTAATTTTGTGAGAAAGCACCAAATTGATTTCCAAAGTGGTTGTACAAGTTTACATTCCGCCAGCAGTGGAGGAGGGTTTCCCTTTCTCCACAATCTCTCCAACACATGCTCTCACTTGAGGTATTTTTTTTTATATATTAATCACAGGTTATATATTTTGTATCCCAGCCATAGCCCCTTCCCTCATTCCCTCCCACCATTGATTTCATGTCAGAAATAGTCCCTGTTCCCCTTACTAGAGTACCCACTTGGATACTGAGCTGCCATGGGCTATATCTGAGCAGGGGTTCTAGGTTATATTCACACATGGTCCTTGGTTGGAGAAACAGTCTCATAAAAGACCCCTGTGCCCTAATCTATTTGGTCTTTGTGGAGCTCTTGTCCTCTCAAGGTCTTACTAACTCCCCCTTCTTTCATATGATTCCCTTGGTTGTGAGTCTTAATATCTACTTTGATACACTGCTAGGTATTGTCTTTCCGATGACCTCTGTGGTAGGCTCCTGTCCTGTTGCTTGTTTTCTCCTACATTCAATGTCCATCCCATTTGTCTTTTTAAGAGAGGATTGATCATCTTACTCAGGATCCTCTTTTGTAAGGTGAAATGTCAGAGTCATCTTGATTTGCATCTCTCTGATGGCTAAGGACATACAGCATCTCTTTAACTGTTTCTCTGCCATTCTATATTCCTCTACAGAGAATTATCTGCTTAGTTCTGTACCCCATTTTTAATTGGATTGCCTGATTTATTGCTTTGTAACTTCTTGAGTTTTTTTTTAATATATTCTGGATATCAGCGCTCTGTCAGATATAGGGTTGGTGAAGATCCTTTCCCAGTCTGAAGCCTGTCGTTTTCTTCTGACAACAGTGTCTTTTGCTTTACAGAAGCTTTTCCGTTTCATGAGGTCCCATTTATTGACTGTTGCTCTTAGAGCCTGTGCTGTTGGTTTTCTGTTCAGGAAGGTGTCTCCTATACCATGAGTTATAGGCTCTTCCCCACTTTTTCTTCTAATTGATTTAGTGTATTTGGTTTTATGTTGAGGTCTTTTATCCACTTGGACTTTAGTTTTGTTCAGGGTGATAACTATGGATCTATTTTCATTTTTTCCTGCTTGTAGACATCCAGTTGGATCAGCACCATTTGTTGAAGATGCTGTTTTTTTTTTTTTTTCCATGGAGTGGGTTTTGGCTTCTTTGTCAAAAATCAAGTATTCATAGGTGTGTGGGTTCGTTACTGGGTCTTCTATTCGGTTCTATTGATCCCCCTTTTTGTTTCTATACCAAAACCATATGGTTTTTATTATTATTGCTTTGTAGTAGAGCTTGAGATCAGGGATGGAGATACCCCAGATTCTCAAATACACAAAAAGGACATTTGCTTTACCATGTTTGTAGCAGCTTTATTTGTAATAGCCAGAACCTGGAATCAACCCAGATGTCCTTCAACAGAGTAATGGATACAGAAATTGTGGTACCTTTACACAATGGAATACTACTCAGCAATTCAAAAAAAGGAAATCATGAAATCTGCAGGCAAATGGTGGGATCTAGAAAAGATCATTCTGAATGAGGTATCCCAGAAAGAGAAAGACACACAAACCATATATACTCACTTATAAGTGGTTACTATACCTATAAAATAGGATAAACATACTGAAATCTGTACACCTAAAGAAGATAAACAAGAAAGAGGACCCTGAGTAAGATGATCAACCCTCACTTAGAAAGACAAATGGGATGGACATTGTATGTAGGAGAAAACAAGTAATAGGACAGGAGCCTACAACTGAGGGCCTCTGAAAGTTTCTACTTAGCAGTGTATCAAAGCAGATACTGAGACCCATAACCAAAACTTTGGCAGAATACAGGAAATCATATGAAAGAAGGTGGAGTTAGTATGACCTGGAGAGGACAGTAGCTCCAGAAGGACCAAATAGATTAGGGAACAGGGGTCTTTTGTGACACTGTATCTCCAACTAAGGACCATGTATGGATATAACCTAGAACCCCTGCTCAGATGCAGCCCATCGTAGCTCAGTATCCAAGTAGGTACCCTTGGATACCTAAGGGGAATGGGGACTATTTTTGACATGAACTCAATGGCAGCTATTTGACCTCCCTCCACCCCCTACTGAGGGAGAAGCAGCCCTGCTAGGCCAGAGAGGAGGACTTTTAGCCAGGCCTGAAGATACCTGATAAGCTAGGGTCAGATGAAAAGGGAGGAGGTCCTCCCCTACCAGTGGACTTGGAAAGGGGCAGGGAGAAGATGAGGGAGATAAGGTAGGAATGGGAGGGAATGGGGGAGCGGGATACAGCTGGGATACAAACTTAATAAACTGTAACTAATATTAAAAAAAACTAAAAAAATAATTTCATCCTAGGTGATCTTAATATGTGGAGATAGGTTTTAAAGTGCTGCTAAAGAGGGCACCAATGCAGAAGGTAAGGTGTTACTTTTATGATTTAACCTAAGAATTATGAACTCCTCAAGAGTTCCGTTTCTAATCCAATTAAATTGTTACCTGCCTCTTTTATAGTTTTATTTATTTTTAAAAATCAACATGTAAGATATGTGTTTCATTATGGAATTTCCTGGTATATTGCTTTTCTTTTACCCCACTCTCTGCATTCAGTATTAAACAATAGAGGTAACAGTAGACAACTTAGATAAATATTGTTGATCATTTCAATTTACAATATATACAGACTTGAAAGTCTGTATGCCAGAAGTGTTGATCTGAGAGGGCACTCAGAGGCAAAATTATTTTATTAAAGGAAATACTCCTCCGAGTCAGGAGGATGTGATTAAGGATAAATAGGGGAACATGCATAAGAAAACTGTCACTAGCAGCAGCATGTGGACAGTGGTAGACTCTTCTGTTTCCACAAAGTTGGAAGATTAAAGAAAGAAGGCACAAGTGATGTTGTTCATTGTGAATTAAGAAAGGCTATTGCCAGTTACAATCTATTGGGGAAGTGAAAAGTATCTAGTGGGTGTCTTGGGTTCACATACACTGTGGGAATGTAGAAGTAATTGTGAATCAAATAGACAAAAGAAGTGCCAATCCACTTGATGAGCACATGTAAGGATCTTACAGTCAGAGTCTTTGGAGATTTGTTATTCTATACCGTGATTAGTATAAATAAATGCACAACAAAAAAAGGAAGATTTAAACTATCATTTTTTTCTGGCATAGATAATTTTAAATATGTTGTTTATCATCACTTTAATTCAGCATAAAATGCATAACATTTTAAATAACAGTATTAATGTAACAAGAATAATACAAAATTTAGTTAAGTCACCATATGTTTCTCTTATAAAAATATGTTATGCAATTACTCTGAAAGAATTTTGATTGCAAAAATAAATGTTAACATTATGAGCTTCAAACATATTTTAAGTTAAAAGGAATTATTTAAAACAGGATGGAAAAGTCAAATATTGAAAATAAGGATTAAATTAAAATTATGAATTTTTTCTTAAAAGTTTATTTTTACTTTATGTGTACAATAGTTTTGCTGGCATATATGTGTGTGTGCCAGGAAGCAGAGGAAGACATTAAATCTACTGAAACAGGGATTATAGACAGTTGTAAACCACCATGTTGGGTCTGGAGATTAAAGCTGGGTCCTCTGCAAGACCAGTCAGTGTTCTTCACTGCTGAATCATCTCCCCAGCTCTAAACACCAAGTATATATTCCATATTTTAGCATGTTTTATGATCATAATCAAAATAACAGGAAATATATTAAATTGAATATGGATTGTGGTAAATAAAATACAACAGTCAATGTCAATAGCTATATTTGTTTCTTGTTTCATTCTTAAAAAATGATGAGGAATGACTGTTTCCTTTTGAGCACAGACTGGTAATATGCAATTTTGTAGAAGATGTGAGTGTCTGATTGAATGTGTATCTTTATAGTCTTTCCACATGAATTTCTACTTTGCTCAAAAGTGAGACACGAGAAAAAATGTATAAAAGCCTTTATTCTCTCACAGTAAGTATGAGGATGGGGTCTAGAGAAGGTCCAGAAATGAAAGAACAATGATTATAAAGTAAGAAGCCAAGTGGAAAGTGATTTGAGCTGTTGAAAATGAGGTCCTGTTTACTGAAATGTGAGTAAGGACAAATAAGGATTTCTGAGTATTGTAGGTAAAATGACCAACCAAAAAGAGATTTTATTTTAAAGACTTTATTTTATACCCTGCTTTGTATGTTACTCAATATATTCCTTTTGTTGTTTTGCATTATTTTCAGTATTTAAATAGGTTCAGAGACTTTACAACAAGCCTGCTTCCAAGTGACATTTAACAACTCCTTAAAACCCTTGAACGCACAATTGTTCTGTTAGGAAAAATTGTGCATGCTGAATTGGTTAGTGATCCTTTTAGAGGTGCTTTTCAGAAGTATTAACACATCAAAGGCAGAACTGCACCTATTCAAAGTGTGAAGTATCTTTATGAAACTATTCATGCTACAAAATTCTTAATACACAAAAGGCTGTAAGTGTCTGGCTGAGAACAATATGCCAGTAACTCTAATTGCCTGAAAAATTAGGTACCTGACTTGGCTTAATTCTGAACAAGGTCAGATTGGTAGATTCTTCAATAAAAGATTGCAAGGAAGGACAGATATCTGAGTTGCCAAGCATGTAAACAAGCCAAGGAGATTTGAATCAGAGTAAATTCATGATTAATAAACACAAAAGAGGCAGGTTCTTCTGTGATGTGTTGAGCTATGCATCCAGAAACAATGGGGCTGCCTGCTCAGAAATTGGAGACTAGAAATGAGGTCAGAAAGGTTTTCTATCTTGAAGAGAAAACTAGAATACATTTCTACTTTTGAAGATAGAAAATTCTGCTCATACATTCAAGACAGAAGATGAAAGCTTTTACAAAATCTGATATTATAAAAAAGGGAGACATAGGAAATATTTTTCAAATGCCATAATATCCTAAGGGTAGTCGCTACAAATGATAGATTTGACCTATGAGACAACTTTAATGAGTATCATATTTATATTAATTTTATTAATATGATTAATATAAGGAAAATCCATGTGATATTAGTTTTAATACTAAAACAAATGATTAGAAATACTGAATAAAATGGTATTAGTCACTTTTGTACCTCCTGAGGCCTTCATGTCAACACATTGAAACATTTAATAACTCCAGTGTTTGTATTCTATCTTGCCTCTGAGAAGCTCGCACTGCCTGAAACCCTCTGCACACTTTCAAATGTCAGGCCACAGTGTGTGATGGTTCATGTTTTTATACGTTTACTTTCCCCTGCTAAATGCCAGCTTTTTTTCTTGGGGTCTTCATATCTGTAGGGATAACTATCTGTTATCTTTTAAATTCTCTCTGTGTCCAAATTGTCTCCAAATTAGCTAGTTCTTCCCAGAAACACTTGTTGTCACAATTCAGGTAACAGCTAGTCTCACAATTCCTCTCCTAACCTCAACTGTCTGGAGTGACTTGCATCTACTCCAAGAATAAATTTACTCAAGGGTCTCCTATGTGAGAGTCATTAAAGCCGTGCAACTACTTTCACAATAATCTGTATTATTTTAAGATTTTACCAATCAAATCCTTTTTCATCTTACTATCCTGCCTCTATAAACTTTTTGGCTATAAACAGAGAAAGGAATGGGAGAAGAAGAAACCTTATTTAGGGCATAGGCTCAGGCCACTGCAACATGAGAACACACAAAGTGTTTCTACTGTCTACTCAGTTGCAGCAGCTGGTCAGAGCTATCCTTGCAAGGTTGTTGCTTACAGTTCCTAGAACAACAGTTTCTAAACTAGATTCTCTGCCTCTTGTGGAGAGATGAAAAATATCATTTAATCTCTTCTTTGTGCATTATGATTTACTAGAAGAGAAACATGACCGAAATTAGGCATACTCATCAATATTTTTTTTCTCTATATAGATGTCCGCAAAGAGTTCTCTATGAAATTGTTTTTCAGACTTTCAACCAAAATATTGATTCTAACTTGACTTTGGTCAAACTGTAACCCAAACACTACCTGTATAGTTGAGTGAAAATTTAGGTCCCACTTAACTCTGCAAATCAAAATTTTAGACCAGATGATTCCTAAGCTTCATACAGGTAAGTAAATTAAGATTGTGTGTGAGGGAATTCATGTGGTTCTCACCTTCTTTAGAAAAAGAAAATGTGTCACATTTATTTACACAATGGACTACTACTCAGCTATTAAAAACAAGGAAATCATGAAATTTGGGGGTGAATGGATGGAACTAGAAAATATCATCCTGAGTGAGGTAACACAGACCCAAAAAGACACACTTGGTATGTCCTCACTTATAAGGGGACATTAGCCATATAAAACAAGATAACCACACTACAATCTGCAGAGCCTAAGAAGCCACGGAGATCCCAAGGCAAGATGCTTGACTCTCAGAACAGGAAATACAATAGACATCCCAAGTAGACAGAGGGCAGGAACTGGGTAGGAGATGGGGTGCTGAGGATAACGGGGAGTGTTATTAAGGTAGGTTTAGAGAGAAGGAGGGCGGTGAAGATTAGAACTGGGAGAGAGAACAGAAATGGGGGAGCATTTCTGGGATAGGGGAGACACTTGGGACTTTGTGGGGGTGACCCTAGCTGAGACTCCAAGGAAGTGGTGTTAAGGAGCATAAAGCCAGCACCTCCTGTAACCAGGCGGGACACCCAGCAGAAAGGAGGAGGACACCAACCCACACAGAAAAGCTTTGAACCAAAACCTGTCTTGTGCACAACAAGCGTAGAGGCAAAAATGGAACAGAAATTGAGTGAATGACAAACCAGTGACTGGCCCAGCTTGAGACCCACCCCACGGTAGAGGACTGACCACTGTCTCTATTAGTGATACTCTGCCAAGCTTGCTGACAGAAGTCTAGCATAACTGTCTTTTGAGAGGCTTTGGTGTCTGGCAGCTGATGGAGACAGATGCAGAGACCCACAGCCAAGCTGAGCTCCTGGAATCTCATGAAAGAGTGAGAGGAAAGACAGAGAAAGCTGGAGGGGTCAAAGACACTACAAGAAGACCTACAGAGTGTTCTAACGTGGGCCTACAGGGGCCCACAGAGACCGAACCACCAATCAAAGAGCATATATAGACTGGCCCTAAGCCCTCTTGGACTGACATATATGTAGCAGATGTGCAGATTGGTTATCATGTTGGTCTCCTAACAATAGGAGTACGGTCTGTTTCTGAATCTGCTACCTACGGCTAGGTCACTTTCCTGTAGCTGGGTTCCCTTGTCGCTTCCCGGTGGGAGAGGATGTGCTTAGTCCTGCAGTGCCTAAAGTGGATTGGTAAAAATTGGGGCTCTCCTCTTCTCTGGAAGGAAGAAGAGGGGGAAATGGGAGGAGGGGTGAGGGAAGTGGGGATGGAACTGGAAAGAGAGGAGGGTGGGGCTGGATCTTTGCTTTCAGGCATTTTCTTGATCACACAGGGCTTCCGTGTGAAAAAAGAGAATAGAAATTGTTATTGTTATGCCAAAGACTTTCTAGGGTGCAGGCATTTTGATAGTGTACTTGTGTGGGAAAATGCCCTGGTGCCTTACGGCAGAAACCTATTTGTAGTATCCAAAAAAGTCAAGCCACAAGGGAGCTTTATGCCAATCAGGAGAGACAGACACAAAGACACACATGCAGTTTTCATGGTGATCTCACATCTCATTTTTTTTTTCAGGCTGCAGAGAGTCCTATAATTGATCTCATGATCATATTGGTTAAGAGATTTTGCTACCCCAGGATGAAATGTATCTTTTGCCTTTGAGAATAAGTTTTGCATTAAAGGTTGTGACAAGCATTTTTAACATCAAAAGGGTTTTAGGTTGATTGCAGTACTTTGTCTTACCAGGCTGCTCATGTGTATCTGCCTTCTGAAAGATGAGATGAAACAAAATATCTCCCCCCCCAAAAAAAAAGAAAGAAAAAAATGAAATAATACATGTAAATGTATCAAATGATTCTGTATTTGTACAATTTAGGAAAAATGATTGATAACCAGAATATTGAGAGCATTATGTGAGTATACCATTGTACTGTCATAAATTCATTGTGACCACTTATAACAATATGTCTGAAACATGATTCATTCAGAGCAGAAAGTGTTTACTCACAACTAAAAATTCTGAGAACTTCTTCATGAAAATGTCATTGGATGGAAAGACGATTCAAGGCCTGAGTGTTTAAGTCTCATGCAAATCAATTAAATTCTGTTCCAAGCATGAGGATCAGGCAGCTCACAGAAAAATTTTAAAGGATAGGAAATAATTTGTTGATGTTCACTACTACTCATTACATGAAGTGAACTAAAGTTTTAAGATAGTACTTATGTTGAAATTTTTACCTACCACTGATAACTCATCTATACGTAAAAATTAATTTAATCTTTTAGGGATTAAGTGAAATGCTTATTTGATGTTGTATTTTTCTTTAGTTTGTCTAATAACTGTATAGATACGAATTTAACAAGAACTGACATTTATATTCTGTTATTATTTAACCTATAGCCAAGCTTTATTACATAACTAACTGATAAGATAGTAACTGAAAATTAGAATTTCAGAATGTGGGTGCCTTACAAACTGGAAAATGAATAATTAACTGGCATTCAGAATCTGGACACTATTTTCAGTGTCTTCGTGTGATTTTATCAATAACTTATCTTTTTAGATTCTTGCATTCATTTTTATGTTTCCATTTTTTCTCTTTCTAATTTAGTTGTCATTCATTCCATAAATTACTTGAAAACTTCAAAAATTCAAAGTAATCATATACACGTTCAAATATTAGTAATGCTATTAGTTACTTGACAAAAAAAGCCAGACCAAATCAATTTAACATAGGAAGTTTGGGGGTTTTATTTGACTCATAGTGCAAAGGTATTTCCATTACTAGAGTGAAGAACTCATAGCAATAGGTTTTGACATATCGACATTTAAAAGGTATGGGATCTTTTGCCCCACTATTCAACAAGGACATTTGCTCAAACGTGTTCATAGCAGCCAGAATCTGGAAACAACTCAGATGTCCCTGAATGGAGGAATAGATGCAGAAATTGTGGCACATTTACACAATGGAATATTACTCAGCTACTAAAATAAAAGGAAATCATGAAATTTTCAGGCAAATGGATGGAACTAAAATAGATCATCCTGAGTGAGGTAACCCAGAAACAGAAAGACAGGCATGTTATATACTCACTTATAAGCAGATATTAGCCTTATTATATAGGATAGCCATACTTAAATCTACAAACTTAAAGAAGCTAAACACTAAGGAGGATGCTAGTGAGGATGCTTAAATCTTGTTCAGAATGACAAACAGAAGAGACATCAGAAACAGTGGCAGAGAGGATACAGAATGGAGCCTCTTATAGAGGGTCCCACATGAAAGGTTCACCCAACATGGGATTGAAGCAGATGCTGACACTCAAAGCCAAACTTTAGGCAGAACACAAGGAGTGTTATGGGAAAAGACAGGGATAGAAGGACACAGAGGGGACAGGAGCCCTACAAGGAGACCCACAGAGCTAAAAAAAAAATCTGAGTCCAGGGGTCCTACTGAGACTGATGCACCATGCACAGAGAGGACTTAGACCTCCTATTCAGATGTATCAGATTGGCAGCTCAGTCTTCATGTGGGTTTCTGAGTAATGGGAGCAGGAGCAGCGTCTGTCGTGAACTTGGTTGCCTGCTCTTTGATTTCATCTTACACCTGTCAGAATGGGTGAGAGCAAAACTTAAGTGACCTCACATGCTATAGAGGATGTGGAGAAAGGGGAACATTTCTCTATTGCTGGTGGAAGTACAAACATGTACAACTGCTTTGGAAATAAATCTGGCATTTTTTCAGAAATCTGGGAATAGCCATATCTCAAGACCCAGCTACACCACTCCTGGGCATACACCCATCATACAACAAGGACATTTGTTAAACCACATTCATAGCAGCTTTATATGTAATAGCCAGAAACTGGAAACATCCCAAATGTCCCTTAACCGAAGAATGGATAAAGAAAGCAGAGGGTCTAGAACCTCTGCTCAGATGTAGCCCATAGACAGCTCATTCTCCATGTGGGTTCCTGAGTAATAGGAGCAGGTACTGCCTCTGTCATGAACTCCTTTACCTGCTTTTTGAGCACTTGCCCCTGGCGATGCGGCCATTCCAGGCCACAGAGGAATAGGATCCAGGTGGTCTGATGAGACTTGATAAGCTATGGGCATAACAGAGGAAGAGAACTCCCTCTTTCAGTACACTAGAGGAAGGGAATAGGGGGAAGTGGAGGGAGGGTAGGATTGGGAGAAGTTGAGGGAGGGAGCTTTAACCCAGATAGATAATAAATAAATTGAGAAAAAAGAAAGAATGAAAGAAAGAATGAATGAAAGAAAGAAACGGTGATACATCTACACAATGGAATACTACCCAGCCATTAAAACCAAGGAAATCATGTAATTTGCAGGCAAATGGATGGAACTAGAAAGGATCATCCTGAGTGAGGTAACCCAGAAACAGAAAGACACATGTGATATATACTCACTTATAAGTGGATTTTAGCCATATAGTACAGGATAGACATAATACAATGCACAGACCCAAGAAGATAAGTCTGATGGGCAACTTAGGCTTCATGTGGGCCCACTAGTTAGGGGGATATCTCTGACAGGAACTATTTTGCGTGCTTTCTGATCAGGTCCCTCTGATGGGCCTCCTCTACCAGGCCATACGTGAGGAAGAACTCAGTCCTCATATAAATAGCTGAGCTGGGGAGTCTGGGTAGGGGAGTCCCCTATTCTGAAGAATAGGGGAAAGGAGATGAAGGAGAGAGGATGGTACTGTGAAGAGAGGAGGCAGGGGCCTATGACTAAGATGTAAATTGAATTAATTAAAAATATTATTATAATTCACTTATTTATGTGAATTGTAATGTTAATTTATTAGACTATGTGTGATTTATTTTAAAATTAGTAAATGTTTTTATTGATGTATCATTACAGAGAATGCAAAATGTAACTCTGGTAAAAAGTAAGTATTTACTGTCTTAGTTACTGTACTGTCATTCTGTAAATGTCATCACTAGTGTGAACTGAATAAAGATAATGTGCTACTAATGCAAGCACTGTAACTTTTTCTGTAAGTATAAACTTACTTCTAAATAAAATATTAAAATAATGAAGCTAGTAAGACTGTTCAGTGGGCAATATGCTTCCTGTGCAAACAGGAGGATATAAAGACAGAATCCTAATGTCCATTTAAAAGCCTGGCGTAGCTTCTTTAGGTATACAGATTTTAGTGTGTTTATTTTAGTGTTTATTATATGTCTCATATCCACTTATAAATGAGTAAACATCATGTGTGTCTTTTCACTTCTGGGATACCTCACTCAGTATTATCTTTTCTAGTCCACTCCATTTGCCTGCAAGTTTCATGATTTCATTGTTTTTAATTGCTGAGTAGTATTCCTCTGTGTAAATGTAGCACAATATCTGTATCCATTCCTCAGCTGAGGGACATCTGGGTTGTTACCAGATTCTGGCTATTACGAATCAAGCTGCTTCGAATATGGTTGAGTACATGTCCTTGTTTTGAACTTGGATATTTGAACTTTGAATTTTGGATATTTGCCTAGGAGTGGGTATAGCTGGATCTTGAAGAAGCACTATTCCTAATTGTCTCAGAAAGCACCAGATTGGTTTCCAAAGTGGTTGTACCAGTTTACATTCCCACCAACAATGGAGGAGGGTTCTTTCTCCACATCCTCTCCAGCATGTGTTGTCACTTCAGTTCTTGATCTTAGCCATTCTGATGGGTGTAAGGTGAAATCTCTGGGTCATTTTGATTTGCATCTCCCTGATGACCAAGGAGGTTGAGAATTTCTTGAAGTGGCTTTCTGCCATTTGATATTCCTCTATAGAGAATTCCCTGTTTAGCTCTGTACCCCATTTTAATTGGATTATTTGATTAGACATATAATATAGGATAAACATACTAAAATCTGTACCCCGAAAGAAGGTAAATAAGAAGGAGGTTCCGGGGTAAGTTGATCAATCCTCACTTAGAAAGACAAATGAGATAGACATTGGAAGTAGGAGAAAACAAGAAACAGAACAGGAGCCTACCATACAGGGCCTCGGAAAGACTCTACCCTGCAGGGTATCAAAGCAGATGCTGAGACTTATAACTAAAACCTTCTGCAGAGTGCAGGGAATCTTATGAAAGAAGGGGTGATCAAAAGCCCCAGAAGGGTCAGGAGCTACACAGGGAGAACAACAGAACCAAGAAATCAGGTCCCAAGTGTTTTTTCTGAGACTGATACTCTAACCAAGAATCATATATAGAGATAACCTATCCAAGTGGTTGCTCTATTAAGGGGAAAAGAGACTGACTCTGAAAAGAACTCAGTGGGTAGCTCCATGATCACCTCCCCCTAATGGGGGAACAGTTTAGTGGGGTCTCAGAGGAAAACAATGCAGCCAGTACTGATGAGAACTGATAGGCTAGCGTCAGATGGAAAGGGAGGAGGGACTTGGAGAGGGAAATGGGAGGAGATGAAGGAGGGTCAGTTTTGGAGGGAATGAGATAGGTGGGTACAGCTGGGATACAAAGTGAATAAACTAATAATTATAAATATATGCCTGGCATGAAGGAACCCATGTATGTACCCAACTCTGGGAAACAGGAAATGGAGTTATGCTTAAAAACAGTGGCCAGTCAATATTTTCTTTCTTTTCTTCTTTCTTTCCTTCTTTCTTTCTTTCTTTCTTTCTTTCTTTCTTTCTTTCTTTCTTTCTTTCTTTCTTTTTTTTTGCTAGGTCTCTTTTTATTACTGTTTATTCTTTAGATTAATTTATTTTTTATTAATTACAGTATCTGTCTGTGTGCTAGCATGTGTACATGTATAGTCATCTACATGTATATACACAAATATATTTACCAAATATTAATGGATGCACACATGATAAACAAATAATATTAATTACAACAATTTGTTAACTTTTGCGGATTTCTTGCCTTCCTATTTGATGTTAAGAACATCATCATTGTTGTCTTACTTTTCTTCTCTAGTTCTAGCAAGTGTTTTAAACTTTTTATGATGTATGTTAAACCTCTATAGTTTTATAGTTAGAAAAATTCTAGAATACTAACAGACCGAGATAGGTACACTTAGCATGTTAAAAATGGTTTTAAGAAAAATTATTCTATTAAATATGGGAATCAGAATTTTTCTATAAGCTGTTTTGAATATAGTTATACATAAAGTTATATTAACAATTCTTAAGGATTTGGTGAAAAACACTAATTCTCCTGTTCTATGCTTTTTCTGTAGAAAGGATTGAGACAATATTAAAAAAGGTAGAAATAAGCATTTGATCCCAGTTCTATAATAAAATCTATGTGATCTAATCACTAATCTTCAAGGTCACATAGTGTATAATATACCAAAATATAATTAATTCTTGATATTAATATAAAATATAATTTCTGAGGATACGGTATAAAACAGTTTCTGAAAGAACCTTATTCAAAGTGACACACTAAAATATTGTTCCCCTAGAAATTATTGGCAATAAAACTCTTTGAAATATCCCCAGCTATGTAAATACAGTTCCAAAAGGGCTCCAATAATTCTCTTATGTGCATAAAGTATAGATTAATTATTTTGCATCTTTAGTATTCCATTTGGTGAAATTCAGTCAATTTATATGTAACAAGACGTGAATCCACCATCAATATAGATTAAATAAATGTTCCCTATGGTCACATGTCTTCAAAGCTTTCTGCCTGTCCCAAAGTTAGATGTGGTGGAATCATTAAGAGTTGGGGCCTAGAAAATTATGTGTATGGGTTAATTGCCTTCTAATGGGTGTTTGATCACTGATTCATTTTCTTTTATGGTCTGGATGGCATGAAGTTGACAACTTCCTTAGCAATAGACTTCCACTCAGTTGTACTGCCTCACTACATACCAAATTAGAGGGCCCCATAACCAGAAACTGAAGCTATGATTTATTTTTAATGGAAAAAGAACTACAGCTTTCTTCATGTCCTTAAAGTTGATGAAAGTAACAAGTTAAGTAATATAATATCTGACTTATTGTGCCATTAAATGGTTTTCACTCTAGGATTCCTTGGGGTTACCTTTGCAAGCAACCTGTGCTAACAGTCTTTGTTTTCAGAAGTATCATTGCACAAAAATAGAACTTGGAATTTCACTGGACTTGGCTAGTGGAAGGTGGTAACTAGTTGAAAAGAAAAGTAGGAAGCGATAAAGTAGCATAACAGAGGGTGAAATGTTCACAATACATCATATGCAGTATGGAAAATGTATTGCATTGTCAAAAACTAAATTAAAAATAGAGAGATAACACATTCAGTTATTTTCCATTAATTGTGGATAGTCGTAGACTTTTGGTTTAAAAGAAGTCCTGCCCATAAAACAGCTATCTCTTAAACAGAAAAATAGTAATGCTTTTATTATAAAATTGTCCATATACTAGATCATGACTAAAATGTTTTGTCTATGTCTATGTGTACTGCATAAGCAATGCCAGCTCACCTCATCCAAGGATTTCACAGTCTCAAATTCAAATAGATACTGGTTAATAATGTTAAGAACAAGATTTATTGAAACATACACAGATGGAATTTTTTTAAAGTATCAGCTACTAACCGTGATGATACAACTTGCAGTATGATTTAGTACAAGTGATCTAGAGATCAGTTATAGTATGGTAGATGTTTAGATGACATGCAGACACTATTCCAATTTATATAAGAAGTTTAAACATCTGTGAATGCTGGTAGAACTAATTCCCAGTTGAAATTGTTATTTTAAAACATAATATGGAAAATTAGTTTTCACTTTTTATTGAAAGTAGATTCATTTCTCATACAATATCTCTCTCATAATTTCTCCTCTCCTCTAGATCCTCTCCCCCTTTATTTCTCTTCAGAAAAGATCTATTCTGTTTAACTCGCAGATTAGTACCCATCCCAGTTGTCATCAGAGACACTTTGTCTAGCAACTGATGGGAGCAAACATTAGGCGGAGCTAAGGGAACCAACCCCCATAGAAGAAAGGAGGAAGGATTGTAGGAGTCAGAGGGGTCAAGGACACAAGGAGAACACAGTTTAAGGAATCAACTAGGCAGGGCTCACAGTGTCTCACAGAGATTGAGGTGGCAACCACAACTAGTCCTCTTGGATATATGCTATAGCTGTTTAGCTTAGAGTATTTTGTAGGTGTTTTCTTTTGGGGGGAGGATTCTAATCATGGGAGTGGAGATGTCTCTGACTCTTACTTGTCTTGGGACCTATTCCTCTTACTGGGTTGCTTAGCCTAGGCTTGATGTGCAGGGGTTTGTGCCTGCTGTTATTCCATCTTCATGTCCCTGGAAGCCTGCCCTGCTCTTCTCTGAGGGAAACAGGGGAGCAAGGCTCCCTGTAGGAGAAGGGAGATGGGGGAGGGCCTGAGAGGATTGGAGGGAGGGGAGCACATGGTTAGGGTGTATCCTGTGAGAGAATTAATAAAATGATAAAATAGAATAAAAGAAAACAGATTCCTGAGTAAGGATTGAGCAACTACCATAGGGTCCTCCTTCTTGTTTAACTTCTTTAGGAGTCTAGATTTTAGTGTGTTTATCCTATATTATGTGACTAATATCGACTTATAAGTCAGTATATACCATGTGTGTCTTTCTGCTTCTGAGATACCTCACTCAGTATGATATTTTACAATTCTCACAATTTGCCTACAAATTTCATGATTTCCTTGTTTTTAATTGCTGAGTAGTATTTCAATGTGTAAATGCACCAAAATTTCGGTATTCATTCCTCTCTTTAGAGGCATTTAGATTGTTTCCAGATTCTGGCTATTACAAATAAAGATGCTATAAACATGGCTGAGCAAATGTCCTTGTTGTGTACTTGAGCACATTTTGCATATATGACTACATTGGAAGCAGGGGGGAAACAGGGAACAAGACAGGAGCCTACCAGAGGGCCTCTGAAAGACTTCCCAGCAGTTGCTGAGACTCATAGCCAAACTTTGGGCAGAGTGCAGGAATCTTATGAAAGAAGGAGATAGAAAGGCCTGAAGGAGACAGGAGCCCCACAAGGAGACCAATAGAACCAAAAAATTTGGGCACAGAGGTCTTGCAAAGACCAGTACACCAACTGAGGACCATGCATGGAGATAAGCTAGTCCTCTTGCTCTGATGTAGCCAATGGCAGCTCAGCCTCATGCAATACAACTCAGCTACAGTTTCCTATCAAGTCAATCCTCCCAGCATCCCCCCACTTCTCCTCTCCCTGAGATACACCCCATTTTTCTTCATAAAAGAGCTTTCCTCTAAGAGACAACAAAACACAACAAAATAAGTTACACAAAGAAAAGTAAAAACCCCTCACAGTGATGCTTGACAAAGCAACTCAGTAGGAGGAAAATAGTCTCAAGATTATGCAAAAGAATCAGAGACACGTCTAATCCCCTTGTTTGAAGGAACACACCCAAACACATTGTTCGAAGGGCTATGGATTTTTAAAAATTAGTCTTGTATCAACCACTTCAATGAAAGTACTTATCAGATGTATGTAATCCTGGTAGAATTTTTAAAGTCATTTATGTAGACTATCAAATCATCTGCAAATAATTATAGTTTGATTTCTTCCTTTCAAATTTGTATTCACTTGATCTACTTCAATTCTCTTATTTCTCTAGCTAAAACTTCAAATACTAAACTGAATGGATATGGAGAGAGTGTACAACCTTTTCCTGATTCTGATTTTAGTGGAAGTGTTTTGAGTTTCTAGCTATTTAATTTGATGTTGCTGTAAATTTTCTTACTTATGTTTAGGCATGTACCTTGTATATCTGATCTCTCTAGCACTTTCATCATAAAGGAAAGCACCTAATGAGATAAACCTGTGAATTTTTTTATCTTTAATTTCTTTAATGGTACATTACACTTACTGAATTTTGTATGTTAAACAATCACTACATCTCTGGAATGAAGCCTACTTGATCATAGTAAATGATCTTTTTGATGTGTTCCTGGATTTAGTTCACAATTATTTTATTGAGTATTTTTGCATCTACGTTCATGAGGTAAATTGATTTGTCATTATCTTTGTTGAATGTTTGTGTGTTTTGGGTACCATAATAATGGTGGCCTCATAAAAATGTACTGGACAATATTCCTTCTGTTTCTCTTTTATGGAATAATTTGTGGAGAGTTGGCATTAACTCTTTTTTAAAATTCTGGGAGAATTCTGCCCTAAAACCATTTGGCCCCAGGCTTCTCTAGTTGCTAGAATTTTACTGACTGCTTCTATTTCTACAGGGGTTATAGGTCTATTTAAATAGTTTCTTTGTTCTTGATCTAACTTTAGTAAATGGTATGTATTGAGAAAATTATTGATTTCTTTTAGATTTTCCAATTTTGTGAAATATAGGTTTTTTAAGTCTATGATTTTCAAGATTTCTTGCACATTATACCCCCCTTTTTGTTTCTGATTATGTTAATTTAGATATTCTTTTTCTGTCTTTTAGTTAGTTTGCATACGGGTTTGTGTATCTTGTTGATTTTCTCAAAGAACAAACTCTTTTTCATTGATTCTATGTATTGTTTTCTTTGCTTCTACTTTATTATTTTCAACCTGGGATAATTATTTCTTACCCTCTACTCCTCTTCGATGTGCTTACTTCTTTTTGTTTTTGGGTTTTGTGGTGGGCTTTTAACTCGCTATTGTGAGAGCTGTCTCTCTCTCTCTTTTTTTCTCTCTCTCACTCACTCTTTAATGTAAGCACTTAGTGCTATGAATTTCCCTTTCAGCACAGCTTTCATTGTGTCCCATAATTTTGGGTATCTGTGTATTCATTTTCATAGAGTTCTATAAGCTCTTTAATGCTTTTACTTTATATTTATGTTAAGCCATTATTTTACTCAACAGAATTTTGTTTGGTTTCTGAGTTTTGTAAGTTTTCTGCTGTTTTTTTTGTTTTTTTGTTTTTTTGGTTTTTTCCTTTATGTTCAGCTTTAACCTGTGATAACCTGGTAGGATTCAGGGAATTGTTTCAATTTTCTTTAATTTCTTGGATTGTTTTGTCTCTAGTATGTAGTCATTTTTGGAGAATATGCTAAAAAGAAGATTTTGTTTGTTTGTTTGTTTGGTTTTTGGTTTGGGTGAAATGGACTAATAATATCTGTTAGGCCCATATCTATTGCTTTCTAACATCTGTTAGCTCCACTGTGTTTTTGTTTAAGTTTTGTCTGGATAAACTTTGGTGAGAGTGGGGTACTAGCATCTTTAATACCAGTGTGTGAGAGCCAATATAGGATTTAAGCTGTAGTTGTATTTCTTTACAAAAGTGAGTGCCCTTGTGTTTGGGACATAGATGTTAAGAATTTAAACGTTATCCTGGTTGGTTTTTATTATTATTATTTTATGAGTATGCCATGCCCTTCCCCATTTCTTTTGATTAATTTTGGTTTGAAGTTTCTTTTGTTTGATATTGAAATGGCTACAGCAGCTTGAAATAGCTTTTCCAACCCTTTATACTGAGAAAATGTCTGTCCTTGATGTTGAAGTGTGTTTCTTGTTTGCGTCAGAAGGATAGATGTTGTTTTTTTGTTTTTGTTTTTGTTTTTTTTAAATCTATTCTGTTATTTTGGGTCCTTTTATTGGAGAATTAAAATCATTGGTATTGAGAAATATCCATAACTAACAATTGTTATACTTGTTATTTTGTTGTTCTTGGTGTGATGGTAGTGGTAGCCGTGCTGGTGGTGGTGGTGGTGGTGGTGGTGGTGGTGGTGGTGGTGTGTGTGTGTGTGTGTGTGTGTGTGTAGGTGTGTGTTTCCCTTCCTTTAGTTTTACGGATTATTTTGAGAGTATTTATTTTCCATCTTTTCAAGGATATGGTTAACATCCTTGGGTTAGTGTTTTCCTTCTAGCACCTGTACATCTGGATTTGTAGATAGATATTGTTTAAACTTGACTTCTCCATCCACAGTGATTGAAAGTTTTGCTGGGATTAATAGTACGGCCTTTCATCTCTGATCTCTTATAGTCTGTAGCTCATCTTCACAAGATATTTCTGGCTTTTGGATGTCTATTGAGAAGTCAGGCTCTATTCTAATATGCCTGCCTTATATGTTACTTGGTCTCTTTTCCTTGCAGTTTCTAATATTCTTTCTTTATTCTGTATGTTGATTGTTTTGCTTATTATGTTGAAAGGAGACTTTATTATTTTGAGCTGGTGAGACATACAGACAACTAATTCTTATGCAATGCAGGAAAGGGAGCTTCATGGTTCTTCCACATGGAGATGATAGCCATAATTGTTTTCTATAAGTTATAGGCCAACTTAGTAAGCCTTAGTTTGTGCTACTTATTTAATAAAATATTTTTTTATAATTTTGAAATGTTTTATATTTATTGAATCTAATTGGAGATGTTCGGAAACTTGTAAGTACTAAAATTTACACAAGATAAATAAAGCAGTGACAAACATGCAGGAGAAATAAAACAGTTTGAAAAAGCAATTTTCATAGAATTATTTGATAAATTAAAGAAACTGTGTCCAATGTGAATCTCTAAAGACCTTCTGAATGTCATGACTGTTGCACTGTAATCTGTCTCCTAGTATTTGTTCATTTAGCCACCATTGTCAGTACTTAACACTTATGAAACAGAAAATTAAAGCTGAATATATAACATTTTCCCAAGTTATACAGATACTAAAGAAAATATTTTGTTATGTGTAATCAACTGATATGAACTAAATATACATTTCCATCACCATTATTTTACATATTACTACTATTACTTTTAGTTTGAATATTTACTCTTAGTGAAAAGGACACTAACACACAGGATGTGTACTAAGTAGCCTGCTATACTGATTATGAGATAAGTTTAAAAAATAAGATAAATAATTTTTAACCAAAATTAAGGGAACAAATTTGTTTTATCCAGCTGAGTGTTACTAAAGGCAGGCTGTACCCTCAGCAGTAAATGTTAAACACAAAACAAAATCAATAGTATGCTGGTACAATTATTATTATTATTATTATTATTATTATTATTATTATAGCTCATATTACTTTTTTGGATAATATTTGTCTTATTCTTTTCCTTGTATTTCATCATTTCCAATTTGGTGCTTTTTGTGCTTTTTAGTGTGTTTGTTTAGTTTGTGTGTGTATGTGCATGTGTATATGTTAACAACAAAGAAAAAGAGGCAATGAATTTGAGTGGCAGCAAAGTGGATTGCATGAAAGAAGTTGGAGGAAGGGAAAGAAAGTGAGGAAATAATGTGATTATACAAAGTAAAGTCAATTTTTTTTCAGCAAATATTTCAATAGGTTTTTCTAACTTCTTTATTCATAAGCATCAAAAAGTAAAATAGCATCTTCAACACAGTGAGTGTAGTTAATAATAGAATACACTTAGGATTTGTATGGAGAGTAATTTTACCTATGATCTTAAAACAGAAAATAATACTTATATGTGGAGATGGATATATACTTAGCATTGTGCACATATGTCAAAATACCAGCTCCACACTTTCATCTCTTTTTACTTAGCATTTTCAAGTACATGCTTGTGTGTGTGTGTGTGTGAGAGAGAGTGCGTTATATAATGTTTAGTCTAGATATGTATCCAGTTCTCAAATAGAAAACTTAATTCCAGGCATTCTCGTAGGTTTTATTTTACTTTAATAATATAAATATATGCTTTAAATTTTTATGATAATTTACCTATTTCCTGAAAAAAGAAGTGTAAACAATTCCTGCTTGTAGTATATTCAAGTTTCCCCGCTTTATTGTTACTTGAATTAGCTCACTAAAGTAAAAAAGTAAAGAAAAAATCATTACCAGTGCATAGTAAGATGCAACCCTGTAGCCTCTATGAATTCTAAGGTTGCGTTTTTGAAATTCTTACCATTACAAAGATAGTCATTTGTCTATGTGGAAATAAAGGAATATAAACACATACTACATACATATATATATTTCAACATTTTAGGAATAATATATAAAATTGATGTTATTTATATCAGATTGTTTTTAACAGACGGTTATAAGTCACTCTTTAGGTGCTAGGAACTGAAGTCTGATCCTCTGCAAGAACAATTGATTTTAGCCACTGGGTCAACTCATCAGCCTAAATTTACCTCAGTCTTTAAATAACATGAAACAAAGGTATAATTCTACAGGACCATTCCTACCATTAAGAGTCCCATCAGGCCAACCTACATAATTGTAACATATATGCCATATACAGAGGGCCTAGGTCAGACCAGGACAGCTCCCTGCCTATTGATTGAGCCTCCTTGAGTCCAGAATAGCTTGTTGTGTTGGTTTTCTTGTGCTGCCCTTGATCCCTCCGGCTCCAACAATCCTTCCTCCACTTCTGCAGGATTCTCTGAGCTCTGCCTACTGTTTGGCTGTAGGTCTCTGCATCTGTTTCCATCAGTTGCTAGATGAAGCCTCTTTTTTGACAATGGGTTAGGCACCAGCTATAGCTGGATATCACTATGAATTACTTACTTCATTATTTCTCTTTCTGTCCCGCTCTACGGCCAGTTTTGTTTGGTTTTATACAAGGTCTCTGGACTATCCAGACTCTGGGTCCTGTCCCCCCAGGCAGTGTCAGGGATGACCTCCTTCGTCTGTTGTGGACCTCAAGCTGGAGCAATCATTGATTGTCCACTTCTGCAATTTTTGCACTGCGTTTAGAAAGACACATCTTGCAGGCAGGGCAAATTAGAGGTACAAGGTTTTGAGGTGAGTTGCTGTTTCAATCACCCCACTGGAAGTCTTGCCCGGTTACAGAAGTTAGCTGTTTCATTACTAGGAGTCTTAGCTAGGATAACTCTCTTAGATTCTAGGAACTTATCATTGCACTAGGTGTCCATTGCACTACTGAAACTCCCCTAAATTCTGGTTGCTTCTCCCAGAATTCTCTCCCTCCAGGCTTCCACTGACTGATTCACTGATGATATATTGCCTTTGATTTTGATGAAATTTTGCTAAATCATCTATGATATCTTGTAATAATGACTCTGTATTTAGTCTAACATGGCCATGATTTATTAACAGATGGCTATGTCTGAAATATAATATATTAAAAATAATTCATGTATAACAGCTAAAGAATATATTAAATATGTAATAAAAACCTTGTATTAAAGCAAATAAAATCAAGGTGTAAGATATATAGGAAATTCAGTTGGATACTGAGCTACTATGGGCCGCTTCTGAGCGGAGATTCTAGGACATATCCATACATGGTCCTTGCTTGGAGAAACTGTCCCATAGAAGACCCCTGTGCTCTGGCTCAGTTTGGTCTTTGTGGAGCTCTTGTTCTCCACAAGTCTTATTGACCATAGTAAGGGGAACAGGGACTGTTTTAGACATGAACTCGATGGCTGGCTCTTTGCCTCTCCCCCATACACACCAGGGAGTGACAGCCTGGCTAGATCCCAGGGGAGGTCATTGTAGCCAGCCCTGAGGACACAAGATGAACTGGGGTCTGATGGAAGGGGAGGAGATCCTCCCCTGTAGGTGGACTTGGAGTGGGTGGGGAGGAGATGAAGGAGGAATGGGGAGAGTGGGAGGGAAAGAGAGAGGGGGCTACGCTGGGGATGCAAAGTACCTAACCTCTGATTGATATAAAAATAAAAATTAAAAAAACAGCACCTTATGTAAATAATGGTAGTGCAGCCATCATTTACATCAGGTTGCCATTTCTTCTGCAACCTGACCCATTGTCACTTTCCTGACATTGTGCATGGGACCTGCCTCCAAATGAATATTTGCATGCTTCTTAGAAGAAACTTATTCTTTAGATTCAGATGGTTATATTCTTATAAGGGAGAATATACATGTTTCTCCCTTGTATCTACCCACTTTTGCTTATTTGTAGAATAAAACTCAAGCATCATATTCTTCTTTGTTATACCACATTGGAGTAAATATAATGGTCTTTCTATGTATTCAGAAAATTACCCTGGCATCTTGCTCTTCTTTATTATAACACTTTGGAATAAATATTACAGCTTTTGAGAAAAAAAAGATATATAGGAAAGCATACTTCTAACACAATTTGTATAGATTTATTAAGCATTAGATAATTGTCTACGACTAGAGTGTACTGTTTTTAAAGACAATATAAAATAAACTCTTTAAGAATATTTATAATTATTAATCAGTGAGGTTAACATTTAAGAATATTTTTTCAGGTATTTTCACAGTTATGACCACTTTTATTGTGGTTATATTACATAAAAAACCAGGAAGATGTGTGAGCAAAGACTGTAGCAGTAATAATTTCATAAATGTGTGTTTTTTTTATTACTCTTACTGATGGATACTCTAGTTGTGAAACACTAAAAGAGAATGATCATTATGTTACACAAAACTAAACTTACAGTAAGTATTGGTTTTCAGAAAACCATACTGGTAAAAATGCCAGTTGAAATAATAAAAGATTCTCTCATTTTTATATTTTATTGATTTTTGGAGGAAATTTACTTATGTACACTATCAAAGCAAATGCTTCACACTTACCGTAAAAATCATTGTGTATCTAACAAAGAGGAGACATTTTTAATGGCTCAACATGTAAAAATATTTATAAACAATAGTATAAAATGCAGAATTTGCTTTTAATTCCAGCACTTGGGGAGGCAGAGGCAGGTGGATCTCTGTGAGTTCAAGGCCAGTCTGGCCTACAAAGAGAGTCCAGGGCAGCTAAGGCTAAATAGAGAAATCCTCTCTTGAAAAAATTTTTAAAAATTCAGAATTTACTCAAAGAATTAGACAAACCTAACTGACAAATGTCTTCAATAAATGCAGTAGTTAATGAGCATTTTTTACTGAATGCCAAAAGAAAAGTTAAATGTCAACTTTCATGGCCTACTACTTCGATGTGAAGTGTGTCAATCCTTACGATCCCAATTCCCAACTTACTGAGTTCTGAGACATGTTGCCTACTGAAATGAATTAACTTGTTGTTGAATATCATCATGCCATATGATTTTATTTTTATCCCTGAAATATGTTTCTAAAACACTATTTGTTTCTATTTGTTCTGGTGCACCTTTTATAACAAATTTTTAAATACAAGATCGTTTTGCTATCCAGCCACTTTGCTGAAGGTGTTTATCAGCTGTAGGAGTTCCCTGGTAGAGGACCATTCATGGTGATAACCTAGAACCCCTGCACAGATGTAGCACATGGCAGTTCAGTGTCCAAGTGGGTTCCATAGTAATGGGAATAGGGACTGTCTCTGACATGAACTGATTGGCCTGCTCTTTGATCACCACCCCCTAAGGTGTGTGTGTGGGGGGGGCAGCCTAACCAGGCCGCAGAGGAAGACAATGCAACCACTCCTGATGATAGACTAGGATCAGAAGGAAGGAGAGGTGGACCTCCCTATCAGTGGACTTGGGGAGGGATATGGATAGAGAAGGAGGAGGAAGTGGAGGATCAGAAGGGGAGGAGGAAGGGAGAAGGTGGGATACAAAGTGAATAAAGTGGAATTAATAAAAATAAAAAGAAAGAAGAAAAATCATTTTGTTAAATAAATGCATCCTTTCTTACTTTTGCATCAGAGTGGACATAAAACATTCACAATAGTATATTAACTGGTTCTCAACTTCATTCATGTTGAAAGAATAATTTTCACATCATGAAGAGTTTTTATGCTGTAATCAGAGACACTAACTCACATTCTGCATCATTCTATTGCAATATAAACAATTTCTATGGCTTTGAAAAATTATTAATATTTTATATCATCACTTATTACTCAGAATTTTTAAGATGATTATAATACATTCAAATTATATGTTACTCATAATGAGGATTTGTAAACAAGAGTTTGAGCAAATGAAAACCATATGTATTATGTAAATCATACCAAGTACAATTGTCATTACAGCATTTTCATAAGCTAGCCTATCAATTTAATAAAATATTAGTTAAAAAAGTAATTACTTTTAATTACCAGTATGATGAGTTCAGTATGTAAAATTGTTTTCAGCATATAGACTTAGAATTAATATTTGAAGACTATATGAATAGACAAAGAAATTAATTTCAGTTTGGTAACTTTTATTTCTGGATAAATTATTATCTATTTCTATTTCTTCTACCATATATGTGTCATATACATAACTCAAATTTACCGGAAAAATTAAATTTTAAAGTCAAATATAAACATTTGAGTAAGTTCATTGTCAGTATCATTATAAATTCATCATATTTCCTTACTGACAAGAAACTAGGGACTGTGCTGATGAGAATGGGGAAAAGTGAAATATTTATCTTCTAGGGATAGTAATGTAAATTGATGTAGCCACTATGTTTTTCAACATTAGAAATATAACTTTCATGTGACTTAGTTCTACCCCATAAGCATATACTTAAAAGACATCATTTCCTACTGCAAAGAAACTTGGTCAGCCATGTTAGCTGCCAGTCTTTTAAGGATAACTAGGAATGAATCAAGCTACATGTTCTTAAACTGTTGTATGGGTAACAAAATCCAACACCTACCCACAAAGGCACTGTATTCAGCTGCAAACATGAGGCTTTTATATGACATTTATTTAGATTTTTCCCACAAACAGTAAATTAAACATAAGATTTATCCATTAAAAAAGTTTTACTATTGTTAACAGTACACATGTGAATAAAATTGTTATCCTTAATTTTTTCTTAAATTTATACCATGGAATGCATCATAGAATTCACATTTTTAGAACACAGGTTTAAGATTTGGAAATAATTAACATAGATAATTTTTATTAACATTGATGGAATATTGAATTGAGACTGTAAAACATTTTCTGTAATGTCTACCTTTCCTGAAGTATTAACTTAATGGAAGAGTAGATAACCATGCTGATATGCTGTCTACTGAAAGGAGATATACAATTAACTTCATAATTATATACAACCATTTTGCTTAAAATTATTTCACCTTTTGTGTTGTTAGCTCAAATTTAATACACATTTAAATAAGTCTTCATGTTCTTCTATGAAATTTGTGAACCAAATTCTTGCTATGTTAAATTTTGTTCGACAATTTATAAGAACATTTTGGTATCCTATCTAAATATAAATTATGTTACTCAAATTTTACACAATTTCAAAAAAAAGCTTTCAAGATTTAAAATCATCAAATAACATAACATGAATGTACTAATAAATTCATTTTAACCCATAATTGTGTATATTGATACCTATTGTTAGGGAACAATATCCTTTTCTAATATAAGACGTGTTTTAATTTTATTTACCTCAAGCTGTGATGATTTTCCTGTTCACACAAAAGTCAAAACAACTCAGTATTCGTCTCTCTACCATGTTTCCTCAGTGTTGTACTTAGAATTAATGATTACTGTCTAAACAACTAAAATATATTACTTGTGTATTGCAACTTAAAGCAATTATCTTTAAGTCTGACTTCTAATTATATTCCAGAAAATTACAGACTATTGTTTTCTATTAATGTACATGAATAATCTATTAAAATTTTCTCATAAATAAGCATCATTGTATAATAACCAAATAGCTGATGTTCCTGGAACTACAATCAACAAAGAACAAATAGTAGCTTTTACTTAAGACTTCCTTTCAATCACCCCATTTGTAGCCAACAGACATTGTTAGTTAATGTACAGTTACGCTATTCAGAAACTTAATTTGATTCTACTCAATATCTGTAAGCTACAAAGATTTTGAAACTATGCATTCTAAAATAAATGGTGTGTGTGTGTGTGTGTGTGTGTGTTGCTTGTCCCTGGGTAGTTGTAGGAGCCAGAGAAGAATATCAGTAATTCTTATCACTCTCAGCCCGTTTCCTCGAGAAATATTTCTCTCTCTGAACCTGGAGTTAGGTTTGCAGATTCCAGACCTAGGTGATCTTTTGTACTCAGTTCTTCCAGCGCTGGATTATAGACTGTGAAACAAAGCTTAAGCAGACAATTTAGGTACTGTTAATGTCTTACCACTTTTAATATCAGCTCAAACCACCAAATATCCTAAATTTCATTTTAAAAGTAGTTTTAACTTCCAGCATCCTTGTAAATATCTTGAATGTTTTAGGAGTATGTAAATTATACATAGAGAGAATATGTGTATGTAATAGAGATAAAAATTGAAACCTATGTATTCTAAATTATACATTTAAGCAAATATACTAGTCACACGTGAATATATTTCAAATGAAGATTCAAAAACTTATTATCCATAACTTCAAGAGTAGCATATAGTTAATCATATTTCTAAGTCTAAAGGAAAAATCTGTTTAAACTTAAAGCACTTTAGAAATCTTCAATATAAATTAAACACTTTTCCCCAATGAAATACTGCTTTTCACTAACTGAAATCCACATTTACTTATATCCAGTGTCATGAATGCTATAGTTGAGGTATATTTTTGCAATATAGCTAAGATGTAATAAGAACTGTGACTAGATAAGAAAAATCTTGAATTAGGGTATCTCAACTACATAATTTACTTGGTAGTAAAGCAGAACTACCATAACCTGATCGCAATTGCTGAAAGGTCAGAAGATATTTTCGGGGTAAATACTTTTTCTGTGTTAATAAAGATAAGCCAGTGATGCGCTGGGTTAAAGATTCAGAGTTGGTGAAGGTTTTACACATACCTTCATGTAACATACTTCTAACTTAGCCTTTTTCTACATCCTGGACACTGAAACCAATGTTAAAATCCCAGTGACAGCATCACATCAAAAATTACTGTATAGATTTAGCTATCTTTTCTTGATTTTCTTCATATTATACAGGCTAAGCTGTATAAAGAGAATGTAAATAAATTTATCTAGTGAAAAATCCCCAAACACTTACTTGTTAACTGTAACTTACAGTTTTTGTGTAAGTAAACATACACAATATATGTAAATTGTATGTAGATTTTACACTTATTTGTAATAACGAACATATGGCAAACTATGTCAATGGTGATAAAAGAAACAGATTATACAGCGATGATAGTACTATCACATTATTTTTCCCTTAATTAGGAATGAACAGTGTTTGCTTGGCACCTGGAATAATAAAATATGTACCCAGACATAAAGATTCACTCACCTCACTCTAACACTTAATGAGAATTTTAGTTTGAAAAGTATTTGTTTTGATTCTCAAGCAAAAGCTGGACTAATGACCTAATTTAACATGCCAAAATGTACCAAGTATTATAAATATAAAAAATTCCATTGGTTTGATGAAGCTAAGCAACCGGGTAAGTGTCAGAGAAGGGAAAACAAACAAACAAACAAAAATGCTTCCTATTCTACCTGTGAGATTCTGTGCCTTTGCTGTAATGATTCAATTAGTTTGCCACATCCCTGTGATTATTATCAATTATGATCAATATCTCCATGTTTTTGTGGTAACAAGTATTTGTAAATACCTCGAGCATAATCAGTTCTGATCAAATGTCCTAGGCTAATAATGTGTCATGCATTTACAATAATGAGGATATGTTCATATATGATAGACTGTCAGAAGAGTGTACCACTCTAAACAGTGTTACTGAGCTTTTATTGGTATACTCCAATCAGGATTCCTTTCAATGGAAACATTAGTATATATTTATGTAATTCAAGATGATTAAATTATATTCCTGTATTTCAACATCTAGTGTTACCCAAATGACTACAAGTAAGATGTACTTTTACTATGTTATACAAAATTGCAAAATAATTATTAATCTCAATTTACCTAATCCACTCAGTTTTTATGTGAAGTATATAACATATCATCTTTCCTCCATATTTTATATAACAATTATCATATCTATAATTTAAACATTTTTTCCAGAAAGAATTCCCTAAATTTCAGATTTGGTAATAGGAA
>CM053751.1:32939626-32950682 GCA_028658305.1 Pachyuromys duprasi
ACCTCCCCCCTTCCATCTGACCCTAGCTTATCTTGTCTCTTCAGGGCTGGCTGCAATGTCCTTTTCTGGGATTTAGCTAGGCTGCTCTTCCCTTGAGGGGGGGGGTAGGAGGGAGGGTTGAAGAACCAGCGATTGAGTTCATGACAGAAATAGTCCCTGTTCCCCTTACTAGGATACCTAGTTGGATACTGAGCTACCATGGGCCACATCTGAGCAGGGGTTCTAGGTTATATCCATACATGGTCCTTGGTTGGAGAAACAGTCTCATAAAAGACCCCTGTGCCCTGATCTATTTGTCTTTGTGGAGCTTTTGTCCTCTCCAAGTCTTACTAACTCCCCCTTCTTTCATATGATTCCCTGCACTCTGCTGAAGGCTTGGCTGTGAGTCTTAATATCTGCTTTGATACATTGCTGGTTAGAGTCTTTCAGAGGCCCTCTGTGGTAGTCTCTTGTCCTGTTGCTTGTTTTCTCCTACATTAAATGTCCATCCCATTTGTCCATCTAAGCGAGGATTGATCATCCCACACTGGGTCCTCCTTTTTGCTTATCTTCCCTAGGTGTATAGATTTCAGCATGACCATCCTGTCATATAGATCTATATAAGTGAGTATATACCAAGTGTTTCTGCTTTTCGTATACCTCACTCAGAATGATCTTTTCCAGGCCCTACCATTTGCCTGTGAATTTCATGATTTCCTCATTTTTAATTGCTGAGTAGTATACCATTGTGTAAAAGTACCATAATTTCTGTATCCTTTCTTCAACTAAGGGACACCTGGGTTGTTTCTAGGTTCTGGCTATTACGAATAAAGCTGCTAGGAACATGGTTGATCAAATGTCCTTGTTGTATACACTCATTCTTTTTATAGGCACCAAGATATCTATTTTGGTTCATTATTTAAATAAGTACTATAATTTCAGTTTATCCTACATAAGCCAGTTTTAATCCTCTCTGTGGGCCAATGTACAAATTCCCCAGTTTGGAAATTTTGAGCATTTCTGTCTTATGTGACTCCTTAACTCCCTCATATGCTGTACTAACCAGATTTCATGTGACTATTGCATAAGTCCAGTCATTTTGTCTACCAAATCTATTGATGAAGAGGTTTATTAGTTTCACAGGTATATTAGTTACTTTTTGAAAACTGAGATAAAACAAAAAATTATGATCAAAGCAACTCATAAAAGGAAGTGATTAGTTGGGGTAATAAGTCTAGATGGATAAGAGTCCATCAATGTCAAGTTGGGCAATAGTGGCAGCATAAATATATAGAGATTAGAGAAAAACTGTGTTCCTATGATGAATGTCAGACCTGAAGCAGATAATGTGTTGGAAATGGCATGAGGCTTTGAAGCCTCAAGGAACACCCCCAGTCACATATTTTCTCTAGCAAAACTACACAACCTAATAGCTACATTAACTGGATAACAAATATTTCAATATCTGAGCCTATGGGAGCCAATTCTCATTTGAATCACAAGACTTGTGAGACTGAGTTGAACTACTTTTGTGATTACATTACAATTTAAGTTTCTCTCTGACATAGGTTGCTTTAGCTGATTGTTTAAAATCATTTCTGGTAGAGGATCTTATGTGTATGTTTAACACTGTTTCCTAGCAATGCAAATATTAAGGTATTAATAACACAGAATCCTGAAAAGAATATGCTGATATAAGGATTGCAGTTGGACCCTCTCACTGCACTTGTAGCATGAAGACTTCCAATAGTGTTGTTACTCTAATTTTCACAGGTAATTAAAAAACAAAACAAAGCAAAGAAAAACAATGGAGGTTAATTCACAAATGGGCACAAAATGTCACTCTTTTGAGAAGAATTTGAAGAATACTCTTTATATACACCGAAAGAAGGTGAGCAAGAAGGAGGACCATGGGTAAGATGGTCAATCCTCATGCAGAAAGGCAAATGGGACAGACATTGGAAGAGAAGAAAACAGGGAACAAGACAGGAGCCTACCACAGAGGGCCACTGAAAGACACTACCCATCATGGTATCAAAGCAGATGCTGAGGCTCATGCAGAAAAATGAAAATAGATCCATATGTATCACACTGCACAAAACAAAAGTCCAAGTGGATCAAAGACCTCAAAACCAGATACTCTAAATTGGTTAGAAGAAAAAGTGGGGAAGAGCCTAGAACTCATTGGCACAGGAGACAACTTCCTGAACAGAACACCAGCAGCTCAGGCTCTAAGAGCAACAATTAATAAATGGGACCTCATGAAACTGAAAAGCTTCTGTAAAGTAGAAGACACTGTTGTCAAAACAAAACCACAGCCTATGGCTCTTCGACCCTCCCCCACATACACCCAGGAGGAACAGCCTAGCTAGATACCAGAAGAGAACATTGCAGCCAGCCCTGAAGAGACAAGATAAGCTAGGGTCAGATGGAAGGGGAGGAGGTCCTCCCCCATCAGTAGACTTGGACAGGGTCAGGGAGAAGATGAGGGAGGAATGGGGAGAGTGGGAGGGAATGAAGGAGAGGGCTACGACTGGGATACAAAGTACCTAACCTGTGATTAATATAAAAATAAATTACATTTAAAAACAAAAAAACAAAAAAACAAATAAAACAAAACAAAACAAAAATCCCACAGCCTACAGACTGGGAAAAGATCTTTACCAACCCTATATCTGACAGAGGCTTGATATCCAGAATATATAAAGAACTAAAGAAGGTAAAAAGCAATAAATCAAGCAATCCAATTAAAAAATGGGGTACTGAGTTAAACAGAAAATTATTTGTAGAGGAATATAGAATGGCAGAGAAACACTACTTTAAGTTTTAAGATGCTCAACATTCTTAGCCATCAGAGAGATGAAAATCAAAATGACCCTGAGATTTTACCTTATACCCATGAGAATGGCTAAGATCAAAATCTCAAGTGACAACATATGCTGGAGAGGTTGTGGAGAAAGGGTGTTAGAAATAAGATGAGGCTTACAACAGGTTATCTATGTAAGGGGTTTATTAGGAGAGAGGGGGAGCGAGAGTGGGCCATGATGAGGGGAAGAGAGAGAAGAGGAGGAAAAGGAAAGGGGGGGCACCCTGAGAGAGAGAGACCAAGAGAGAGGGAGCAAGAGAAGGAGTAAGAGAAGGAGTAAGAGAGAGAACACGTGTCCCATTGTCCCTTTTAAGGTCAGGTAATTACTAACCACGCCCCCCAGGTGGCCACCTAGCTGGGCGATACAAGATGACATCATAAGTTGCTAGGTAACCCAGAAGCAGGTTGTTTCAGAATACTAACAAAGGGGAACTCTCTTATATTGCTGGTGGGAACGCAAACTTGTACAACCACTCTGGAAATCAATCTGGTGCTTTCTCAGACAAATAGAAATAGTGCTTCCTCAAAATCCAGCTATACCACTCCTAGGCATATATACAGAAGATGCTCAGTACACAACAAGGACATTTGCTCAACCATGTTTGTAGTAGCTTTATTTGTAATAGCCAGAACCTGGAAACAACCGAGATGCCCATCAACGGAGGAATGGATACAGAAATTGTGGTATTTTTTTACACAATGGTATACTACTCAGCAACTAAAAACAAGGAAATCATGAAATTTGCAGGCAAATGGTGGGATCTAGAAAAGATCGTTTGGAGTGAGGAATCACAGAAAGAGAAAGACACAGGGTATATACTCACTTATTTAGAACTATATGATATGATAAACATACTGAAATCTATACACCTAAAGAACATAAACAAGAAAGAGGACCCGGTGTAAGATGACCAATCCTCACTTAGAAAGACAAGTGGGATAGACATTGGATGTAGGAGAAAATAAGTAACAGGACAGGAACCTACCACAGAGGGCATCTGAAAGATTCTACCTAGCAGTGTATGAAAGCAGACACTGAGACTCATACCCAAACCTTCAGCAGAGTTCAAGAAATCATAATAAAGAAGGCAGAGTTAATATGACCTGGAAAGGATAGGAGTTCCACAAGGACCAAAATATCTGGGCACAGGGGTATTTTATGAGTCTGTTTCTCCAACCAAGGACCATGTATGGATATAACCTAGTACCTCTGCTCTGATGTAGCCCATGATAGCTCAGTATCCAAGTGGGCATTCTAGTCAGGGGGACAGGGACTATTTCTGACATGAAATCAATGGTGGGCTCTTTGACCTCCCTCTCCCTCCAAGGGAGGAACAGCCCTACTAGGCCACAGAGAAGGACTTTTCAGCCAGTCCTGAAGATACCAGATAAATCAGGGTCCGATGAAAGTGGAGGAGGTCCTCCCCTATCCGTGGACTTGGAAAGGGGCAAAGAGGATATGAGGGAGGGAGGGTGGGATTGGGAGGGAATGGGATACAGCTGGGATACAAAGTTAATAAAATGTAACTATTATTAAAAAACAAAATAAAAATAAAAAAAGAAAGAACTGGAGGGGAGGGGAGCTCCACAGAAGAGCAACAGAGCCTAGAAATCTGGACAAAGGGGTGATTTCTGAGACTGATACTCCAACAAAGTACCTATGCATGGAGATAACCTTGCACAGATGTAGCCCATAGCAGATCAGTCTTCAAGTAGGTTCCCTAGTAAGAAGAGCAGGGGCTGTTTCTGACATGAACTCAGTTCCTGGCTCAGTGATCACCTCCCCCTGAGGGAGTGCAGCCTTACCAGGCCACAGAGGAAGACAATGCCACCAGTCCTTATGATACTTGATAGCCTAGGGTCAAATGGAAGGGGAGAAGGACCTCCCTTATCAGCGGGCTTGGAGAGGGACATGGGAGGAGATGAGAAAGGGAGGATGGGATTGGGCGGGAATGAGGAAGATGTGATGCAAAGTGAATAAGATGTAATTAATATAAAAAATAAAAATAAAATGGCAAGGCTTGTTATGGTTGGTAATGAGCCCAGGGAGGAAGGCAGTGCAGCAAAGGATGATCAGTCATAAATTTAACCGAAGTGCAAAGTCAAGATGACCTCCTTACTAGGAAATGAAACACTTTTAATCCTAGCAAAACAGTATTGAAAGCTATGGATTGATCCCAAAATTTTACTGGAATGAGGGAGTAAGGCTCCAAAAAGACTGACTTTAAAAATAAAAGTTTGTTATGTTACTCTTAGCAGGAATGATTGGGAAACACTGTAAATTTTAAGTATGACATAGAAATCTCTCAACTAACACACTACATTATCTTCACACAGACAACTCCAAAACATTCTGGGCTTGAATAAGTAGAAATCCAGTTAGCTGAAGTCTAAAGGCCCTAGAAGCACTCTCTAATCTGGGAAACAGAAGCAGCACTCAGTGGGGTTTACCTGCAACTTCATTCCTAGTTCCTTAGTCTTTACCTAAGAGCTAGGATGACTACTCCCCATAGAGACCTGAACAACGTGAAAAGCATATGAAAAGGAACAATAAGTTTTTAATCAAAAACCTATAGTTTAGAAAGAGGCTAATTATATGTCACAACTCTTCCTTTATATAGTATTCAAAATTTTGTACATAACATAGAAGTGGGGGTTAAGGGTTTAATTAAGAACTTGAATTCTTGTACAAATATCTGACAGTAGTGAATGCCTGAACTTATTATAATGGAAATTCTTGAATTAAAATGGAAACTACAGAAAAACACAGCAAATGTCTCCAGAAATGCTCAGTATATTTCATAATACTGTGAAGTCATAGGTCATTTATCATCTACATGATAACTTATCATTACATTTGCTAAATAGATAATGATGTTCTAGAGACAGATGTAGTGTCATAATATCTGCCCTATTTTTTGGATATTATATTCATTTTATTTTCACTGCACATCTCAGAAGAGAAGGGTGGTGCATTGAATAAATAATCCCAGAAGTGGTGGCACTGTTAGGAAGTTGGAATGACATTATTGAAGGAAGTGTGCCATTAGAGGAGTGTTTTGGGGTTGCAGAAGCTGAAGTCAGGCCTAGTGGCTCATTGTCTCTTTCAGCTGCCTGTGAATCCATATGTAGAACTCTCAGCTCATCTTCAGCATCATGTCTGCCTGAGTGTCATCATGCTTCCTGTCATGATGATAATCAACTGTAAGCCAGCCCCAATTAAATGTTTTCCTTTATAAAAGATACTCTTGTCATGGCTTCTCTTCACAGCAAGATAGAAGTTGGTACCAAGGACTGGCATAATGATGTGATAAGCTTGACTGTGCTTTGGTTTGGAGAAACGTGAACACTGAGATTTTAAATTGGAAAAGCAATTAGCTGCTTTAAGGGGAGCTTCATGGTCCATACTAGTAAGAGGATGGAAGACAGTGGTACTGAGGGTGGATGTGGCTGATTTTTGCCCTCATCTGAAAAGTCTGCCTGATACTAAATCAAAGTGTTTTGGATTAATGGCATTGGCAGAGGAAATTTCAAAGCACCCTCTGTCCTGTGGTTATTAGTATTTACTCTTAATGTAGATCTATAATGAAAAGGAGCAAGCTAAGTAAGAAAATACAGAAAATGGACAATTTGAGGAGAAAAGGAGCATTAGGATTTGAAATGAGCTAAGTCCTTTGTTCCAGGAGATAAGAGATTAAGAAAAGCTGGATGTTAAAATAAAGGGAGGGGTTACTTTGGGGCAAATCCCTCCAAGCTAAGATACCACCTTATCAAAAATAACTCAAAAAAAAATCTTCGAGTCAGGTGTAGTAGTACATAACTTTTATCATAGCATGATGGAGGCAGAGACAGACAGAGAGATATGAGGCCAGCCAGGTCTACTGAATGAATTTCAGTATAGGTAAGCTTAAGAAGAGAAGGAAACTATTGAGTTCACAAAGCTGGTGATGATGTATTTGAACAAGGTGGTCATGTTCCAGCCACAGAGAGCAGCAGAACTTGGCAGCTTCAGCCACATTATTCTGGCTTTCTCATCAAGGATACAAGAAAGAGTTGATGAAATCTCCCTCAGGAACAAGGAAAGATGCTGAGGCCAGGCATGTGCCAAGGGTGCTCCTGCATGGAGGCCTAGAGAGGCCATTGTGTGAAGCTGTGATGTTGAAGCCTGGATTTGTCTTAGAGGCTCAAAGATGTTGGAGATGCCAGAGTTTTGGGATACCTGCCAAGGAAAGCTAATAAGAAAGAGTAAAACCAGCCTGTGAAAGAAGTATGTTGTACTCAGCAAAACTGGAAAGGATTGGAGAAATGAAGAACTCTTTGACACTAATTATGGAGATGCAGAATCAGAATTTGCCTAGCTGGTTTTCCAGTATTACCTAACTATGTTCCCTTTCATCCTTTTTGGATTGGTAGTGAATATGCTTTACCATTGTATTTTGGAAGTATATGACATGCACTTTTATTTTTATTTTACAGGGGATTACAGTTAAAAGATTACATGAATCTCAGAAGAGACTTTGAACTTTGACATTTTTAAAGTTCTTTTTTATCTTAGTTTTTATTAATTACACTTTATTCACTTTGTATGCCCCCATAAACCCATCCTTCTCCCCTCCCAATCCCACATTTCCTCCCCCTTCTCCACACGTGCCTCTCCCCAAGTCCACTGATAGGGGAAGTCTTCCTTTCCTTCCTTCTGATCCTAGTCTATCAGCTCTTATCAGGAGTGGCTGCATTGTCTTCCTCTGTGGCCTGGTAAGGCTACTTCCCCATCATGGTGAGGTGATCAAAGAGCAGGCCAATCAGTTCATGTCAGAGGCAGTCCCTGTTCCCATTACTATGGAACCTACTGGGACAATGAACTGTCATGGGCTATATCTGTGCAGGGGTCCTAGGTTTTTCCGTGCATGCTACTTAATCTCAGAAAAGACCCCTGTGCTCATATTTTCTGGTTCTGTTGCTCTTCTTGTATAGATCCTGCCCTCTCCCTATCTTACTGTTTCCCACATTTTCATATGATTCAAGCACTCTGCCCAACAGTTGGCCCTATGTCTCAGCATCTGCTTTGATATTCTGTAGGCTAGAGTCTTTCAGAGGCCCTCTGTGGCAGGCTCCTAGCTTGTTTCCCGTTTTCTTCTTTTTCTGATGCCCATCTGCTTTGTCTTTCTGGTTGGGGATTGAGTATTTTAGCTAGAGTCCTCCCTCGATTAGTTTCTTTAGGTGTACAGATTTTATTAGGTTTATCCTATATTATATGTCTATATGAGTTAGTATATACTGTGTGTGTCTTTCTACTTCTGGGATAGCTCACTCAGGATGATCTTTTCGAGTTCCCACCATTTACCTGCAAGTTTCATAATATCATTGTTTTTTATTGCTAGGTAATACTGCATTGTGTAGATGAAGCACAATTTCTGTATCCACTCTTCAGTTGAAGGGCATCTGGGTTGTTTCCATCTTCTGGTTATTACAAATAAAGCTGCTACAAAGATGGTTGAGCAAATGTCCTTATTATGTACTTGAGCTTCTTTTTGGATATATGCCTAGGAGTGGTATTAGCTGGATCTTGAGGAAGCACTATTCCTAGTTGTCTGAGAAAGCACCAGATTGATTGCCAAAGTGGTTGTACAAATTTACATTCCGACCAGCAGTGGAGGAGGGTTTCCCTTTCTCCATAACCTCTCCAACATGTATTATCACCTGAGTTTTTGATCTTGGCCATTCTGATGGGTGTAAGGTGAAATCTCAGGGTCGTTTTGATTTGCATTTCCCTGATGGCTAATGATGTTGAGCATTTCTTTAAGTGTTTCTCTGCCATTCGAAATTCCTCTATCGAGAGTGCTCTGTTTAGCTCTGTTCCACATTTTTAAAATGGATTACTTGATTTGTTGCTTTTCAACTTCTGTAGTTATATATAGTGGACATTAGCCCTCTGTCAGATAGAGGGTTGGTGAAGTTTCTTTCCCAATCTGTAGGCATTCATTTTGTTTTAATGACCGGGCCTTTGCTTTACAGAAGCTTTTCGGTTTCATGAGGTCCTCCTACTGCTGATAAACACCTTCAGTAGAGTGGCAGGATACAAAATTAACTTTAAAAAAGTATCCCTCCTGTATACAAAAGACAAAAGGGTTGAGAAAGAAATTAGGGAAACAACACCCTTCACAATAACCACAAAATACATAAAGTACCTTTGTGTGACCCTAACCACGGATGTCAAAGACTTGTATGAAAAAAATTTCATGTCTCTGAAGAAAGAAATAGAAGAAGATATCAGAAGATAGAAAGATCTCCCATGCTTATGGCTTGGCAGGATCAACATAGTAAAAATGTTCATCTTACCAAAAGCAATCTACAGATTCAATGCAATTCCCATGAAATTACCAACCCAATTCTTTACAGACCTTGAAAGAAAAATTCTCAACTTCATATGAAATAATTGCTAAACAATTGCTAAAACAATCCTCTACACAATAAAAGATATTCTGGAGGTATCTTCATCCCTGATCTCAAGCTTTACTATAGAGCAACAGTAATAAAAACTGCATGGTACTGGCATGGAAATAGAATGGTGGATCAGTGGGAATGAATAGAAGACCCAGAAATAAACACACATATTTATGAACACCGGATATTTGACAAAGATGCCAAAACCATACAGTGGAAAAAAGATAGCATCTTCAACAAATGGTGCTGGTCTAACTGGACGTCTACATGCAGAAAACTAAAGTCCAAGTGGCTCAAAGGCCTCAACATAAAACCGGACACATTAAATAGGTTAGAAGAAAAATGGGGAAGAGCCTTGAACTCATTGGTACAGGAGACAAGATCCTGAACAGAATACCAATAGCAAAGCCTCTAAGAGTAATAATCAATAAATGGAACTTTGAACTTTTAAAAAATTTGATATCATTATAGAGTGTAGGGAATTTAGAAGTTAGACTAAATGCATTTTGCATCATGGTATGTCTCTAAGTAGATTGGGCCAGAAAGTACAATGTGGTTATTCGAATAGCAATGCTCCCAGAAGCTCATAGTGAATGACAATTTTAGGATATGTGGCCTTTATGGAGGAATTTTGTTACTGGGGAAGATTTTTGACATTTCTGAAGCCATGCCTAGTGGCTCATTGGTTCCTTCTATGGCCTGTGTATCCAGATGTAGAACTCTCAGCTGCTTTTCCAGGACTGTGTCTACCTGTATGTCACCATGCTTCCCACCATGATGATAGTGAACTAAACATCTGACTGTATTAAACAGCTCCATTAAATGTTTTCCTTTATAAGAGCTTCTGTGATCATGGTGTACTTTTACAGCAATAGAAACTTTAACTTCAGGGTATCTCAAGGAATAAGTAACATGTATCCTCTAACTTAAAAGAAATTGAATATTTCTCATAACCATCATCATAGAAGTGTGGGTGTATTAGTAAGAATGAATATACTGGAATCTCTAAAAATATTTAGTAGACTTTTTGCATTAACACCCTGTATTACCACTATCTCTTGCAAAAATAGGGACAATGGGAGGCAGCTGATAAATTAAGTACTCGATTTAGCCAAATTGTTCCTCAACCTAAATCAAACATCATGTTCTTTATCCAATATAGTGATTTAAAACACCACTTTAAAAAATTTCTATGGAGTAATTATTACTTCACTGTATAAAGAGAAGAGTAAATCTCTAAAGACATCCCTACATTTATTTTTTTTAAACTTTTGCTTCTTGAAATACAACTACAAGTTAAAGAAGTACTTGGAAGCACTAGGCTGAGGTACTTCTTCAGCTGTATTAAATTGTTAAGATTCCATGAATTCAAAGTAATATTTTAGTGTAAAAAATGGATTAGACAGGAGTTCTCCAAATATCTGGGCATTTTCAAAGTAGATTTAAACACCTATTTATTAAATTATTTTAATTTTGTGTCTCAGTATGTTTAAAATAAAGTTGAAATTGATCAAACTGATTTGCAAGTAAATCTCATTACAAAACAATATCAACCATCCACTTAAGTATGCTACAAATTAAGGAACCACCATATGAAAACCACACTGTTTTAAAAAGATCTACACACCTAGAGAGGATATACAAGAAGGAGGACCTAGATTGGTATGATCAATGCTTGTTTGAATGAACAAATGGGATGGACATTGAGTGGAGGAGAAAACAAGCAACAGAAAAGGAGCATGCCAAACAGGACCTCTGGGGGGGGGG
>CM053751.1:32957117-32989330 GCA_028658305.1 Pachyuromys duprasi
AATAAAGCAGCTACGAACATAGTTGAGCAAATGTCCTTGTTGTGTACTTGAGCATCTTTTGGATATATGCCTAAGAGTGGTATAGCTGGGTCTTGAGGAATCACTATTCCTAATTGTCTAAGAAAGCACCAAATTGATTTCCAGAGTGGTTGTACAAGTTTGCTCCTTTAGATGAACAAATGGGATGGACATTGAATGGAGGAGAAAACAAGCAACAGGACAGGAGGGCCTCTGAAAGAATCAATATAGCAATGTATCAAAGCAGCTATTAAGACTCACACCCAAGTCTTTGGCAGAGGGTGGGAAATAATAATAAAAATAGGGGAAATTAGTAAGACTTAGGGAGAACAAGAACTCCACAAAGACCAAACTGAACATGGCACTAGGGTCTTTTAAGAGCAGTTTCTCCAACCAAGGACCAGGTATGGATATGGCTTAGAACCCCCGTTCAGATGTGGCCCATGGTAGCTTGGTGTCCAATTGAAGATCCTAGTAAGGGGAACAGGGACTGTTTCAGTCATGAACTCGATGGCTGGCTCTTTGACCCTCTCCCATACACACCAGGGAGTAACAGCCTGGCTAGATCCCAGGGGAGGACATTGCAGCCAGCCCTGAGGAGACAAGATGATCTCGGGTCTGATGGAAGGGAAGGAGGTCCTCCCCTGTTGGTGGACTGAAAGGGGGCGGGGAGGAGATGAGGGAGGGATGGGGAGAGTGGGAGGGAATGAGGGAGAGGGGTACACCTGGGATGCAAAGTACCTAACCTGTGATTGATATAAAAACAAACAAATTACATTTAAAAAATAAATAATATATTTTATTCAATCTTATCTGTCCAGGGAAACCTAACACCAGCAGTCAGTACAAAGTGGAAAAGGAAGTCTAATCCTGCCAAGTTAGTAAAAAAACTCATGTGAGTTACTGGTTCTAGAACAAGTAAACCATAATGATGTATGCAGCTTTTTCTAGTACACATTTTACCATATAATTAATGAATAAATAAAAGAAATCAAATTATTTTATTAGGAACTGTTTTCAACCCAGTGTCTTCCAACAGCTCAGATGAATTCTAGTACTTATAAAGTCAGAAAAGTATGGTTCACTATTATCATCAAAACCTGAGAAATGACACTGAGAAATGTACTAACACTAAAAAGGGAAGTCACAAAGATTCTGAATCTTAGGCAAGGAAATACAAACCATTAAGGAAAGTTGAGAACAAGAGAAAGTAGTCATTTTTTAAATATTAATTTTTAATTCTTTGAGTATTAATCACAGGTTATTTACTTTGCATGCCAGCCATTTCCCCTTCTGTCATTTCCTCCCATTCCCACCCTTCCTCTCTCATCTCCTCCCTGTCCCTTTCCAAATCCACTGCTAGGGGTGGTCCTCCTCCCCTTCCATCTGATCCTAGCTTATCAGGTATCTTCAAGACTGGCTGCTATGTCTTCCTCTGTGGCCTAGCATGGCTGTTCCTCCCGCAGGGGGTGGGGGAAGGGAAAGGAGCCAGTCATTAAGTTCATGTCAGAAATAGTTCTTGTTCCCCTTACTAAGGTACCTACTTGGATACTGAGATACTACGGGCTATATCTGAGCAGGGGTTCTAGGTTATATCCATACATGGTTCTTGTTTGGAGAAACAGTCTCATAGAGGACCCCTGTAATCTGAAATATGTTGTCCTTGTGGAGCTCCTATCCTCTCCCAGTCATACTAACCCCCCTTCATCATATGATTCCCTGCACTCTACGGAAGGTATGATTATGAGTTCAGCATCTGCTTTTTTACACTGCTAGGAAGAGTCTTTCAGAAACCCTAAGTGGTAGGCTCTTGTCCTGTTTCTTGGGTTTTTTTTGTTTTTTGTTTTTTTTTTTTTTTAGAAGCATATACACAATTAACATTACATGGAATGATCACATTACATTACGTGCATACACAAACAAAAAAACATACTCATATAAACAAACAGATATAACAATTTTAAAAAGCAAGTCAAAGGCTATGAATTTGAAAGAAAGGGAAAAGGGAACTTTACATAATTATATTTTAATTTTAAAGATATTTTTAAGAGCTTTCAGTTTGGAAAATCTGTCTTATAAACTATTAGGCTAGAAAATTCACAACAAATAAAGCTACAAAAATTAGTTTCTGAGGTCTACATAGATTACTGTAGATTCAGTTTAGTGAATCTCGTGCTACAGGAATAGAACATATCAGAAGACATTGTGAACAGGGTGTTGACTAAAATGTTTAGTTTTCTTTCATTGTGTGCACATTTCCATCTTATTTTACACAAAGTTTTGGTTTGAGTTATTTTAATCTCATTTATTTTATTAAGGAACATGATATTATTAATTTTTTATTAAATTTCTATTTTAAGAAAATTAGTTATATGAGAATTGATAAGAAAAAAAGCATATTATAAGATATGGTGTTAGTTTTTATAGTGAACAACAACTATTGTTTCTGTCTACTTATTCCTGCTAAGATTTTGTGCGTATTAGAGGTTGAAATTGGGGTTTCAATGATTTGGTTTTCTTTTATTGTGACTCATTCTAAAAAAAGTACTGTCTAAGGAACATAAAATATTTAAAAGAAGTAGACGGCTGGATATAATCACACTCAGGGCTGAAATCAATAAATTAGAAACAAATAAAAGTACTCAAAGAATCACTGAAACCAAGAACTGGTTCTTTGAGAAAATCAACAAGATAGATAAACCCTTAGACAAACTAACAAAAAGGCAGAGAGACATTACCCAAATTAACAAAATCAGAAATGAAAAGGGGGACATAACAACAGACTCTGAAGAAATCCAAACAATCATTAGGAATTATGTCAAAATTCTATATGCCACAAAATTTGAAAATCTAAATGAAATGGACAATTTTCTTGATTGATTTCACTTACTAAAGCTGAATCATGACCAGGTAAATCAATTAAATAGTCCTATATCCCCCATGGAAATAGAAGCGGCCATCAAAACTTTTCAATAGAAAAAGAAGCCCAAGACCAGATGGTTTCAGAGCAGAATTCTACCAAATCTTCAAAGAAGAGCTAACTCCAGTTATCTTTAAACTATTCCACAAAATAGAAAGAGAAGGAACATTACCAAACACATTCTTTGAAGCCACAGTCACCTTGGTACCTAAACCTCACAAAGACCCAACAAAGAAAGAGAATTTCAGGCCAATCTCCCTTATGAACATTGATTCAAAAATACTCAAAAAAAAAAAAAATACTTGCAAACCAGGTACAAGAACTCATCAAAGATAGCATCCACTATGACAAAGCAGGCTTCATCCCAGGTATGCAGGGGTGGTTCAATATAAGGAAATCCATCAATGTGATCCACCATATTAAGAAACTGAAAGAAAAATAACCACATGATAATTTCTTTAGATGTCAAAAAAGAATTTGAGAAAATCCAATATCCATTCACATTTAAAGTATTGGAGAGATCAGAGATACAAGGCACATACCTAAACATAGTATAGGAAATATATAGCAAGCCAATAGCCAACATCAAACTAAATGGAGAGAAACTTAGAGAAATCCCACTGAAATCAGGGACAAGGCAAGACTGCCTACTCTCTCCATATTTCTTCAATATAGTTCTGGAAGTCCTTGCTAGAGCAATAAGACAACTAAAGGAGACCAAGGTCATACAAATCAGAAAGGAAGAAGTCAAAGTATCACTATTTGCAGATGATATGATAGTATACCTGAGTGACCACAAAAATTCTACCAGGGAACTCCTACAGCTGATAAGCACCTTCAGCAAAGTGGCTAGATAAAAAAATAACTCAAAAAAAAATCAGTAACCCTCCTGTATACAAAAGACAAAAGAGCTGAGAAAGAAATTAGGGAAACAACATCCTTCACAATAGCCACAAAAGACAAAAGTACCTTGGTGTGACCCTAACCAAACAAGTCAGACTTGTATGAAAAAAAATTTCAGGTCTCTGAAGAAAGAATTAGAGGAAGATATCAGAAGATGGAAAGATCTCCCATGCTCATGGCTTGGCAGGATTAACATAGTAAAAATGGCCATCTTACTAAAAGCAATCTACAGATTCAATGCAATTCCCATCAAATTACCAGTACAATTCTTTACAGGCCTAAAAAGAAAAATTCTCAACTTTATATGAAATAACAAGAAACCCAGAATTGCTAAAACAATCCTCTACAACAGAAGATATTCTGGAGGTATCTCCATCCTTGATCTCAAGCTGTACTATAGAGCAACAGTAATAAAAACTGCATGGTACTGGCATAGAAACAGACTGGTGGATCAATGGAATTGAATAGAAGACCCAGAAATAAATCAACATACTTACAGACACCTGATTTTTGACAAAGATGCCAAAACCATACAATGGAAAAAAGATAGCATCTTCAACAAATGGGGCTGATCTAACTGGATGTCTACATGCAGAAAAATGCAAATAGATCCATACTTATCACCCTGCACAAAACTAAAGTCCAAGTGGATCAAAGACCTCAACATAAAACCAGACGTACTAAACTGCTTAGAAAAAAAAAATGGGGAAGAGCCTTGAACTCATTGGCACAAGGGGACAACTTCCTGAACAGAACACCAACAGCACAGACTCTAAGAGAAACAATTAATAAATAGGACCTCCTGAAACTGAAAAGCTTCTGTAAAGTAAAAGACACTGTCATCAAAACAAAGCAACTGCCTACAGACTGGGAAAGAATCTTCACTAACACTTTATCTGACAGAGGGCTAATACTGAATACATATAAATAACTAAAGAAGTTGAAAAGCAACAAATCAAGTAATCCAATTAAAAAATGGGGAACAGAATTAAACAGTGAACTCTCGATAGAGGAATATCGAATGGCAGAGAAACACTTAAAGAAATGCTCCAGGTCATTAGCCATCAGGGAAATGTAAATCAAAACAACCCTGAGATTTCAACTTACACCCATCAGAATGGCCAAGATCAAAAACTCAAGTGACAGCACATGCTGGAGAGGTTGTGGAGAAAGGGGAACCGTCCTCCACTGCTGATTGGAATTTAAACTTTTACAACCACTCTGAAAATCAATCTGGCGCTTCCTCAGACAACTGGGAATAGTGCTTCCTCAAGATCCAGCTATACCTCTCCTAGGCATATATCCAAAATTGGCTCAAGAACACAATAAGGACATTTGCTCAACTATGTTTGTAGCAGCTTTATTTGTAATAGCCAGTAGCTGGAAACAACCCAGATGCCCCTCAACTGAGGAATGGATTCAGAAATAGTGGTATATCTATACGATGCAATATTATTCAGCAATGAAAATCAAGGAAATCATGAAATTTGCAGGTAAAGGGTGGGAATTGGAAGGGATCATCCTGAGTGAACTATCCCAGAAGCAGGAAGACACACACGGTATATACTCACTCATATAGACATATAATATAGTATAAACCTACTAAAATCTGTACACTTAAAAATCTAATGGAGAGGAAGGACTCTGGCTAAAATTCTCAATCCCCATTCAAAAAGTCAAAGAGGATGGACATCAGAACAAAGAGAAAATGGGGAACAAGTTAGGAACCTGCCACAGAGGGCCTCTCAAAGCAGATGCTGAGACTTATGGGCAACTTTTGGGCAGATTGCAGGAAATCTTATGAAAGATGTGGGAAATAGTAAGATCTGGAGAGGACAGAAGCTCCACAAGGAGGGTAACAGAACCAAAAAATATGAGCACATGGGTCTTTCCTGAGACTGATACTCCAATCAAGTACCATGCATAGAGATAACCTACAACCCCTGCACAGATGTAGCCAATGGCAGTTCATTGTCCAAGAGGGTTCCATAGTAATGAGAACAGTGACTGCCTCTGACATAAACTGATTGGCCTGCCCTTTGATCACCTCACCTTGACTGGGGAGCAGCCTTACTAGGCCACAGGGGAAGGAAATGCAGCCACTCCTAATGAGGACCTAACAGACTAGGATCAGAAGGAAAGCAAAGAAGATCTCCCCTATCAGTGGGCTTTGGGAGGGGCATGAGTGGAGAAAGGAGAGGAAGAGAGGGATTGGGAAGGGAGGGGGGAAGGAACTACAGGGAGGAGACAAAGTGAATAAAGTGTAATTAATAAAAAATATTTAAATTAAATAATAGTAATCTTAGGCATATTTATTGAGTTAGTACATTCATCTGTACTATTTCAATAAACCATTACAAAATAAAACAGCCCAAAATGAAGAGTACTGAAAATTCTTCTTCTTCATCTTCTTCTTATCCTATTTAATACAATTTATTCACATTGTACCCCTGCTGTAGCTCCCTCCCTCTGCTCCTCCTCACGTCCCACCCTAGTCCACTAATAAGGGGTGGGCTTCCTCCCCAACTGTCTAACCCTAGCCCATCAGCTCTCATCAGGACTCTCTGGATCCTCCCTCTTTGTGGCCCATCCTCCCCAGCTAACCAAGCTGCATCAGTATTGAGATGTCCTCTTCCCCTGTGACCTGTCAAGGCAGTCCCACAAGGGGGAAGTGATCAAAAACCTGGCAAGTAAGTCTCCATCTGATGCAGTCCCCACTTCCCTTACTAGACAACCCACAAGAAGCCTAAGCTGCCCATCTGCTAATCTTTGTAGGGGCCTTATGCGCAGTTCCTGCATGGTCCCATGGTCCTAGATAAGGTGCTCTGTCTCAGCAAGCCTCTCTGAGCCCTGGTTAATTGGCTCTGTTGGTCTTCTCATGGAGCTCCTATCACTTCCAGGTCTTTTTCTCTTCCTTCCCACTTTTCCAGAAGACTCCCTAGGCATTGACTAATGTTTGGCTATGAGTCTTAGCATCTGTTTTGAGGTGCTGATAGATAGAATATTTCAAAGGAGCACTCTGTCAGCCACCTGTCTGCAATCTTACCAGAGTATCGTTCATAGTGTTAGGAGTTGGTACTCTCCAATAGGGTTGGTATTTGGTTGGGCCAGATACAGTATGGACATTGCCTCTATTACTGCTCATCTGCTCCATCATTAGATCCCTGTACATCATGTAGGCACTGTAACTTTTGGCTCAAACTTTTTTGTCCCTCGACTGAAAAATGTATGGGAAACTGTGGCACATTTACACAATGGAATACAACTCAGCTTTTAAAAACGAAGAAATTATGAAATTTGCAGGCAAATTGATGGAACTAGACCATACTGAGTGAGATCACCCAGACCCAGAAAGACAAACATGGTATGTGTTCACTTATACAGGGATTTTAGCCATATAGCACGTGATAAACATACTAGGAGGGAGAGACCCAACAAGATAAGTAATATAGAGGAACCAAGGGAGAATAAATAAATCTCACTTGGGAGCAGAGATAAAATAGATAGTGGTAGTGACTGAAGAGAGGCAACAAGGTAGGAGAGGGGACGCAGAGAGTTAAGAGGGTAGAGACCAAAGCTGGGGACACCAAGAGCGAGAAGACAGAGCAGTGTAGAGAAAAGAGAAAATGAGGGTTTGGGTGTCTCTCTGGCAAGCTGGATACCTAAGTCGGGGTAGTTTCCTGGGAGAATATTAGAGGGACTTAAGCAGAGACTCCTAGGATCAAATGCCATAGAGACTAAAGAGAACACCTTCTAACTAGACTAGTCTCCTAGCAGAGGCAGGGGAACACCAACGCACCCACAAGATAATTGTTTCTTAACCTAGAGAGAGAAAAAGACATCAAGAAATACAGTCAAAAGCAATTCAAAACTCTTTTTCCAAGACCACATATTCTTTGGATTTCTTCAATTTCATAAGCTTTTTCTAACACAAACATACTCATAGAATCAGAACTATTCAGTCCAGTTATCTGAACTCTGAGTAGCCACATATACAATGAACTTTTGAGAAAGTAAGTGTAGGTGACACATGTTTAAGGCTGTTACATGATGCAGCAGTAGAGTTTTGCAACTGATCACCTGACCTCACATCACCATATAACTGTCTTTGTTCAGATCACCTTAATTTCTCTCCACAGTGTGATGCTGAATTGATCATGCTATTGGCTTCAATTCTTTGTGTGTCAGCTGGCATTGTGCAAGGAGGGGAATGAAAAGGTTTTTTGTGATTGGGTTTTCTTTTTTTAAGATTTTTTTTTGCTTTTAGTAATTACAGTTTATTCACTTTGTATCCCCCCTGTGCCTCCCTCTCTCCTCCCCTCCCAATTTCAACCTCCCTCTTCCCCACTTGTGTCCCTCTCCTAGTTCACTGATAAGGGAGGTCCTCCTCCCCTTCCCTCTGATCCTAGTCTATCAGGTCTCATCAGGAGTGGCTGCATTGTCTTCTTCTGTGGCCTGGCAAACCTGCTCCAGGGAGATAATCAAAGAGCAGGCCAATTAGTTCCTGTCAGAGACAGTCCCTGTCCCATTACTATGGAACCCACTTGAGCACTGAACTGCCATAGGCTACCTCTATGCAGGGTTCTAGGCCATCTCCATGATTTGTCATTGCTGGAGTATCAGTTTCAGAAAAGACCCCTGTGCCTAGACTTTTTGGATCTGTTGCTGTCCTTGTGGAGCTCCTGTCCTTTCCAGGTTTTACTATCTCCCACTTTTTTCATAAGATTACGTGCACTCTGACCAAAGTTTTACATCTTTCATTCTTCTAATAGTGTACCCAAACCTTCTAGCTGGAGTAGTCACTGAAATATAGTACACCAAAGCAAAAGAGCTGATTGTTCTACTCATTACCAGTGTGGTCAGCTGAGGTAGGTATGTATGTTAGGTAACGAATAGGCATATAAGAGAGGTCACCAAAGAATATTAAAGTCCTAGGGGCCACCTAACTAGTGGAAGGAAGACCTTGATATTGTGTATGGTTTTTATGTTTTTTTTTTCTAGAGATTTTTACCACTTAATGATTGATTAGTTTTAAAGAACATTTATAGAAATGAAAATTTATGCAAAAATATTGAAGTGCTACAACACAACCCTATCTACTCTAATTGAGTTACTTAAAACTTCAAATGAAAGCCCATTAATAACCATTTTCATATGTTTGTATTTAATATAGATGCTTCCACATAAAATGAAACTTCTTTGTACACCCGATGATGGCAGCAGCTGCTTACTGATGGGTATTGAGTGAGGGCTAAGCCCTAGTATGAACTTTGTCAGTGGCTATGCCTGAGCAAAATTGTTGAAAATTAGCAAATACCCAAAAGCTAGTTTGTTTGTTTGTTTGTTTCTTTCTGACAACTTGTAAAAATCTAACATATGGTAGCTGAGCATTATCTTAATTTCCTTACAAAGGCTGTGTCACTTTGATATGAAAGCAACTTAATTTCAGTGAAGTTCATGAGGTATCATGGTACATGGTTTGAAGTTTCCCTCATTATGCATTATTTTTTCCATAATTGTTTAAAAATAGTTTTCTTTTTTCATTTTTATTTTATATTAATCACAGGTTATGTACTTTGTATCCCATCCGTAGCCCCCGCCCCTTCCGTATTCCCTCCCTATCCTCCCTTCCCTCCCTCATCTCCTCCCTGCACCTTTCTAAGTCCACTGACAGGGAGGACCTCCTCCCCTTCAATCTAACTCTAGCTTATCAGATCTCTTCAGGAATGGCTATAATGTCCTTTTCTGTGGCCTAGCAAGGCTGCACCTCCCTCGGGGGCCGGGGAGGTTGAAGAGCCAGCCATTGAGTTCATGTCCAAAATAGTTTCTGTTCTCCTTACTAGTATACCCACTTGGGAATTGAGCTACCATTTGCTACATACAAGTAGGGGTTCTAGGTTATATCCATACATGGTCCTTGGTTGGAGAGAGAGTCTCATAAAAGACCCCTGTGCCCTGATATATTTTGTTCTTGAGGAGCTCCTGACCAATCCAGGTTTTCTAATACCATGAAAGGCATCAGGAAAACATTGGAGTAAACTCAAGAATGACACTGAAGTAAAAGAACAATTTAATTTCAAAATGGTTTATTACTCTATCTTTGAAAAGTTTATTCACTTAACTCTTTACAGAAAGAACTCTTCTCGTTCACAAGAGTGAAAGCATTGTTTATATCACTCCCACTGATGCTGATGTTTAGAGACACTATTAATAAATATAGCACCATGAATATTCACACAGAAACTTCATGGAAGTTCAGACATGTGATAATGTCAAATACTGATTTAAATCTTACAGTGGACCAAAGGTCACACAATGTGGTCAAGATGATATGTCTTTTAAAATATTAAAAAAAACATTTAAAACAGGATGCTTTTAATTGTTCTTGGATTCCTGCTTTTCCATATGAAGTTGAGGATTGTTTTTTCAAGGATTGTCTGTAAATAATTGGGTTGGTATTTTGATGGAAATTGCATTAAGTCGGTAAATTGCTTTTGGTAGGATAGCTGTTTTCACTATGTTAATCCTACCAATCCATGACCATGGGAGATCTTTCCATATTCTGATACCTTCTTCAATTTCTTTCTTAAAAGGCTTGACTTTTTTTCATAAGGTCTTTAATATGCTTATTTAGAGTCATACCAAGGTAGTTTATGTTATTTGTGGTATTGTGAAAGGTGTAGTTTCCCTAATTTCTTTCTCAGCCCATTTGTCCTTTGCATACAGGAGCACTTCATATTCCTTGATTTAAGTTTGTATCAAGCCATTTTGCTGAGGTGTTTATCAACTGAAGAAGTTCTTTGTTAAAATTTTTGGGGATCAGTCATGTATAGTATACATCATTGGCAAATAGCGATATCTTGACTTCTTTACTGATTTGTATTCCTTTGATCTCCTTTAGTTGTCTTGTTTCTCGTACTATGTTGAAGAGATATGAAAACAGTTGTCAGCCTTGCCTTATACTTGATTTCAGTGGGGTTGATTTAAGTTTCTCTCCGTTTATTTTGATGTTGGCTATAGGCTTGCTGTATATTGTCTTTACTATGTTTAATTATGTGTTTTATATCTCCATCCCTCATCTCAAGTTGTTCTATAAAGAAACAGTAATAAAAAATGGATTGGTACTGGCATTGAAACAGACTGGAAGATGAATGGAATCTAATCAAAGATCCTAAATAAGCCCACATACCTATGGACACCTAAATTTTGAAAAAGAAACCAAGACCATACAATGGACAAAAGACAACATCTTCAACAAATGTGTAACTGGATGTCTCCCTTGACAAAAATGCAAATAGATCCATACAAATCACCCTTCACAAAAGTAAAGTTAAGTGGATCAAAAAACTTAATATAAAACCAGAAACACTAAATCTGCTAGAAGAAAATGTGGGGAAGGGCCTTGAACTCATTGGCACAATTCTTGGACAGAACACCAAGACCTAAGGCTCTAAGATCAAACATCAATAAATGGGACCTCCAGAAACTGAAAAATTTCTGTAGAGCAGAGGACACTGTCATCAGAACCAAAGGACAGCCTACAGACTGGGAAAAGGTCTTCATCAACCCTACATCTGACAGAGAGCTTACATCCGGAATATACGAAGAACTCAAAAATTAAACACCCAAAAAACCCAAATAATCCAATTAAAATTTGGTTACGGAGCTAAATAGTAAATTCTCAACAAAGGAATATTTAATGGCAGAGAATTGCTCCATGTCCTTTGTCATCAGGGAAATGCAAATCAAAATGACTCTGAGATTCTATCTTACACCTGTCAGAATAGCTAAGACAAAAACGCAAATGACAACACATGCTGGAGAGGATGTGGAGAAAGAGGATATCTCCTCCATTGTTGGTGGGAATGTAAACTTGTACAACCACTCTGGAAATCAATATGTAACTTTCTTTGAAAACTGAGAATAGTGTTACCTCAGGATCCAGCTATACCACTCTTGAGCATATATCTGAAAAATGCTTAACCATACAGCAAGGACATTTCCTCAAGTACGTTCATAGCAGCTTTATTCATAGTAGCCAGAATCTGGAAACAACTTAAATGTTGTTATCCTAAATGGATACAGAAATTGTGGTACATTTACACAGTGGAATACTACTCAGGTATTAAAAACAAGGAAATCATGATTTTCGGGGGGGGGGGCAAGATGGCGGCACCAGGAGGATGCTGCTTCTGAGCTGCAGAACATTTTCGGTATAGCTACCAAGAGCTTGAACTCTGGGCCCTGAAACAACAGCGATCCTGTTTTCCAGGGGAGAGGAAGCCCCAAGGTGTGGGAATCAGCCGGGTCCATTTCCAGGACACCCAGTCAGAACCCGGAGGAGATCCCAGGTCACGCAGGCACTCCGTGGCCAGAGCAACACACCTGTGCTACCTGATCACCTTCCCAGGCTGAAAGGTGGGCACAAAAAATGCCAGAGACTGGGAATCCCAGTCAAGAGAAAAACCTACAGGGAAGGAAAGAAACAGGACTGACCTAGGTCATCCAGCCTTCCCCAGGAAAAGGTCCCGCATAAGGGTGGGTGTGCACAGCCATCTCTGAACTAGGCCATGCCTGTGAGCACAGAGAATTACTGCATGCCTAACTCTCCGCCATAAAAGAACTGTGCACAACAAGGCATCAGAGCCTGGGTTTCCCTGTCGAATCGAGGGGCTGTGGAACCCAAAATAACCATAAGAGGAGCCTGGGGAGAAGGGAGACAAAACCTGATCTGAATCCAATAGGACACAGGTCAACCACAGACATCTCCATGGACTTCTCCTGGGGAATTGATTCCTGGGCACTTCCCCAAAATGGGAAGCAGCCGTGGATGTATCCAAGCCTGCAGCAGAGGGGTCGGGGTGGGGGGTAGGGGTTAGGGGAGATACAGCAGCCAGCAGGAAGGCAGCAACGGATGTACCCAACCAGCACTGAAGCAGAGGAGGCAGCCCGCAGTGCACACAGCAACTTGCAAGGAGCGCAGTGCTGCAAGCTTCAAGCACAGATCTCCAGCAATCCTCCACAGCCTTGTCTGAGGGGGTAGCAGCTGAGGAAGCAGATAGAACTTCCCAACTCAGGGAGCAGAGTGCAGCCTGCTGGGCTCACAGCTTCCAGCACAGAACTCAGGGCCGGGCTCAGAGAGTCCAGAACAGAGTATGTGTCCCACCTGAAGCATCAGCTGCAGACCTCAGAGTCCAGCCTGCCGACCCCGCCACAGTCTGTAGACCAAGGGGTATTCAGGAATCCTGCACAGGCACGTTACAATATCAACATTTCATCCTCAGCATAGAATGGGAATACACGGAGGGCTGTGCATACCCAGGGCATCTTGTTACAGATGAAATCTGTTTAGTTGTGAAAGGTAGCTGCAACTCAAGTATTTAATTTTATCAAGAGAAATGTATGTTAAATCATTGTGAGGTTAAAATTAGAGTTAAATTTTCCTCTATAAAGTATATAAAATTACTATTTATTATTGTTTTCCTTAAAAAACACAATGCAAATAAGCCAAGAAATATGTATAGTGCATACATATGTGTATGCACATATGTATATGTATTTATTAAACATTTATAGAATTAGAAAGACTTAAGTCGATACAGATTAATAAGAATTTGAATCATTTATTAAAATAAGTCTTAAAAATTGTATGGAATACAAGAGCAGCCATAAGGGTTTATATTCAAAATAAAAATATTATTGATTCATTATTATCACATTTATATATGAAACACAAAATGATGTTATGATTTAGTATAATGTATGATTTAGTATAATAAACAATGTATTTAATGAATTCATAAATCATTATAAATATTTGATGGTTTTGTGATGTGAAATTTCAAAGCTCAGTTGATGAATGATGTTAAAAAGTTAATTGCTGATTAGTAATGTCCATCATATTAAGTGATATATGTAAGAAATATCAAATATTCCTTTTACCAAACTGAAAGTTGAGGACCTGACCTTTGGCATAATCTCTATTTGTTTAACCTTCAATTTTGATAACTGTTTCTCTGTTCTCTGACATTGTAATTTCATTTAATTTTGGTGTTAAAACAGGCATAGTGTTTGCCTTCCTACATTTGGCTGATTTTGTAAACCTTATTTGAAATGGAGAAAATGGATAACTAATCCATAGAATTTGGTGGCATATTCTTTAAAAGGTGATATTTGCCACAGAGGTTATCAATGAAAAATAAACTTTAAAGAGGAAAAGAAAGAGCTTATTATACTTAAGTTCTTACAGAAAATGCACTTTTTATAATTCCCAGTTGGGTTTGTTTTATTTTTCCTTTATTACAATTTATTCACTTTGATTTCCTGCTGTAGCCCCCTCCCTTGTCCCCTCCCAATACCACCATCAATCACTTTTCTCTTCCCATGTCCCTTCCCCAGTCCACTGATAGAGGAGGTCCTTCTCCACCCCTTTCATCTGATCCTAGCCTATCAGGTCTCATCAGGACTGGGTGCACTGTCTTCCTCTGTGGTCTTGTAAGGCTGCCTCATGCATCAGGGGGAGATGATCAAAGAACCAGCCACTGAGTTCATGTCAGAGAGGGCCCTTGTTCCCCTTGTTATGGAAACCACTTGGAGACTGAATTGCCATGGGCTACATCTGTGCAGGGATTCTAAGCTATCTCCATGCATGGTTCTTGGTTGGAGTATCAGAGTATCAATCTCACAAAATACCCCTGGGCCCAGATTTTTGGCTTTCTATCTCCACTGTTTTTCATAAGATTTCCTGTACTCTGCCTAAAGTTTGGCTATGATTCTTAGCATCTGCTTTGATACCCTGCTAGGTAGAAGCCCTTTGTGGTGGGTTTCTGTCCTGTTCCCTCTTTTCTCCCTCTTCTGATATCTATCCTGTTTGCCTTTCTGAATGAAGATTGTGCATCTTACGCAGGGTCCTCCTTCTTGTTTAGCTTCTTTAGGTTTACCGATTTTAGTATGTTTATCCCAGATTATATGTCTAATATCCATTTATAAGCGAATATATACTGTATTTGTCTTTTTGGTTCTGGGAAACCTCACTCAGGATGACCTTTTCTAGTTCCGACCATTTGCTTGCAAATTTCATGATTTCCTTGTTTTAATTGCTGAATAGTATTCCGTTATATAAATATACCTCAATTTCTGTATCCATTCCTCAGTTGAGAGACATCTGGGCTGTTTCCAGATTCTGGCTATTATAAATAAAGCTGCTACTAACATGGGGACAACTTCCTGAACAGAACACCAACAGCACAGCCTCTATAATCAACGATCTATAGAAGGGATCTCATGAAAAGCTTCTATAAAGGATCTTCACCAACCCTATATCTTGCAGAAGGCTAATATAAAGACCTCAAGAAGTTAAACATCAACCAATCAAGTAATCTAACTGAAAAATGGGATACAATACTAAACAGAGAATTCTCAATATAGGAATATGGATTGGCAGAGAAACACTTAAAGAAATGCTCAACATCCTTAGTCATTAGGGAAATGCAAATGAAAAGACCCAGAATTTTATCTCACACCCATCAGAATGGCTAAGATCAAAAATTTAAATGACAGCATATGATGGAGAAGATGTGGAGAAAGGGGAACCCTTCTCCATTGCTGGTGGGAATGCAAATTTGTACAACCACTTTGGAAATCTGTCTGGTGCTTTCTCAGACAATTAGGTGTAGTGCTACCTCAAGATCAGCTATACCACTCCCAGGCATATATCCAAAATATGCTCAACTATACAACACAACCTTTCTTTTCTAAAGTTATTTAAAGAAACGCTCTCTTAGAACAACAAATAAACTATTACATTCACACAACTGAGTTCTCATTGATAAACTGGAATAGAGTACTGATAGAGATGGATGCAACAATCCTAGAAACATTCTATGAACCACAAAAACTACAACTGGATAAACCAAGTGCAACTTATAATTTTGTTGAATTTCTGGGCACTGTGAGTTAAAAATCATTTATGTTGTGTGTTTTCTATGCAAACACAAAAATCTGAAGTTTCCTTGTTTTGCTTTCCGTTGTGGTTAAAATAAAAATAAAATATTTGTGAGGCAATTGTTTTCACATTTCTATATATGCAGTCTAACCAGACACTGTAGGGGCAATACTTTTGCAGAAAAGGACCTAAAATGTGGCCTTGGTTAACTTTGTTTTGCTATAGACATTAAGTAAGTGTAGGGATACAAATTGAACTGTGCACTCCACACTCCTTTCAAAAAATGCTCTGCAGCTCTTCTTGGCTTACTCTCATGCTACAGGCAAGGTCATTATGTTACATCTCATGGGTGTTGATGGGTTATGACAGATGTGGCTTAATGTTTCATCTACTAAGAATGGCCTCAGCTGTATTGAAGGAATATAATCCTTTCATAACTATAACTACTTAGAAACTAAAAGTGTGAACTTTGTCACCTTTCTTTCAAGGTGACTACTCATTATTCTCCCCTGACACTCTTGAAAATCTCAGCCTTAGCTGTGAGAAGCACAGAACACAGAATTTCTTGACATCTGTGCCAGCTGTTCCTCCATTTGAGGACCATTTGGCTTCTGAACAGATGAAAAATACCGTCTTTAAATAAAATGGTGATTTGTACTTTAATATCACTTTAAACTAAAATATGTTGTTATATATTGAGACTTAATAGCTGATATTAATTGATAGACTCCAATTACTAGCAGTGTTATTAGCACAATAAAATAAAAGTCTTGTGAAGTCTACCTCATTAGCTCAGTGCCTTTGATTCATGCTGGGCAGGGAATTTCATACATTCAAATGTGTTATCTCCCAGCATATGACATTCATTCACAGTTTGTAGCGGTAGAATTTTCAGCGTGCCTGCCAATATTTGTCATTTTCTGTGATCTCCTTATAGGTGTTGCACTACAAATGAGAATTTAACTTGGAACAACAGAAAAGGATTGTCCCTTGAATAGCAGATGTTTTTCAAGTTTGTTCTTTTTTTTCCTTAATGTTTGTTTTCCAGGTAAAACATTTTGATAGCAATGCATAATTAAAATATATTGTTTTAAGTTATCAGTATATCACTTCCTTGCAAAACATTTTGTCCTACCTAAAGGCTAGTCTGGTTGTTTTCACGATTGACTAGTAGATAATAAAAATTGTGTATCCAAGTGAGGTGGTACATGCTTTTAATTTCAGCAGGACTAAGAATAAAGAGGCTGACGGATCTCTGTGAGTTTGAGACCATCCTTATCTACTTTCTGAGTTCTATGCCAGCCAAAGCTACATAGTGAGACCTTTTCCCACAACACACCAGAAACCAATAAAGTTTATAAAGTCACATACTGTATGTCACTGTATGTAGGTGCATTCTTGCATGGTTTTTTTTTGTATTGTATATGCACACAAATGACTGTGAGTCCCTCTTTGTGCATGTGGAGACCAAAAGTCAATATCAGGAATCTCCTTTGGTATTGGCACTATTTTACATTGTTTCCCAAAGTAAAGTTGGGATGTATTACTGAACCAGGAGTTTAACAATTGGCCAGGAAAGTTTAAGGGATCCTTCTGTTTTTATCTACCAGTGCTGAGTTATAGGAGTATGACACCAAGCCTGGATTTTTATGTGTGTACTGGACATCCAAATCCAAGTCTTTTTACATTTACCCACATAGATGTTTCTTAGTCTTTTAGGATGTTTTTTCTCAAATACTGAGGCTAAAGGCATAGAATAACTCTTAGAAGAGTAGAAAATATTCCTTTCCTCTTCTACATGCTGTGCTTCAGAAAACATTAACAATTCAAATAACATCAAGAGCCCTCAAAAAGCAGAAAATACATTGTTATCCATTATATTTTATCCATTGTTATCCATTGTATTGAGGGTAACATGTTAAATATATCATTGAAAAAATTCTTTGAATGGTTGGGAATATGTCATTAAGCTTGAAATAAATCTTCAGTTTGGAAAGAAATATGGTAAAAAAATGTTAAGGAGACTGAAATTTCAACTCCTGGTATAAAAATCAGCCTAATATTATAGTTGATATAAACTACTACGGCTGTACAGGTTCAAAAGGACAGATGAAAAAAAAATTTTAATGTGTAAGACAAAAAATAATAATTAAGGTTACTTTTTAATGAAAAGCAGATTTTTCATTTAAAACAAAACAAAAAAGTAAAATAAACTTCAACTTATAGTAAGGATTTTTCTAAGAGAGGTCACATGTCAAGCCTTCTCCTCTGCCATTCTATGGCTTTTCTATTTTTTTTTCAGTTACATCCTTGTTGTAGTCCCATCCCTCCCTCTTCCCCTGCCCTCTCCCCTTCCTTTTCACCTTTTATTTTTACTTTTTTCAGAAAAGAAGAGCTCCTTTTCCCATTCACCCCAGCTTAACAAGTTGCATCAGGACTAAGCATGTCTACTTCCCCTGTTACCTGGCAAGGCAGTCTCACAAGGGGGAAGTGATCAAAAAGCTGGCAATTGAGTCACTGTCCAATGCAGTCCCCACTTCCCTTACTAGAAGATCAACATGAAGCCTAAACTACCCATCTGCTACATCTTTGTAGGGGACCTAGGTCTAGTTCATGTATGGTCTTTGGTTAATGTTTTAGTCTCAGCAAGCCACTCTGGGTCCTGGTTAATTGGCTCTGTTGATCTTCTTATGGAGCTTCTGTCACCTCTAGGAATTTTACTTTTTCTACAATACTCCCTGTGTATCACCCAATATTTGGCTCTGAGTTTTAGCATCTGCTTTGATGTGCTGTTGGGTAGAATCTTCAGAGGACAACTATAATAGGCCCCTGACTGCAAGCTTAGTAGAGAATCGCCCGTAGTGTCAGAGGTTGGCACTCTGCAATAGGGTAGGTCTTTGGTTGGGCAAGCCATTGCTTGAGAGTTCATTGCTTTCTTTACACTAATGCCTCCATATCTCTGCACTGCTTGTACCAGGAGCTAAGCCAGTGCTAACTCATCATAATATTATTTTACAGAAACAAACAAACAAACATGGACAAGTAATTTCATCCCATTCACTACACACCCGAAAACCTCTCATTGTTTCTTTTGCACCCCTAGCTCCCATCTTCTGTTTCCTGCAGTGCCGACAAATACTTCCAGGGTAATGCCAATGAGAAAGAATAACGCCATTTCCCTTTTGAATGGAATGTCTACCCTAGCCCTCTGCTTCTCTTCTAGGACTGCACAAAGAATCACCAATGTGCTGTCTATCAAAATGTTACCAGCTTGATGTATGCATCACCTCCTTTCTTCTTATGGAGATTATTTCACAGGTCTTCCTTTTCAAGGAAGAGGAAATTACTATGAAACAGAAAGAAGGGACCTCCCTGGACTTGCTGTCTCCCTTGAATCTGCTGGAACAATGACAGCAACCTTCTTCAGACATACCCCCTGGATAGAACCTTCCTTTACAAGCCTGATCTAGTGATGATATCTACAAACTAACACTCCTAAATCTCTCTGGTGACAGAAGAACTTTCTTGCTGGGGTTGTGCTCCAAAGCAAAACAGCACTAGACTTAATAGCTGCTAATCATAGGGATTTATATGGTATGGGAAAAAGGATGCTACCTTTATGTAAATGTATCAAATGCTTTGAGACCAGTGTTAATACATTGGTCAATAAGTTGGTTCAGAACCTCCTGTTTTTCTACTTCCTTCCCCCTATTAACCTTCTAATTATGTTATATTTTATCTTGATGCTTGACCCTTGCCTCATAGAGTTCCTCAGGAGAAAGATTACCACCATTGCTAGAATCATCACCGATCAGGTATGATAAGGTATCGGAGCTTAGATACATCTGATATAGATAATAGACTTTCAAAGCTAATGATTATGCTTCTCTATTATAAAATAAGACAGAGAGAGATACTGGAGGACCCTGTTATTTAAGGTTGCAATCCTCCTGGTCTGGATAGCCTTTCTGAGCTCACTGTTAGATGAAGGACTATCTCTCCCTAGCAGGGCCTCCTACTCTCTGTCTGACTTCATTTGAAGAGCATTTTTAGGTATAGGTACCTCTAATCATATCTGATATATGACCTTTGTCACAGTTTCTTGCTAGTTCTTCCCTCCTTGCATATGTAAGATAATCAAGTACCATTCTCCTGCACAGATAATAGCACCCTTTTGTTTAATGTAGATGAAGCCCACTGTAAACACCTATCAGAGTACTTCCTGGCTGCTTCTCTTTCCCTATATTTTCCTCTGACCCTGGACTGAAGTTGATCTGGCTCCTTGAAGTGGTCCCAGAAACTATTCTCTCATCATGCTTACAGCCTTTTGAGTCATGTGCCCTGCCTCTGTTCTCCCTGCCCTTGTGGGCTGATGGACAATAGCCACCCTACACATTGGAAAAGGGGACCCACAGGACTTATTCTCATGATGATGGAAGTATAGTGTTTAAAAATGTCTCTGACTTAGAGTTTCCATTGTAGGACACAGCTGCACAGCTCACAATCAACTGCAAACAGATCTTCTACAACACCTCTGTCAGATCACAAAGAGGACCTGGTATATATTTTCAGACATCTGTTTAGCCATGTCACATATGTTCCTTTTTATTTCAATTCTATATAATACCTCCTGTATTTTGATAGTTGCTACAGTATCCTTCCATGACTCAGCCACCAAGAGTTATGTGTAATCTCTCTTCTGTCTTTTGGTGAGATGGATTTACTATGAAGCCCTGGGTTGCCTGAAAATGACTAGGTGGAACAAGGTGAGCTCACAAAGATCCATCCACTTCCCTGTTAAAAGTAAAACTAAAGGCATATGTTATAATGTCAGTGTGTAGACTTTAAACCCATGATATCCATTTGCCTGAAAATTTTTTAAATTAGGTAACCCAGAACTGAAAAGGTGTGCATGGTATGTACTCACTTATAAGTAGATATTAGACCTGTAGCACAGGATAATCATACTATAATTCACATACCCTCCAAAAGAGATAGCTGTTTAGAAACAGGGAATCAAAGCTTGAGAGTTTGTCCAGACTGTCTCTTTAGGCATTGCCAATCCTGTATTTGTTTCTTTATCTTCTCTATTAAAATTTTGTGGTTTTGTGTTTTCAGATGTATTCAAATGTCCCTTAATACGTTACCAGAATTTTATTTTACGTCTACACATTGTGGATTACTGAAGTACCAGAATAAATCAAATAACTAAATTACATGTATTTTTCCTATATTTTTATTGTTTTAACTGTAAACTATATGATTGAAGTCAATCATAGTGCCTCTTAGTAAATTACTTATAAAGCAGGTTGTGGAAGATATAAAAAACAGAAAAATCTGAGTCTGTGTTACCTCACTCAGGATAATCTATTCTAGGGAGGACACATAAATTTCAGTCAGAAAGGGAAGTAGAATAGACAGAGGTAATGATGGAAGAGTGGGAACAAGGACTATAAGAACCAATCAACCAGGCCCAGAGGGCCTTATGGAGTCTGAAACACCAACCAAGGAAAATGCATAGTCTGGACCTATGTCCTCTACTTATAAATACCTAATGGGCTTCTTAGGTTTCATGTAGGCCCAATATTCTTGGTGAGTATGGGATATCTCTGACATAGGTTACGTTAACCAATTTTGACCACTTCCCCATGATATAACTACCCTACCAGGCCACAGAGGAGGAAGACAAACCTGCCCTCATGTGACTAGATGAGCTAGAGTGTCCCTATGAAAGGGGGCTAGCCTATTCTGAGGAAATAGAGGGAGGGAGAAGAGGGAAGGTTGGTGGCACTTGGAGGAGAGGAGGGAGGGACCTATGACTGTGATGTAAATTGAATTAATTAATAAAAAAGCATATTTAAGAATATCTAAGTACCCTATATTCATAGTCTTTGATGTACTAGTCAGTTCATTTGTTAAATGAATTATATGTTATAAATCATAGTTTAAGTAATATTGAATTTAGTCACATGAAAGAAAAATTATTAACAGATGGTTTATGCTTAAAAGAAGGAAAAGCAAACAAAAAGAATAATCTAATTATGGTGGAACAAATTCAATAAGAACATCCATTCTTGGTAACACAAATAAAACAAGTGAATATACAGAAGACCTTGTTTCTAGCTGATCAAACTATACATTATGGTATGAAAAGATTATATTGTAAAAGGTAAGAAATATTTACTGTCACTTTGATATTTCTAAAGATGAGCTTTGGTGTGCTAATAAATGTACAGTTTTTATGTAGTAGTTGATGATTCTACAGATGAGCTTTTGTATGAATAGGACATCTTTGTATAACAATAGGAGGTCCTACATTAACCCCCTGCTTTGTTATCAAGATAAGTTTAAACTACAACACAATTCTGATGTTATCCTATATCTTTTTTCTTAGACAGTGAAACTTTTTTTAAAGTAGTTCCATAGAGAAAAAAAAGAGAAGTTATTCTGATATTAGGAGATATAGTGGCTCCCAGGCTCAGTAGACCCATAGGGATTTAGAGAGAAGAGCACTCAATTGTCTTGTAGAGTTCCTCGTTTAGGTTCCCAGCATCCATCCTAGGTAGCTCACAACTACTTACAATTCTAGATTCAGTAGATTTGTTTTCATTTTTATATTCCTGAACACACACACACACACACACACACCTACTTGCACATGCTCCTGGTCACACACAAGCACACACAAACACACACAGTCACTACATAAGTAGACTATTAATAATTTTTTCTAAGTTATTTAGAAGTGCCTGCATGATTCCATGGCAAATTCTGAATATATTTCATTTCATTTCATTTCTGTTTCAGTTATTTGGTACAGTTTATGATTTTATATGAATATTATGTTATTATTTCCAGTTACATGAAGAATCTCATTGGTATTTCGCAGGTGATTGCATTGCTTCTGTAGATCGCTTACAGTGGTATGGATGTTTCAACAATATTGATTCTGTCTAATTAATCAATTCGAGGTATTTTTTCCTATTTTCTCACAAATACATCTAAATGACAAAAGTAATCTCAAAAAATGCAAAAAGTAATGTACTGTGATTTCAAGTTCTACCAAAAATATTAGTAAGGAATAGTGTAACAGTCTCACAAAACATACACAGAATCAGATAGAAAAAATAGAGGTCAATGTAGTAATGTCACAGTCAATTAAGAGCTGATTGCTGGCAAGTTCGTGAAAACTATAGACTTGTGGGTATATAGTGTCTCAATACAAACTTTGAAAAGAAATAGAAGCAATGTTTCAGAATTTTGGAAGAGTCAAATCTTTTCATTATAACATTAAAGGGTAGGCAACATTATAAAAGACAAAAGATTGTGAAAACCTAAAAACATTGTGCAGAGCAAAGCACATAAAATACAAAATGAAAAAAAAAAACACCTATAAGCTGTAGATGTGGTGAATGGTTATTGGACAAAATATTTAAAACTAACTGTGGAGAGTTACATGTTTGTCAGGATGCATTGTTATTGAGCTCTCAGCAAAAAAATATATTTTCACCCTGACCTTCACCTGGAGACAGGGATAGACAGGATATTTTGACAAGTTCACTTCCTTTTATTTGTGACAGTAGGCCGGATGTTTTTGCCAAATTCACTTCCTTTTGTGTGTGTGAGGATCACACAGGTAGGTGGTCCAGGTAAACAAGTTTGACTTCTTGATGAACTTCATTTAATCAAAGTGCTTTGTTCTGACTATAAAAAGGGACTGTGGAATAAACCAAGAGCCTAGTTTCTACTGTCAATTCTCTCGACCAGATCCCATTTGTAGTGTCTTGGATTTTCTTTTCTTTTTCTGTTTGTTGTATTTTGTTTTCTTTCAATCCTCACTTCCCACTCAAGAACTGTTCAACTCTGCCGTTGGGCTCCAGCAAAGAACCAAAACAAAATAAAAAATAAAAGGCAAGTAACCAAATTAAATTAGATATTTCTCAAAGGAAAATGTACCCATAATCAACAGCTACAAGAAAAAATAAAGCTGTTCAATCTCACTAATCATCATGGTTATGCAAATACAAAGGACAATAAGATATTACCTACCTGTATATTGTCTTATACCAAAGTGACAGAAGATAGAACATGTTGGTTAGTTGTGGATAGAAAAGTAAATAGTTTGAATACTATTAGTGAAAATGTCATCAGTACAATGTAGTAGAAAGTAAAAGTATAGAGATGGCTAAATATTCCACATACAATGATGATATAGTAATTCCTACATTGAATATATACAAAGTAAATAGTGTGATTCTGTAGAGGAGATATTTGTACTCAGATTCTTATTTCAGTGGTATTCACAACTGGTTAGACATAAAAATCAACCAAGATGACCATCAACAAATGAATGGATGAAGAAAATGTGGATGATAAATATCTTCATCTGCCCTTCTATCAACTTTGTCTTCCTCTTTTCTTTTCCTTTTCTCCTTTCTTGTTTGTTCTCCCACCAACCATTTGCTCCCCATCCCTTCCATTCCCTTGTCATCCACCTTCCCTTTTTTCTCTCTTTTGTGATTTTTCTCTTCAGTTTAGTTCCATTCTTTTTGGTTGTTTCCTGTCATTGCATATTACATTTTTGTATAAGCACGAATACTTCATGTGAAACTATAATAAAATTTTCATTCATATAGAATCCATCTCACTTATTGGAATACTTGCCACTTCACAGACCTAACATCTTCCATTCATCTTTTATAGACAAGTACTAACAAAATTTATTCTGGGATATGGAAGTCCAGCACTCTTCACCATGTCTTCAGATGCTCTAGTAACAACTTTCTTTTAAACACCATAGAAGCACTATTTGTTTGGTTTTTTGTCCATGTTCATTATCTTTTTTAACTAAATTTTGTTTTTATATTAATTACACGTTATTCATTTTGTATCCCAGGTGTAACTCCTTCTCTCATTCCATCACAATCCACACTCCTTTCCTCATCTCCTCCCATGCCCCTCTCCAAGTCCACTGATAGGGCAGGACATCCATCCCTTCCATCTGACCCTAGCCTATCAGGTCTCATTAGGACTGTGTTTCATAGTCTTCCTCTATGGCCTGGTCAGGCTGTTCCCTACACAGATAGAGGAGATCAAAGAGCCAGCTTTTGAGTTCATGACAGAGACAGTCCCTATTCCTATTACTGGGGAACCCTCTTGGTCTCTGAGCTGCCATAGGCTATATCTGTGCAGGGGTTCTAGGTTTTATCCATGAATAGTCCTTGGTTGGTGAATCAGTCTCAGAAAAGACCCCTGTGCCCAGGCTTTTTGGTTCTGTTTCTTTCCTTGTGAAGCCTCTGTCTTTTTCAGGACTTAATATCTCCCCCTTCTTTCATAAGATTCACTCCATTCTGTCCAAAGCTTGATTATGAGATTCAGCATCTGCTTTGTTACACTGCTGGGTAGAGTGTTTCAAAGGTCCTCTGTGATAGGCTCCTGTTGTGTTTTCTGTTTCTCCTTCTTGCAATGTCCATCCTGTTTGGCTTTCTGAGTGAGGATTGTTTATCTTATACAGGGTCTTCCTTCTACCTTAGCTTCTTTAGTTTTACAGATTTTAGTATGTTTGTCGTATATTATATGTCTAATATCCACTTGTAAGTGAGTATACACAGTGTGTGTCTTTCTGGGACACCTCACTCAGCATGATCTTTTCTAGATCCCCCATTTGCCTGCAAATTTAATGATTTCCTTGTTTTTAATTGCTCAAAAGTGCTACCTTGTGTAAATATACCACAATTTCTGTATCCATTCCTCTGTTGAGGACCCTGTGGTTTGTTTCCAGGTTCTAGCTATTATGAATAAAGCTGATATGAACATTGTTGTGTAACTGTCCTTGTTGTGTATTTGATTATATGATGGATATTGCCTAGGAATGGTATAGCTGGATCTTGAGGAAGCACTATTCCTAATTGTCTGAAAAAACTCCAGATTGACACTGTCCTCAAAACAAAATGACAGCTTACAGACTGGGGAAGGATCTTCACCAACTCTACATCTGACAGAGGACAAATATCCAGAATATATAAAGAACCAAAGAAGTTAAAAAGCAACAAATCAAGTAATCCAATTAAAAAAAAATGAAGTACAGAACTAAACAGAGAATTCTCTGTAGAGGACTGTAGAATGGCAGAGACACACTGGAAGAAATGATCAAAGTCCTTAGTCATCAGGGAAATGCAAATCAAAACAATCCTGAGATTTCACTTAACATCCATCAGAATGGCTAAGATAAAAATCTCAAGTGACAATGCATGCTGCAGAGAGAGAAGAAAGGGGAACCCTCTTCCATTGTTGGTGAGAATATAAACTTGTGCAACCACTTTGGAAATCAATCTGGTGCTTTCTCAGACAATTAGGAAGAGTACTTCCTCAAGATCCAGTTCATTTTCTTACAGCAGAGAATTTTTGCATTCTACCTTTTGATTATAAATGTTTTGCTTAACAACAAAGATATAATTTATTTTATGAAAAAATATGTGAAAATAAAATAGAACATAGTATTTCCACATAGGCTTATGTGACAACAACAAACTGTTCCAAGTAAAGTTGTCTCTCATTTACTTTAGCTATTTGTTTGTTTGTTTGTTTGTTTGTTTATTTATTTATTTTATGCTTGTATTTTTCTTTGTTTTCCTTTTTTATTTTTTATTATTAGTTATATTTTATTAACTCTGTATCGCAGGTGAATCCTACTCCCTCATTCTCTCCCAATCCCACCCTCCCTCGTCTACTCCCTGCCCCTTTCCAAGTCCACTGATAGGGGAGGACCTCCTCCCCTTTCATCTGGCCCTGGTTTATCAGGTCTCTTCCTAACTGGCTGCAAAGTACTCTGTGGCCTAGGAGGGCTGCTCCTCCCTTCCTGGATGGGGAAGTCACAGAGCCCGCCATTGAGTTCATGTCAGAAATAGTTCATATTTCCCTTACTAGGGTACCTACTTGAATACTGAGCTACCATGGGCTACAGGCAAGCAGAGGTTCTGGGTTATATCCACCCATGGTCCTTGGTTAGAGAAACAGTCTCAAATAGGACCCCTGTTACCAGATATATTTTGTCCTTGTGGAGCTCCTCTCCTCTCCAGAAAATATTACCCCCCCTTCTTTCATATGATTCCCTGCCTTCTGCTGAAGGTTTGGTGATGATGGTTAAGAGTTTTAAAAATGCATTTTACATAAAGTCTTCATTAAACCATTACTGAAATAAAATCAACAAACATTCAATTAATTTTGCCTCTAGGAAGTTATGCTGTCTTTTTTCCATTTCACATTGTTCTGTTAATATACACTATATTAAAAGATACATGAATGTCTTTTATAATCAATAATTTAAAAATTAAAGAAAAATAAATTTTCTAAAAATTATATTATAGATTATATTTAAAAATGTAATTAATAAAAAATTATGTTTATCATATGTGTCACAACGACATATACATTTGATTTTTCAGTAACAAATTAAAGATTTGAGTGACACTTCATTATCTGCTTTGGGTAATTTCCATTATCTAAATTTATCCTATATAATAGATGGTCTGTTTAAACACATGCCTATAGAAAACACTTCCTAATAGCCCTTCTCCACAAATTACCATTTGTTCCATGCCTGTGCTATTATACATTATTTGTTTGATAAAAGATAACCTATTCAAAAGGTCCTGTGCCTAAAATAGTAGCAGATAAGTATCTTTTTTATTTTCAAATCATCACAGCTGTGATACTTTTATATATAAACAGCAATATTATCACTGTTTAATATGTAGCATTTTTTCAGATACACAATAGTTTGATGGTTTTAACTAATTATTACTCATCATGAGCATAGAAATATTATTATCTCTCTTGGTGGACAAACCATCACTTAGATTGTGACAATAAGTTGAAATGAATAAAATAAAATGCTATTTTTTTCATAATACTTTTTCAAATTCACCTTTCTTTTGTAATATTGACTTCAATAGGATACCAACCATATACTTTATATTTTTAATTTTTATTTTTTTAATATTAGTTCTAGTTTATTAACTTTGTATCCCAGCTGTATCCTGCTCCCTCATTCCCTCCCAATGCCACCCTCCCTTCCTCATCCCTTCCCTGCCCCTTTCCAAGTCCAGAGATAGGGGAGGTCCTCCTCCCCTTCCATCTGACCCTAGCTTTTCAGGTCTCTTCAGGACTGGTTGCAATGTCCTCCTCTGTGGCCTAGCAAGGCTGCTCCTCCTTCAGGGGGTGGGGGGGTGGAGTAGGTCGAAGAGCCAGCCATTGAGTTCATGCAAGAAATAGTCCCTGTTCCCCTTACCAATTGGATACTGAGCTACCATGGGCTACATCCAAGTAGGGGTTCTAGGTTATATCCATAAATGGTCCTTGGTTGGAGATACAGTCTCATAAAAGACCCCTGTGCCTTGATATATTAGGTCCTTGTGGAGTGATAAAGAATTTTGAAACCAGAATCATTGAGACAGGCACTTAATTAACATCATGTTTTTTTAAATGAAATGTATTTTTGCTATATTATTTTTGTTCTAACATTGATTTTATGCAGTTAATTATAATAAATGTGAACTCATGTTCCAGCTTTTTATGTAAATCATTTTAGAAATCTAAGTAAAAATAGTGTCTCAGTAATCTGAGTAACATTTAAGGTATTTTGTGCTTTAGGAAAAAGGGACAATCTTCTATGTCTCAAATATTGTGTGGTCTTTTCTGTTTACATACTATCTTTTTGTTGGAATATATAAATTAAACTATATACCAGGAGAATAAATACTGAGAACTTCTAACTCAGTCAAAATGTGTCCTTAAATTTTTAATGCTATATTAAATGAAATGTTTTTATACTAAAGACTCTTTTAAAGATATATTGAAAATATTATAGGACATTCACAATTCATTTAATCTGTGCCAGGAAATGCTAACTAAAACAAACAGAAACTTCTTACTCAGAAAAGCAAACTGGACGAACATCAGAAGAGGGAGAAAACAGGGAACAAGACAGGAGCCTACCACAGAGGGCCTCTGAACGATTTTAAACAACAGTGCATCAAGCCAGATGCTGAGACTCATAACCAAACTTTGGGCAGAGTGCAGGGAATCTTATGAAAGAAGCGGGGGAGGTCTAGAAAGACCAGGAAATGTCTGGAACTCCATAAGGAGAGCAACAGAACCAAAAATATCTGCCCACAAGGGTCTTTTCTGAGTCTGATACTCCAACCAAGGACCACTCATGGAGATAACTTTGAATGCCTGCACAGATGTCGCCCATGGCAGCTCAGTCTCCAAGTGGATTCCCTAGTAAAGGGAACTGCGAATGTCTCTGACACAAAATCATTGGCTGGCTCTTTGACCAAATCCTCCCTGAGGAGGGAAGAGCCTTACCAGGCCACAGAGGATGATGATGCAGCCAGTTCTGGTGACACCTGATAGGCTAAGGTCAGAGGGAGGGAAAGGAGGACCTCCCCTATCTGTGGCTGTGGGGAAAGGCATAGTAGGAGATGAGGGAAGGTGGTATTGGGAGGGGAAGAGAGAGGTGGCTATAGATGGGATACAAAGGGAATAGACAGTAATTAATATAAAAAAGAAAAAGAAGAAAGATCAGCAGATGCACTGTTTGATATGATCCAGGCGCAAGGACATGAGGCTTGCAGTCAAATAGAACAGAATTGTTCTCATTAAGTAGTTGCTTTTATTTTTCTGAGTGCTGAATTCAGATAACTAATAAAAAGGAATAGACAAGAGCATTTACAAATAAGTATGGTTTGACAATAGTAAAATATGTTTTTTGTTGTTTTGAAGCTATTTTAATCATGAAGTAATCCACTCTTACTTCACATCATTTGCAGTGTAAATATATGTAAGCTTTTGGTTTGTATTCTTTATTTTGTATTCCTCTTTTTCTTATAACTAATGATATATTCTCTTTTTCAGCATTTTGTTTTATTGTGTTTGGATGCATCCCAATAAATTGAACACACTTAGAAATAGACCTATGTTCCAATGGGAAAAATTTGTTTTCTGTAATTGTGCATTTATATGCATGGGCATGGAAGGTTCCTATAGTTGTATTTCTGTGTGTATATGTATGTGTGTTTACAGAATACCATCTCTATCACAATATTCTTAAGTGATTCAATGACAAGAGCATTGTGTTTCCTGAATAGCTTACTGTAGAGTAAATGGTTTTATAGGCTAGTAATATACTAATGCCTCTTTAAATAGATTAAAATATTTTGAACATCCCTGTTCATTTATTGCAAAATTTATCAATGATATCTTTTAAATCATAGTTGTTTATATAAATAGTATAGGAAATGTCTAAAATTAATTATACCCCCATGCTATATTGACAGTGGATTCTCTCACAACAGGGTCAATAGATTGAAGAATACTTTTTGAAACCTGAAAGCTTTTAAATACTAAATATCTTAAAACAAGAGGAGAAACAGCTACAGCTTAGGGCCCATTGAAGAGTTGTATGAAATGCTAATACTATAAAAAAAAAAACTTCCTAAAGCATATACATATATGAAGGCCCTCTAAATGAAACCTCCAAAAATGGATGAATTATGGCCTTCTTGTCACCAACTGATGTTTTCAAGAAAATAATTTGGTTATATCTAATTGAGTTGTTGGATAAAGGGTCCCATTGGAATCCCCAAAACCCAAGTTGTTGTCAAGAAAGTCACAACAAGTGACAGTTACTAAAGGTAACAGATACATAGCTAACGAAACCTGGAGATATTGAGTTAGTGCTTTAATAAAACGTTCACCACCAAATTCCATTGTCTTTAGTGCAGCAATGTACTACGCATACTCTCAAAATAGACAGATAAACACCAGATCAGCCACAAACACTTTATCTACATCACTGTACAGCCAATAAGATACGCTAGTGCAATGGTGGCACAAAGCTCGTGAGAGTAACCAACGAATAATTGATTTGACTTAAGACCACTTCTTGAGATAGAACTCATTCTCAGCAGTGCTTGGGGTACCAAGAACATGAGACTAGATAGCCTAGAGAACTAAGGTAATATGAAATAATACTGGTCTGAAACAAGAAAAATAATAGTAATAAAATGGATCCTAATAATATTTTGCTTTACTTACAGATCAGTGCCCTGTTGAGCTCTCATCAGAAAGGCTTCCTCTTGTAGCAAATGGGAACAAATACAGAGACGGACAGCTAGACACCGTACAAAGAGTGAGAGGTTTTTGTAGTACTTACTGCTAAATGAAATAGCAAACCCCTGTGGAAGAGGTCAGAGAACCCTGAGAAAGAGGAGACAGAAAGAATGTAAGAGCCATAAGGGATGGAGAAAAGACAGCAAGGCCCTGTAAATCAACGTGAGTAAATCTTTTTTGAATGCACAAAGACTGAAGCAGCAAGCACTGGGCCTACATAGATCCGCACTCAGTCATGCGCATGGTTATTATGGCTTCCAGTTTAGTGTTTCTCTGGAACTTCTGAATGTGGGAAACGGCATATCTGTGATTCTTCTGCCTTTTCTTGGGCTCTTTTATTTTTCTGTTGGTTTGTCATATCCAACTTTGATGTGATAGTTTTTTTTATGTTATTACATTTTGCTATATTAAAATGGATGGATGGATGGATGTGGATGGATGATAGGTGAAAAACCCATTCAATAGAGTAAAAGTTAATAACTGAACTATCTTTATACTTGCTTAGAGAGTAAAATCAATTTTTCTCCAATAAAACGGCATTGGATATATCAAAAATTACAGGGAAGACCACATATTCAGGAGTAATTAAACAACATCTAATGGACTCCATATTTAAGTGTTTTTTCTCTGTGAATGTATGTGTTTCTATTTGGTTACTGTTTTGTTTTGGTTTTGCTTTTCTTTCTTTTCTTATTTGGTGGTGTTTTTGTTGGTGGTGATGGTTTGTAGTGATTTGTTGTTTTACTGGCTTTTGTTTGTTTCTTGAGAAAGAACTTAAAGTTTGGTATGAAGGGTAGAAAAGAGAACCTGGATGGACTTGTGAGATGTAAAAAATATAATAAAAAATTAATTTAAAATTGTTTAAAATATAAAAATTAATATAAAATATTTCATATTCGATAAGACCTAGATTTTTATTTCAGAATATAGTCATTGAAAGAAATGATTGTAGCTATCCTATGGTTTTTGAAGAAGAAGTATATTTAATGAATTTTAATTCTTGTCATTAGAATAAAATGATAATTTAAATTATATTTTACTTATTGCCACTGCAGATGTGCATATGGAATACTGTAGTCGCCCATGACTACCAATAGTAACCGCCTGCACAAAGGACTGGGAATTAAAAGAGACAGAGAACACGAAGAAGTGACACCAAGACAGTATTCTGATCAAGGTGCCATCTTTATTACAGAGTAAACCACTTATATAGGTTTCCAAGTAAACATATCCAAGCAAAACAGGAAAATTAAC
>CM053751.1:32989830-33007368 GCA_028658305.1 Pachyuromys duprasi
ATATACTCACTTATATAGACCTATAGGATAGGAAGGTCAAACTGAAATCTGCACACCTAGGGAGGATATACAGGAAGGAGGACCCAGGTTGGTATGATCAATGCTCATTTGGATGAACAAATGGGATGGACATTGAGTGGAGGAGAAAACAAGCAACAGGACAGGAGCTTGCCAAGGAGGACCTCTGGGGGTGGGGTGGGGTCAATGTAGCGATGTATCAGAGCAGATATTAAGATTCGCGATCAAGCCTTTGGCAGAGGGCAAGAAGTGATGATAGAAATGTGGGAGGTTGGTGAGACTTGGGGAGAACAAGAGCTCCAGAAACATCAAACTGAGCAGGGCACAGGGGTCTTGTATGAGACGGTTTCTACAACCAAGGATCATGTGTAGATGTGGCCTGGAACTCCCGCTCAGATGGGGCCCATGATAGCTTGGTGTTGGACTGAAGGCCCTAGTGAGGGAAACAGGGACTGTTTCAGTCATGAAGTTGATGGCTGACTCTTTGACACTCCCCCATACAAGCCGGGGAGTATCAGCCTGGCTAGATCCCAGGGGAGGATATTGCAGCCCTCCCTGAGGAGACAGGATGAGCTGGGGTTGGATGGAAGGGGTGGAGGTCCTCCCCATTTGGTGGACTTGGAGGGGGCGGGGAGGAGGGAGATGAGGGAGGGAGTGTGGGAGGGAATTAATGAGGGGGGCTATGCCTGGGATGCAAACTACCTAACCTGTGATTGATATGAAAATAAATAAATTTATAAAAAAAGAATAAAAATTATTTTTAAAAAAATCTGACTTCTTTTCAAACATTTTGCAAGTCAGACTAGTAAAAGTCTCTTGTGGAACAAAGAATACACAGAAATTTTTAGCCAGGGATGTTCTTCATAACCTTCAAAATAGGGGGAAATATATAATTTTCTTTAAAAGACTACAATAGAGAAGGCTTTGACAATAGAAGTATTAAAATATCAGATAGTAGAAATAGAAAGAGAGGAAGGTCGAAGAAGTGAATCCACAGAGCTGACTACTGACCCTTGCACTTGTTTGCCTTCATTCTGTCTTACTGTAATGAAGAGGAATTTTCAATGACAAGCATGATTGCCCTCACAAGGGTCACATCCAAAGATCTTCTAGGTCTGTGTAATCTGGCTGGAATGTAGATATGCCACACATCTTTAATCCCTCTGGTTGGAATACAGGTAAATCTTTATTACACACCTTTAATCCCAAACAATGTCTAATTGAGGAGCAAACAAAGTGAAGAATCAGAGAAAGACTTGACAGAATTAGTCAGAGAGAGGATATGCCCAACTCTCGGGTGAACAAACAGGAAAAAAAGACTACTTAAGAGCACTGCAGGGAGAGAGAGAGAGAGAGAGAGAGAGAGAGAGAGAGAGAGAGAGAGAGAGAGAGAGAGAGTTGAGTTTGGTGCAGTTCAGATAAGTACATTTGAGTTCCATTCAGTTCATGCAGTGTCATTAATTTTGTGGAGTTCAAAGGCAGTTTTTCCAAGCAGAGTAACTCAGTGAGAAGCAGAGAGAAACCAGTTTGAATCAGGCAGCTTGAAGAGGAGATTTGAGTCAGAACAGCTAAGCTAAAACAGCCAGCCACAGTTTAGAAAATATTAGAAAGTGTGAGCTTATTCAGCGGTTGGTATCTGAGGCTGAAGACATTCTAGGCTTAGGTTACAAATGGAAGCTGGAAGCTGAAGCCTTCAAAGTCGAGGCTTGCAGAAGATTAGCTTGTATGGATGCTAGAATCTTCCAGGCCTAGGCCCAGGGATATTTAGATAAAACACTATTCTCAGTCAAAGCCATGTATTAGCAAAGCTTGAGTAAAGTTCTCATCTCATCCACTCCTCAGAGTAAACAAAAACAACATTTACACTCCAGTGTGAGCAAATTCAAGTGAGGAACTAATCAACTCATCTGCCAGGGAAGATTACCCAAAAAGAAGTTTCTCCAATTTATTCTCTCCATTTTTATAGTTTCTTTTCATTTGATTTTCATATTATGTGTACTTTATTGTTTCATGTTAATGTCAATACTTCATTTGCCATTATTTTTACAAAAATTCAAATGGATGGAAAATGGAAACATATAGAAGTATGTATATACTGCTAAGCTATATTCAACAAAAAAATGTCTACAAACACACAAACACAATACATGAATTTAGTCAAGTATGTTAGTTCTGATAATATTTGTTCCCACTTTAGGATTTTTATAAAATATTTATTCACTTTGCACTCCATTCATAGCCCCATTCCTCCTCTCCTCCCAGTCTCACTGTTCCTCCATCTTCCTCCTGTGCTCCCTCACCTACTCCTAAGAAAAAGGGAGTCCTCCCAACCCACACCAGCACATCAAGTCATATCAAGACTGAATACACGTTCTTCCCCTGTGGCCTGGTGAAGCACCCCTGTCAGTGAAAGTGAACAAAAAGCAGGCAATGGAGCCTAAGTCAGAGGCTACATCCCCTCCCATTTCTAGGGGATACACATGAAGACATGAAGAGTTACACCTTGGTATTGTGAAAGGTGCTGTTTTCCTAATTTATTTCTCAGCAGCTTTTCATATGTACAAAGGAAGACTACTGAGGTATTATTATTATTATTATCATCATCATCATTATTTTAGTTAATTTTGTATCCAGCTGCTTTGCTGAAGATGTTTATCAACTCTAGGAGTTCTTTGGTAGAATTTTTGGGGTAACACTCCACTTGGACTTTAGTATGAAAGAGACACTTAAAGTAAAGCAACACAAATCTTTTCAAATCACAAGAATTTCTCAATGGGAGATTCATACATCACACTTGCCTTGAAAGATGACCAGATAAGTGAAAAGAGTTAAGCAGTAATGGTCACATGCTTCACTTAGTTGTGAGAAACTAGATTGAAAGCCTAAGAATCCAATTGTTCCACTAGATCAATGACATCCTTTCAGTGTTTTATGAGCCATTGAGAATCTTGGGTTTGGAACAGCAGTTATTCAGGCCACACAGCACTTTGCATTCCACACAGCAGTCTCTTAAAAATGTATATTATCTGCTGGACATGGTAGAGCATGCCTGTTATCCCATCACTAAGGAAGGCAGAGGAAGTTCTCTGTGAGTTCGAGGCCAGCCTGGTCTACAAAGTAAGGCTACATAGAGAATCCCTGTCTTGGAAAGAAAGAAAGAAAGAAAGAAAGAAAGAAAGAAAGAAAGAAAGAAAGAAAGAAAGAAAGAAAGAAAGAAAGAAAGAAAGGAAGAAAGAAAGAAAAGTCTATTATCCACACAAGAAAAATATGCATTTCTTCTTTTTCTGAGTTAGACCTATTTTGGTTGGCATGGAGATCTCCACTTCCATCTGTTGCCTTGTAAAAGAGACAATTGTATTCTCTTTTTACCTAAATGAACTGCATTTTCTTATCCATTCTTTAGTTAATGAATATCTAGGATGATTGTGTACCCCAGCTATTGCAAACAGTGCTGAAAAAAAATTTAAAAAGAGTATGAAAACAAGCAGAGTTAGATCCCTTCAGCAACAGGAGTGGAAACAGTGAAGCCAGATGGCATAGTAGTTTGCAGCTTTGGGGGGAACTTCTACATGATTTTCTAAACTGACTGCAACAGTTTATATTCTGCCAACAGCATAAGGGTTATATTTCTCCACATCCTTGTCAGCATTTGTCATTTGTTTTCTTGATGATATCCATTTTGACTATGGTGAGAGAGACAGCTGATGTTCCTTTGATTTCCATATCCATGATGGCAAATGTGATGGCCATTTTAAATGTCTTTAATGGTGATTTGTATATTTTTTGCTTTTTGTTTTTCCTTTTGGGTACAAAATTTACTAGGAAATTATAAATCTCCTGGATATAGAGTAAATTGGGGACTCTTTGATTTCCTCAGACCCTTAAAAATTGTCCCATAGTTGTGTACATAGGATGGAGTAAACACATTTAATATATAGTATGTATGTGAATGAAAATGTCGCATAACTCATATTTTCATAATTAGCATGCCCTAGTAAAATAAATAGAAAGTGAAAATCAAGAAGGATGCTAAATAAATAAGATTGTAAACGGAACATAAATGATTTGAACTCTCATTTCACAAAAATTAAATCAGGTCACTCTCAAATTGGCCCAACCTAATGTCCAGAGGAAACATTGAACGACAAAACAAAAGCAATGATTAAGTCTTAACAAATGTTGTCTTTAAAATTCTATAAATGGCACATAATTGGTTATGTTCTTATTGCTGGTACTTGTGAGGTAAGACTGGGAAACTAGCAGTTCATTTGCATCCTCAGGTACACTGCAGCTTCCAGGGAAACCTGGACTATGAGTAACGCTGGCCTCAGGCCCATATCTTCCCTAACTACACACATATGCGTGCACACACACACATACACACACACACACACACGCACACACGAAGTTATGTAAAACATATATTGTTAAGGACACAATAAATTAAAATTATGAATAAAAGTTATGCAGATGACTGATTAATGTTAATAGCATGTGAAATAATATTTTAAAAGAGGAAGAGTGTGGCTAGAGACATGCTCAGATCGGAAATTCAAGAGCACCATCAGTGGTTCATGATCATCTATGACTCCACCTTCACGGAATATAATACCCTCTTCTGACCTCTGCATGCATCAGGCATGCACATGGTACACATGTATGACAACAAGCAAAACAGCCATCCTACATATGGAGGTAAATACATCAAGTAAATATTCTAATAGATATTTAATAGCTAAAACTACGGTTAAACAAGACAATAAAGTGAGAACATTAGAAAATTATTTCAAAGTATATTTAGTAAATAAAATAAAAATTCCCCACAAGAATGGAGATTATTCAAAATGTTTGGAAGTACGTAAAAAGGCATGTACACTAAAGATGAGACAGAAAAATTAGTCACAAAATTATGGCAGCTCAATAAAATAGCAGAAAACTTGACAGCCATAAACTCCAATGCTTATCTTTTATCCCCTTTTTCCTGCCTTTTTTTCTCTCTTGAATTTTCCAAGGAACAAGTCGAAATGATCATGTATTAAATTTGTGAAGCATTTGAATTGTGTTTCACTAAGTTACTGAAGATGGTAAAATAATTTTCAATAAGCAAGACAATATTAAAAATACACTATTACTCTTAGAATTTTTAGTAAACTGCTTGCATTTTTCATAATTAATGAATATAATGAACATAAAATGAAACCAAATATATTTATAATTGGATTACTTGTAAAGATTCTTCAACATGTATATAAAGTATGTTATATAACCTAAGAATGCATGATTTATTACTATTTCAATTAATTATGATAATCTTCAATTTCTTCCTTGTTTTTACTCAGTATCTATATTACCCCAAACTATAATTTGCCTATTCCTGTTTATATTTTCAACCTTACTTCAATCTTTTCCAAATATATATAAATAAAGGTTGAGACAAATTTTTAATATCAAAAGCTTAGTTTTACAAATATTATCTCCACTAAGTTTTAGTGTAATTTTATTGGTTAGGTATTTACTATAATCTGCTTTTTTTTAAATGGAAAAAAATCAGGTATAAAGGGTAATATAACTTACCTACATGGAGGAATCTGATGAAATACAGATTTATTTATTTATTTTTTAATGTAATTTATTTATTTTTATATCAATCACAGGTTAGGTACTTTGCATCCCAGACGTAGCCCCCTCCTTCATTCCCTCCAACTCTACCCATCTCTCCCTCATCTCCTCCCTGCCCCCTCCAAGTCCACTGATGGGGGAGGACCTCCTCCCCTTCCATCTGACCCCAGATCATCTTGTCTCCTCAGGGCTGGCTGCAATGTCCTCCCCTGGGATCTAGCCAGGCTGTTACTCCCTGGCATGTATGGGGTAGGGTCAAAGAGCCAGCCATCGAGTTCATGACAGAAACAGTCCCTTTTCCCCCTACTAGGGTCTTCAGTTGGACACAGAGCTACCATAGGCCACATCTGAGCGGGGGTTCTAGGCCATATCCATACCTTGTCCTTGGTTGGAGAAACTGTCTCATATAAGACCCCTGTGCCCTGCTCAGTTTGGTCTTTGTAGAGCTCTTGTTCTCCCCTAGTCTTACTAACTTCCCCTATTTTTATTATTATTTCCCGCCCTCTGCCGAAGGCTTGGTTATGAGGCTTAATATCTGCTAAATTGATTCTTTCAGAGGCCCTCTTTGGTATGCTCCTGTCCTGTTGCTTGTTTTATCCTCCATTCAATGTCCATCCCATTTGTTCATCTAAACGAGCATAAGTGAGTATATACCATATGTTTCTTTCTGCTTTTGGGATACCTCACTTAGGATGATCGTTTTCAGGTCCCTTATGCAAATAAACTGTCTGTAATCAGAATCTATGTTCCTAATTGCCATTCTCTAAAGCCCTTTGTGACTTCCTGAACAAGTGGAAACTGAAAAAAATCCAACCTTCTCTGATGCCGTGTTTAGACATGTCTTAGGAAAATACTTTAATCAAGATTACATTATATTAGGTTAATTAACTGTGTGTTAAGAATGAGAAGAGTATTGTTTTTCGTTAGAAGAAGTAAAAATTGCTAATGGGCTAAGTAAAATATTTATGGAGTTTTTATTAAACTGTCTCATTTAATTGTGTACACTGGCTTGACTAATTTTGTCTCTGGGAAATTACACTGTAAATTGTTTTTATTTTTAGTAGCTCTTAAGTAAGATTTTGTGATGAATAGAAATTTACAAAAACAAGAATAAATAAATAAGCAAACAAACATGGCTTTCCATTTATTTCAAATTGTCTGAAACAAAGTTTACATTCAGCTTTGGGTTAATAATATAAATATTTTTTTTCTTAATCCAAATGACATTCACAGATATACATGAAGTATCAATTATCCTCACAATGAAAATTCAGGATGAAAGAATTGCATTTGGTAGGAAATATCCAGCAAATGATCATGTACTGAAGGCCTGCTTCTCAGGCTGGTAGAGGAAGATAATGGCTTATAATATACCTACCTTCTGGCTTAATCCATATATTACATTATCAATGGATTCCTAATATATTCACTTTACAGTGTGATGGTGGGAAGTAGCTTATGAAGGCCCATTTAGAAGAAGCAAGTCACTGGACTGTGTGTGGAGAACTATTTCCCACTGACTTGCTTTGTTCTTTGTATCTTCTCCATCATGAGATGGTCCACAATGTGATTCCTGCTGTAACTATCTTTATTTTCATGGTTAGACCCAGAGGCAATGAATCCTCATGACTATCAACTAAAGAACATTACATTGCAAAATCCTTCACTACTGTAACTTGCTTTTTTTTTTTAAACCACAAAAAAAGATGACCCAAACAATTGAATCATTTAAAAACATATTGGTTTTAACAATTAATACCACAAATTAAGTGACTTGAAAGTGCATTAAATAAGACTTTCTTTTAGGCCTAGGTTTTATATGTTTATGTAAAATGCTTAGGACACTGTAAGATATGCATATTTATACATTTGGAGTCATATATTTTGAATAATTAACTTAAATTCAATTACGTTTTCATGAGACATTTTCTCAAAATCAGATTCTAACTTTTGTCATGTTAGTCCACAGATAAAATTCCATCAGTCAGAAAGCTGACCTAGAAAGTTCAAAATTTTAAGGCTAGACTGGGTTACAGAGCACCTTGCCTCAGAATCAATAAATCAAATCCACACAACCAAACAACCTTCTAACATTAACAAAGCTTAAAATATAAATCACTCAGAACTTTATAATACATACATTTTTGTTAAAATATAAATTTTCAAAATGTAAGTGAACTAATTATTTTATTCACTAAACTTGTGATTTCTTCATGTATGAAACACATGTAAAATTATAACTCAAAACATATGTATATATTCTTAAACATACATGCAAAATAAACTAACGAAAGTAAAAAAAACAGCTGCCTTTTGCTTGTGCAAACACATATACACAAAAATGCACATTGAATTAAATGTCATAATATAAAAAGAAAGAAGTATATAATAAAATAATCAACCTAAGATATTAAATATGATATATATTTATTGTAGGGTCCTTGTGTACATGCAGTACTTATACGTATGCTCAGTAGATTTCAACTATATCATATGTAATTAATAACTATAGTTATTATTATAATATTTATTTAACAATTCATTTATTAAAAACATCTTCCATTATGCCCACATTTCTAATTTTTAAGGGTGTTTTATTTTCCATTTTCTTTTCTATTTTGTATTTGGCTTACTCTTTTTTCTTTTCTTTCTTTTTTTCTTTCTTTCGTGCTTTCTTTCTTTCAGAGACAGTATATACCAGAACCCTGGTAGATTCGGTGCTCCATAGAGATCAAGGATACAAGGCACATACCTAAACATAATACAGGCAATATACAGTAAGCCTATAGCCAACATCAAACTGAATGGAGAGAAATTTAAAGCAATACCACTGAAATCAGGGACAAGGCATGGTTGCCCACTCTCTCCATATCTCTTCAACATGGTACTTGAAGTCCTAGTTAGAGCAATTAAACAAGTAAAGGAGATCAAGGGGATACAAATCCGAAAGGAAGAAGTCAAAGTTTCATTATTCACATATGATAAAATAGTATACCTGAGTGACCCCCAAAATTCAACCAGAGAACTCCTTCAGCTGATAAATACTTTCAGCAAAGTGGCTGGATACAAACTTAACTCAAAAAAAAAATCTGAAGCCTTGTTGTATACCCAAGATAAAAGGGCAGGGAAAGAAATCAGGGAAACAACACCTTTCACAACAACCAATAATAACATAAAGCACCTTAGAGTAAATCTAACCAAGCAGGTAAAGACCTGTTTGAAAAAGAAAAGAAAAGAAAACAAAACAAAACTTCAAGTCCCTGAAGAAAGAAATTGAAGAAGATTTCAGAAGATGGAAAGACCTCCCGTGCTCATGGATTGGTAGGATTAACATAGTGAAAATGGCCATTCTGCCAAAAGCAATCTACAGATTCAATGCAATTCCCATCAAAATATCAACACGATTCTTTATAGACCTTGAAAAAAAATATCAACTTCATATGGAGAAACAAAAAAACCAGATTTTCCAAAACGATCCTGTACAACAACAGATCATCAGGAGGTATCTCCATCCCTGATCTCAAGCTGTATTACAGAGAAAAAGTAGTAGAAATTGCATGGTATTGGCATAGAAGCAGAAAGGTAGATCAATTGCACTGAATAGGACAACCAGAGACGAACCCACACACCTATGAATACTTGAATTTTGACAACGAAGCCAAAGCCACCCAATGGATAAAGGACAGCACTTTCAACAAATGGTGCTGGTTCAACTGAATTTCTACAAGCAGAAAAATGAAAATAGATCCATATTTATCACCCTGCACAAAACTAAAGTCCAAGTGGATCAAAGAACTCAAAATAAAACCAGACACACTAAATCGGTTAGAAGAAAAAGTGGGGAAGAGCCTAGAACTCATTGGCACAGGAGACAACTTCCTGAACAGATCACCAACAGCACAGGCTCTAGAGCAACCATCAATAAATGGGACCTCATGAAAATGAAAAGCTTCTGTAAAGAAAAGGACACTTTCATCAGAAAAAAAATGACAACCTACAGATTGGAAATGATCTCCACCAGCCCTACATCTGACAGAGGGTGGATGTCCAGAATATATAAAAAACTTAAGAAGTTAAAAGGCAATAAATCAAGCAATCCAACTTAAAAAAATGGGGTACCTCGCTAAAAAGAGAATTCTCTCTAGAAGAGTATAGAGTGACAGAGAAACACTCAAAGAAATGCTCAATGTCCTTAGGCATCAGAGAGATGCAAATCAAAACAGCCCTGAAATTTCACCTTACACCCATCAAATTGGCTAAGATCAAAAACTCAAGTGACAATACATTCTGGAGAGGTTATGTAGAATTGGAAAACCTCCTCCATTGCTGGTTGGATTGTAAACTTGTACAACAACTTCGGATATCAATCTGGTGTGTACTCAGGCATTTAAGAATACTGCTTCCTCAAGATCCAGCTATACTACTCCTAGGCATATATCCAAAAGACGCTGAAGTACACAGCAAGAACTCAACCGTGTTTGTAGCAGCTTTATTTTTAATAGCCAGCCTGGAAACAATCCAGATGTCCCTCTATTGAGGAATGGATACAGAAATTGTGATACTTTTACACAATGGAATACTACTCAGCAATTAAAAACAAGGAAATTGTGAATTTTGCAGGCAAATGGTGGGATCTAGAAATGATCATCCTGAGTGAGGCATCCCAGAAACAGAAAGCCACACAGTGTATATACTCACTTATAAGTGGGTACTAGACTTATAAGTTAGAATAAACATATTGAATCTGTATACCTAAAGAAGATAAACACGAAAGAGGGCCTGGGGTAAGATGATTAATCCTTATTTAGAAAGACAAATGGTATGGACATCCGAAGTAGGAGAAAACAAGTAACAGGACAGGAGCCTACCTCAGAGTGCCTCTGAAATTCTCTACCTGGCAGTGTAGATGCGGAGACTCAACCAAACCTTTGCAGAATGCAGGGAATCATATGAAAGAAGGGGGAGTTAGTATGAACTGGAGAGAACAGGAGCTCCACAAAACGAAATATATGAGGGCACAGGGGTCTTCTGTGAGACTGTTTCTCCATCTGAGGAACATGCACGGATATATACTGGAACCCCTGCTCAGATGTAGCCTGTGATAGTTCAGTATCCAGGTGGGTTTCCCTAGTAAGGGAAACAAGGATTATTTCTGACATGAACTCAATGAATGGCTCTTTGACCCCCCGTGGGTAGAGCAGCCTTGCTAAGCCACAGAGGAGGACATTGCAACCAGACCTGAAGATTCCTGATAAGTTAGAGTCAGATGGAAGGGGAGGAATACCTCCCTTATCAGTCAACTTGGAAGGGGACAGGGAGGAGATGAGGGAGGGGGGTGGGATTGGGAGGAAAAGAGGGAGGGAGCTAAGGCTGGGATGCAAAGTGAATGACCTGTGATTAATATAAAAAATAAAATAATATAATATACTGATTAATTTGAAAAGTTACAAACCTAAGGGAAGAAAGTCCAAACTGGAGATCCAAATCCCAAGAGTTTAATCCTGAAATCATATTTACAAATTAGCAGTGTTCTGACTGTGCATATTGTATCTACATGTTTAGAAATATATCATATATATATACATATATATACATATATATATACATATATATATACATATATATACATATATATATATACACATATGTTTGAAGCAGTTAAAAGAAAAGAGGACACAAATTGGAGAAAGCAAAGCAGGTTCATGGGATGGATTGTAGTAAGGAAAGAGAAGTGAAGAGATGATGCATTTATATGACAATCAATAAAGAAAACTTTATTTTCTGTACCTCATGAAAGTTTCTCTAAAACTGACCACATATTCAGACATAAAGCAAGTCTCAACTGATACAAGAGGGATAAAGAAGTGCATCATTTCTCACCACCATGAATTACAAACTTAAGAAAGCTGAACAACTCTTTGTTGAATGATAAATGGGTCAGGAAAGAAAAAGAAAAAACTGCGAAGAACTCATACTAGGAATTTAATAGCACACCTGAAAGATCTAGAACAAAATGAAGTAAGCACATTCAGGAATAACAGACAGCATGAAATAATATAACTCAGGAATGAAAATATCTCAGGAAATCAATAAAATAGAGAACAAGTGAAAGAATCAATGAAAAAAGAAGTTGATTCTTTGAGAAAATCAAAAAGACTATCAAACTTTATACATATTAAAAAGAGAAAATATCCAAATAAACAATATCAGCAATGAAGAGGAGGACATAATAACAGACACTGAGAATATCCACAGAATCATAAGTATACATATTAGAATTTGTACACCAAGAAATTTGAAAACCAAAGAAGGGAAAATTGTCTAGATAAGTACCATCTTCCAAAGTTAAATCAAGATCAGATAAGCAAATCAAAGAGATCTAAATCCTGTAGAGAACTAGAAGCTGTCAGTAAGTCTACCAACCAATGAAATCTTAGAGTCAGATAATTATTGTGCAAAATTCTTTCAGACTTTCAAGAAGAGTTAGCATTAATACTCCTCAAATTACTCTGCAAAAATAGAAACAAAAGGTGCATTGACAAATTTACTTTATCAGACCACAGTTACCTTGATACTTTCACCACATAAAAACCCAGCAGTAAAAGAGAATTATGGACTAATTTCTCTTCTGAACATTGGTGCAAAAATACTCAAAAAAATAATTGCAAACCAAATTCACAAACAGTTAAAAAGATCATCTATCAAGTTGGCATCATCTCAGAGATGCAAGAACAGTAAAATGTACCAAAAATATATTCACCATGTAAATGAATTGAAATAAAACAAACACATAATCAGCTCATTAGATTTCGGAAAAGTTCAGTAACAAAATCCTACACCTTTTCTTGACAAAATTACTGGAGAGATTAGGGATACAAGGAACATATAATCACAATAAACGAAGTTTACATGAAACCCACAGCCAACATTAACTGAAATGGAGAGAAATTCTAAGCACCTCTAAATTCTAAGCACCACTAAAATCAGAAGCAGACAAGTATACCCACTATCTTTAGACCTGCTCAATATAGTAGTTGAAATCTTCCTAGAACAATTAAGATATCTAAGGAGATCAAGGGGGTACAAATTGGAAATAAAAGGGTAAAATACCTTTAATTGTAGATGATACTACAGTATACATAAAATATCCTAAAAATTCTAGAGGGGAATTCAAAAGCTGATAATCTCTTTCAGCAAAATGGCTGGGGGATAAATAGTTAATTCACAAAGATCAGTAGTCTATGAAAATGCAAATGACAAAGGAACTGAAATAGAAATTAGGGAAATAACTTACCTTTCACAAACACATAAACTAATGGAAAATGTCTTGTGGTAATTCTATCCAAGAAAGAGAAAAACAGTGTTATAGAAAAACTTCAAGTCTTTAAGAAAGAAATTGAAGAACACATCAGAAGGTGAAAAGATCTCCCATGTTCATGAATTAACATAGGATTAATGTAGTAAATGGTCATCTAACTAAAAATTCTGCATATTCAATACAATCCCCATTTAAAAATCCAATACAATTCACCACAGATCATAAAAGGCCAGTTCTCAAGTTTCATAAGAGAATTTTGATGACTGCTTCTATTTCCTTGGGGGATACAGGAATATTCTATTTCTCCTGATCTTGATTTAATTTTGGTTAAGGGAATCTACCAAGAAAGTTGTCCATTTCATTTAGATTTTCAAATTTTGTGGCATAGAGGCTTTTGTAGTAAGCCCTAATGATTGTTTGGATTTCCTCTGTGTCTGTTGTTATGTACCCTCTTTTCTTTCTGATTTTGCTGATTTGGAAAGTTTCTCTCTGCTTTTTAGTTAGTTTGGCTAAGGGATTGTCTATCTTGTTAATTTTCTCAAAGAACCAGCTCTTGATCTCATTGATTCTTTGAATTGTTTTCGTTGTTACTAATTCATTGATTTCAGCTTTGAGTTTTATTATTTCCAATACTCTACTCCTCTTGGGTGGGTCTGCTTTTTTTTCCCTCCTAGGGCTTTTAAGTGTGCCATTAATTGGCTTGTATGAGCTGTCACCAACTTCTTTCTAGAGGCTCTTAGTGCTATGAATTTTCTTCTAAGCACTGCTGTCATTGTGTCCCATAAGTTTGGGTAAGTTGTGCCTTCATTTTCATTGAATTTTAGGAAGTCTATTTACTTTTTTCATTTCTTCCCTGACCAAGTTGTCATTGAATAGAGAGTTGTTTATTTTCCATGTACATGTACGCTTTTTGTTACTTTACTTCTGTTATTGTTGAGTCTAGCTTCAGGCTGTGATTTTCTGATAGGATACAAGGGCTTATTTCTATCTTCTTTTATCTGTTGAGGCTTGCTTTGTGCCCAACTATAGGGTCAGTTTTGGAGAAGGTTCCTTGAGATCTGAAAAGAAGGTATACTCTTTTGAGTTTGGGTGAAAAGTTCTGTAGATATCTATTAGGTCCATTTGATTTAGGGCATCTGTAAGTGTCATTATTTCCCTATTTAGACACTGTTTAGATGATCTGTCCCTTGGTGAGAGTGGAGTTTTGAAATCTTCCACTATTAACACATTGGGACTGATGTGTGATTTAATATTTAACGTTTCATCTACACATGTAGGTGCTCATGTACGTGGGGCTTAGATGTTCAGAAATGTGATGTCATCCTGGTGGATTTTTTCTTTGATGAGAATGAAGTTCCGCGCCTCATCTTTTTTTGATTAATTTTGGTTGAAAGTCTATTATATTAGATATTAGGATAGCTACCCTGGCTTGTTTTCTGTGTCCATTTGCTTGAAAAACATTTCTCTAGCTCTCTACTCTAGGTAGTGTTCATCTTTGTTGCAGAGGTGTGCTTCTTGGATGCACAGACTGTTGGATCCTGTTTCTGCAACCATTCTGTTAGTCTGTGTCTTTTTATTGGCTAGCCAAATCCATTGATTTTGATAGATAACAGTGACCAATGAATGTTAGTTCCTTTTATTGTGGAGTTTCTGGTGTTATTGTTTTTCTTTGATTGTTTTCTTTGAATTTTTTGTTGTGAATTTATCTATATCTTGTGTTTTCTTGGATGTAGTTGTTTTTGTTGGATTGGAGTTTTCCTTCTAGTATCTTCTATAGAGCTGGGTTGCTGTGTAAATATTGTTTAAATTTAGTTTTGTCATGTATATTTTGTTTTCTCCATCTATGTTGCTGAAAGCTTTGCTGGGTATAGTAGTCTGGCTTGGCATCAGTGGACTCTTAGAGCCTGCATGACATCAGCACCCCCCTACCCTTCTGGCTTTTGTAGTTTCTGTTGAGAAGTCTGGTGTGGTTATGATATTTCTGTCTATATGTTATTTGTCCTTTTTTCCCTTGCTGTTTTAGTATTTTTTTTCATTGTTCCTTAGATTTAGTGTTTTGACTACTATGGGAAGTAACAAGTTTCTTTTCTGGTCTGGTCTATTTGGTGTTCTGTAGGCCTCTTGTATGTTTACGGACATCTCTTTAAGTTGCAAAAATCTTCTATGGTTTTCTTGAAAATATATTTTGGACCTTGGAGCCTGGATTCTTCTTTTTTGTCTATTCCTATTATTCTTAGATACTGTTCCTTCATAGCATCCTTGATTTCTTGTGGGTTTTTTTTTTTTGTTTGGAACTTTTCTCCTTTTAATTTTTCCTTGAGAGATGTGTTAATCTCTGCAAATTTATCTTCAGCACCAGAGACTCTTTCTTCATCTCCCACATTTCATTGGTGAGGCTTACCTTTGTGGGTCCTTATCTTTTCTCTACATTCTCCAGTGACAGGGTTTTCTATGTTTGTGTTTTATTTATTGATTATAATTCTGTTTTCATGTCTTGCATCATTTCCTTCATCTGTTTGAATATGGACTCCTGTCTTTCCATGATGGCCTCAATTTTTTTGTTCCATTCCTCTCCATATGCCAGTAATTGTGCCTCCATTTGTACCTCTAGTTGTTTAGCTGTAGTTGCCTATATTTCTTTTAGAGCTTTTTTCACTTCTTTATTTGCCTCTATTTGTGTGGGTATTTCTTTGAGAGCTTTGTTTCCTCTTTATATAACTCTAATAACTGGATAAGCATAGCTTTAAAATCGTTTTCCTGTGTTTCCGATGATTTAAAATATCCTTTGATTTTGGAGGTTGCTGATGAAGCTATGACATCCTGAATTTTGATGGATGTGTTCTTATGCTGACCTCTAGCCATCTGCTTATCTGTAATCTTTGCTATTTATTACTGGAGTCTGTACTTCAGTCTGGGTTTGTCTATATCTGGTGTCTGTAGTATTCTTCAGAAAGATGAGAGAGGTCCACTGGTTTGAGAGTTGATGTTGATATTTCAGCTGTAGCTAAGGGAGGAAGGTCGCAGGTGCACTAGTGTGGGGAGGCTGGTCAAGGGTAAGCTCAGGTAGGCTGAATATTCACTGGTCACTGTCCCTGGAAGTGTCTTCAGATGACCTGGATCCAAACAGTCTCAGCTCATGGTTTGTCCTCTCCTGCCCAGAAAGCCTCAGATGCGGTATGTGCTCTTCACTCACATCTTGAGTTTCCCTACAAGTATGTTTTAACATATACAAGACTATAAATGTAATAAACCACCTATTTGTACATAAAGACAAAATTATGTGGTATCAATACACTATGAAAAATCTTTTGGTAAAAAACCTGCCTTCATAATTAAACTCCTTGATAATATAGGGCTACACCTCAACAAAATCAATGTCATACGTAAATAATCTGTGGGCAACATTCTAGGCAAGAAACCAAGAAAACCTTAAAGTATTCCCACTGAAATCAGGAATGAGATGAAGATGTTCACTAACCCCTTCCTTTTGAATATTGTGCTATAAGTATTAACTGGAACCACAATGCAAGAGATGGGATTTAAAGAAATGAAAATAGAATAAAAAAATCAAACTAGTTTTATTTTCATGTGACATGAAATTCTACATATGTGGTCCCAACATTCAAAAGACATTAAGAAATGGAAAGACAATCATGACCATAGATTGACAGAATTATTATTGTGAAAATTGGCTTTATGCCAATAGTCACATATAGACTGACTGAATTCCCAGTCAAATTATGAATCTCCTTTTTTATTACAAAAACTGTCAAGTGTGATTTCATATAAAAAGCTTCCTAAAACAGCTAAGTAAGAAATCAACTGGGTAGAGAGGAAACTCATAAAATGGGAGAGAATCATTGACTACTTCACATCTGACAGGGTTAATAAGCATGTATATAAAGAGGTGAAAATAAAAATAGAGTCAAAAAAACAACAATAACCATAAAATGGACTTACAATGTGAAAAGAGAGCTCTCAAAAAGGAAGCTAAATTTGCTAAGAAATATCTCAAATAAAGTTCAGCATCCCAAGCAAGTATGAAAATACAAATACAAGCCACCTTGATATTCCCTCTTACCCATCAGAATGGGAAAGACAAAAACAGCAGACAACAATTGTTGGAGTAGATATGGGGGAAATAGGAAGTATTGGTTCATGGTTAGTGGAAATGTTTTTTTTTAATTTATTTATTTTTATCTCAATCACAGGTTAGGTACTTTGAATCCCAGGCGTAGCCCCCTCCCTCACTCCCTCCTACCCTCCCACTCCCTCCCTCATCTCCCTCCTCCCCGCCCCCTCCAAGTCCACCAACAGGGGAGGACCTCCTTCCCTTCCATCCAACCCCAGCTTATCCTGACTCCTCAGGGCTGGCTGCAAAGTGCTCCCCTGGGATCTAGCCAGTCTGTCACTCCCCAGCTTGTATGGGGGAGGGTCAAAGAGTCAGCCATCAAGATCATGACTGAAACAGTCCCTGTTTCCCTGAATAGGGTCTTCAGTCCTACACCGAGCTATCATGGGCCCCATCTGAGCGGGGGTTCCAGGCCACATCCACACATGGTCCTTGATTGTAGAAACCGTCT
>CM053751.1:33007868-33043474 GCA_028658305.1 Pachyuromys duprasi
CATGGTGTCCTGATTTTTGTTGGGTGAGTTCTTTTGCCGATTTCTGGGCATTTGTTTATATATAATCAGGGAGCCTGTTTAAGGGTGTACTTCAGTCTGAAACTGTCAGTCTCTTGTGTCAGGAGTATTCTTCAAGAAGATCAGGGATTTCCCGTGGTTTGTTATTGTTTTTTGTTGTCTCAGTTGAACTCCTTTGTGGGCTCTGTGTGTCTGGCTTCGTGCTCTATGCTAGAAGCTGTGAGCACTGCAGCCTGGTCACCCCTCTCGTCTGGAGGTCTCGCTCCTCAGTCTTTTGAGATGTCAGCTGGGGTCTTTGTGCTCAGCCTTGGACTTGTTGCTAAGGGCTCTCCCCTGGAATGGAGATTTGGCTACCCCTTCTGGGCCAGGGGCTGTGCACCACAGTCTGAGATGATATTTGGGGCACACACAATGGGTTTGGGTTGGTGTGCCTCCACTGAATGCAGGCCTGTCTGAAATGGTGCCCGAGGCCTTCTCTGTCTGTCCTGTGGACACACACAGGGACTGAGGTTTTGGCCCTCAGTGTGTGGTCTGGTCAAGATGGTCCCTGGGTTTTTTCCGTCTGGTGTGGCTCCTGAGATCCGTGCATGCCCACTGTGCACCTGTGGGTTGAAGCAGAACTCAGGTCCCTCCCAGACTTGCCCGAGGACTGCCACAGGGACTGAGGTTTTGCTGGAGGAAGTGTGTGGCTTGTGCCCTCAGAGTGCAAACTGGTCAACATGGTCCCCCGCCTTTCTCAGACTGGGGTGGTTCAGGCAATCGGTTCGTGCCCGTGGCACACCCGTGGGTTGAAGCAGAACCGGGTGCAGTGTGAGCTCGTAGGGTGCAGTTTGGTGAAAACGGTACCCAGTTCCTCCTCAGACTGCCTGCAAGACTGTGTGATCCAGTCTATTATGGAGGCTGCAGGCACCCAGCGTGGCTGCTTGTTCAGATCAGAGCTGTGTGCTGCTGGTCACCCGGAGGTTTTTCCGGGGAATAACTGGGTGTCCCTAGGGTTTTCCCACTTGATTTTCTCACTGTGGGAGTTCTGCTCACCTGGCAATCATGGATGCTGGCCTTTTAGGTCCCAGAGTTCAGTCTCCTGGTAGCTGCGTTGTTTCTGCTGTCCTACTCCTCAGACACAGTGTCCTCTAGTGGCAGCCATCTTGGATCTCCCTAAACATATATTTTTTAATTGCTGGCTTGTTGACCATACCACTCTCCCATGAGGGAGGAGCAGCCTTGCTAGGCCACAGAAGAGGACATTGCAGCCAGCCCTGAAGAGACATGATAAGCTAGGGTCAGATGGAAGGAGGGAGGTATTCCCCTATCAGTGGACTTGGAGGGGGGCAAGGAGAAGATGAGGGAGGGATGGAGAAAGTGGGATGGAATGAGGGAGGGGGCTTCAGTTGGGATACAAATGTATATAACCTGTGATTAATATAAAAATAAATAAAGTACTTAAAAACATATCTTTAAAATATAATCATAATATTAATAAGATATTCATAACCAAGGCATACAGTGATGAAAATGGCTTTGGTGATGACAAACAAATGAATATATGTGAATGTATATATCCATATTTTAAGGAATTTCTTTGTAGTTTTACAAAAATTCCTAAAAGATTTTTTTTTATATTTGGAAGTATTTATTTTGATGGATTATCAACGTGTAATTTAATTATAAATATAAGTAAATTATAAATATCTCTTTTCCTTTGTGAGAGTGTGTCTTACCAGCTTGACTAGCATTCACAATGATATCTTGGAATTCTTGGTGGTAACCTGTGATGATCTTTGGAGGGTTATGGCTACTAATACCATCTAATGAATTTGAGATGGTAGAGAAATGCATAAACAACTTGATGGTCTCATATTTGTTTGTTTTCTTTCAGAATAAAACATTAAAAATAACAGAAAAGGTACTATTTTATCATATTATTATTTGTACAAATGTGTTTGACTCATTAACATCTTTTCAAATGATATACTTGGGCTTTTGTTTTGTTTTGTTCTTCAGTGATACAAACTAAGAATTAAATTGAACAATAGTCATGATAAATACTCTCCAAGCAAGATACTGTCATCTCCACTCCTTCTTGGAAAGCTAGCATACATATCTTTCATGAAAGTGCAGTCTGTATGATATTTTTTTTATTTGGGTTTGCCTTGTTAAAATCACAATCATCTTTTTTCCTGGCTATCAGATTCCTTACTATAAATTATGGAATGAAAGAACCTGAAAAGAAGCCACCACCTTGTCATTTGTCATTCTTAGTGATTTGATATAGATAGTGTAAAGAACAAGAAAACAGTATGTTTATTTTATCTTTTCAAAGGCTAACTAATAAGCCATAATACTCAAACCACATAAAAGTGAAGCATTTACTTGCCTCTGTGTGGCATCAATAGAGCTGATATTGAGCAGTATTCATTCCTTGGGGCAAATTTAGTTACAAGATTCTAAGACCTCCAAATCTTCTTGACAACAGAAGATGCTCCTGTGAAATCAGCTTTACATTCATCTGCCAATACAGAGCAATTGCCTTCTTTTCTTCTGACTCAACACTGTCAGAGAAAGTTAGGAGAAAGAAGACTCAAATTAAACTGTTCCTCTAAATGTAACACTTAATACATCCAGTTTTCATTACATTAAATAAAACCATTGAGGGTTTTATTTCCCCCTTAGCTAGTTGAATGTATTAAATGAAGTGTCTTAAAAAAATTAATTGGATTATTTGGTTTGTTGGCATTTAAATTCTTGAGCTCTTTTCATATTCTCGATATTAGCCCTCTGTCAGATAAAGAGTTGGGGAAGATCTTTTCCCAGTCTGTAGGCTGTTGTTTTGTTCTGATGACAGGGTCCTTTGTTTTAGAGAAGCTTGCCAGTTTCATGAGGTCCCATTTATTGATTGTTGATCTTAGAGGCTGTGCTGTTGGTGTTCTGTTCAAGAAGTTGTCTCTTGTGCCAATGAGTTCCAGGCTCTTCCCCACTTTTTCTTCTAACAGATTTAGTGTATCTGGTTTTATGTTGAGGTCTTTGATACACATGGACTTTACTTTTGTGCACGGTGATAAGTTTGGATATATTTGTTTTTCAGATAAAGTCCATGGGCAGCTCACTCTCCATTTGTGCTCCTTAGTAAGAGGAGCATGGGCTGTTTCTGACATGGACTCAGTGGCTGGCTCTTTGATCACTTCTTCCTAGTGAGGAGACCTAATGAGCACACAGAGAAAGAGGTTCCAGATAGTTTTAGTGACATCTGATCAGCTAGGGTCAGATTGGGGAAGAAATCCTCTCCTACCAGTGAAATAGAGGAGGGACATAGGAGAAGATGGAGGAAGGGTGGGACCAGGAAGAGATGAAGGAGGGTGGGGTTATAACTAGGGTAGAAATTCAGTAAGTTGTAATAAATAATAATAATAATGATGATGATGATGATAATTTAAAAAAATAAAAGGGAAATTGTAAATCTGGTAGTAGAAAAATATCCTTCAATAAAACAAAATGTGCATAGTTGGAAAGGTAAACACAGATACAATACAGAGAAAAGGAAGCCTTTCTATTTCTAAATTTGTTTTTTAATGTAGATTTACTTTTAATGTGTACTTTATAAAATTCAAACTTGAGTACAACATAAATGAGTGTGATTGCGACATCTAACAGTACATTCCATGTATTTTGTACGTATTCTTTTTACTATCTTCTATTTTGAAAAAAATCATTTTAGTTGGATGTTTTAAATTACATTTAATTAGAGCCCAAATGTACTTCTAAGTTTGAAAGCATTTTATCATACAGCATCAGCCACAAACTTTCATGGTTTCTCAGTGGATGGGGCAAAGTTCAGGGCAGAAGCTGGGACAAAACTGAGATCAGAGAAGCCTTAGGGGATGACACAGTGTTTAGATGACAAGGGCAGACTGCTTTGATGTGCACTTTCTTTGCTTGACCTGCACCTGCACCTCACTTTCACAGGACTCCCTCAGCCTTTGGAAAAGCTGCTGTAGAGGGCCAGAAATGATCGACAGGAGAGCTCAACTTCTTTCCCCTAGTAGAAAATTCTGAGTATAATGTATACCTCAGTAGCTCCTCATACTAAAGTGTTTTTGTATAAGAATATGGTATAAAACTGTAAGATCTCTCCTACTTGTTTCTTCCTTTGATTTTTATATTTATACAGAGTGAATTCTAAATATTTAATGTAGACACATACCTTTGTTTCAGGGTATTTTTTGCCTAAGCCATAAAATATTCTCATTGGGTTATCAGGTAAGGCTAGCAGCTCAGTACTGGAAAATGGAGTAGAAAGAATTAACTTGTCTCAAAAGAACACTAAATAATAAGGAAACCATGAGGTATATTCAATAAACAGTAAAAATTCCACATGTTGAATAAGAGCACTTGTGAATCCATCATGAATGTTCCTGAGAACCATCTGGAGAGTTTTTCTTTAGGTCAGTATGTAAAATTGAATTGTAAAGTTTGTGAGCCTACCAGGTTCAAGGATGACCAGGAGTTTACAAAGATTCTAAATTCAGAACTTTATGTCAGAAGAAATGAAGAAATAATATGTTCCAGTTAAACAAGGCAGCCACAATCAATTAGGAGATTTATTCTGATTTGATTCTAACAGTCACTAGTCTGAAATCAAAACTGCTATGTGTTGGTCCTGTAAGTTTTGTTGTTGTGTGTTTTTTGTTTTCAGTCAGACACGACACCTTGGAAGTAGGGATGATGCTATATTTCAGTTGGAGTGTCCATGTCCAGATGTAGGATAGCCTAGGATTAACCTCATTGTATAGTATCAATGTTGAACTCCTGGTGGAACTGCTTTGTAAGAAGGAAGAAAGCATGAGCCAAAGCAGGAGGTGCGTTTACTTGCCAACCAACAGTGAAATGGCAATATCTATGGAGGAAACGATTAGGTGTTTTTCTGAAGGCTTGTAATCTATGAAACCCATTATTTGTATTATGTATTCACTGAACTTCTCTAATTTCTTAGAGAAAAATAAGAAAATTAATGCATTGTCTAACGGTATGAAAATAATTCCCTACCCCTAGATTCAAACTGATGGAGTCAAGAATTCAGGGCAAATCACTTATCATCTTTCTTTAAATTTTTACTTTATTAATATAGATTGTGTTTTTACATTATAAATTCATGTTTTATTTTTGAATGAAAGATTTCATGAAACAATGGAACAGTTTAATTAAATCTCTATTAATCCTGCTAAGTTTCCATTTTGAATATTTGCGGTTACATTCTTTTCTGTTTACCTGTATACTGTACTTTCAAGCAGTACAATTATTCTTCATCTATTTACCTGCAATTTTACATACCATTTCCTGACCACCAACCATTGCGTATTCTGACAGAGGTTTCTAGGTTATAAAATTATGCTCAACATTTCTTTTGAAAATAAGTCTAAATTTAATGCATTCAAATATAACTAAGACCTGAATTTCAAACAGTGTACCCAATACAGAACGTATTTCTACCACTTGCTAAATTCAACTATACTTTATTTTATTTTTGCTATTTATAGAAGCTTTATTTTCTCTTGCTGTTCTAGAGTAATAAAAATTTGACTTTCCTTGAAAATAATGTAATAATACTCAAATTCAGGCCACTGCTTCAAGATCTTTGTACTTCCTTTTCATTCAGTTCTCTTTTTTAACATTATTATTTTATATTAATCACAAGTTATATACTTTGTATCCCAGCTGTCGCCACCTCTCACATTCCCTCCCTATCCCCCCATCCCTCCCTCATCTCCTCCCTGCTCCTTTCCAAGTCCACTGATACAGGAGGACCTCCTCCCCTTTCATCTAACTCTAGCTTATCAGGTCTCTTCAGGACTGGCTGCAATGTCCTCTTCTGTGGCCTAGCAAGGCTGCTCCTCCCTCAGGGGGAGGGGGGGTTCGAAAAGCCAGCCATTGGGTTTATATCTGAAATAGTCCCTGTTCCCCTTACTAGGGTACCCACTTGGATATTGAGCTACCATATGCTACATTCAAGCAGGGGTACTAGTTTATATCCATACATGGTCCTTGGTTGGAAAAATAGTCTCATAAAAGACCTCTGTGCCCTGATAAGTTTAGTTGAGCTTCTGTCCTCTTCAGGTCCTACTAACTCCCACCTCTTTCATATGATTCCCTTCACTCTGCCAAAGGGTTGGTTATGTGGCTTAATATTTGCTTTGATTTTAAAGCTTGATTTTTTTCTCTTCGCAGTTTATTCATTATATATCCCTACTGAATCCTCCCCCCTCAACTTCCCCCAGTCCCAACTTCCCTGCCTTTCCCCCAATCCCCTTCCCCTAGTCCAGCGAAAGGGGCAGTTCTCCACTATTGCCATCTGCCCAGAGCTTGTTAATTCTCATCAGGACTGCTTGGATCCTCTTCCTCGGTTGCCTGGCAAGGCTGTGTCATCAGGAGCATGTGTCAAAGAGCAGACAACCGAGTTCATGAGAGAGGCAGCCCCTGCTCCCCTCACTCAGAGATTCACATGGAGACTCAGCTGCCAATCCCCACATCTGAGCAGGGGTCTAGGTCCTCTCCAGGAATGGTCCTCCATTGGTGAATCAGGCTCAGATCTTTTAGATTTGTTGATCTCCTTGTGGGGTCCTGTCCCCTCCATATCTCCCTAATCAACTATACATTTCTTAAGGTCTGTGTGTTTTAAAACCTGCTTTTCTTCCTTTCAACTCTTTCGCTGTGTGTGTGTGAGTACACACACGCATGTGTACTCACACTATGGCGCATTTATGGAAGTCAGAGGACAATATGAGGAACTAACTCATTTCTCTTTTTCCACTGCGAAGGTCCCAGAATCCAAATATAAATAGCAATGCTTAGAAGCAAGTGACTTCATCTACTGAGCATTCTCACCAGTCAAACTACATTTGAGTCTTGCCATCTGTCATCTACTTGTAGATGATCATGATGATCTTAAACAACAAATATGACAACTGTCTAAGTTACAAGATAATTACACTTGGGGTTCTTAGTTATCATTTCATGTTTATACTACAAAGTCAACATATTTCCAGCATGTTTGAATCTCTATACATATTTTGTAACATTTTCTATTATCTTACTAATGAAGAATATTATTATCACTACCATTTATATTTTAAACCTAATTTTTGGAAAATAAATATGAAACCAGGACAGATATAACAGGAAAGGCTGGAATTTTTTATAATTTGTTAGAATTTTCAGCTCTATGAATCTGTTTGAAAAGACACATATTTGCCATTAACTTTATAATACACTTCTATTGTGTTGAATGAGGATGGTCCCTATAGGCATATGTGTTTGAGTGCTTGGTACCAAGTATATAGAAGTGTTTGGGAAGGATTAAAAGATTTGGCCTTGTGGAGAATGTTTTGTATTTGTAGTTTGCTTTGAGGTTTCAAAATAGCATCCCCCATGTCTCTTTCTCTGTCCAGTGTTTTCTTTATCTTGTTAATCTTGATTATGTATGAGAACTAAAAGGCAGATAGTTCTGTTTTTTAGAAAACTATATGTTTTCCTGTTGTTATGATATCTATCACTGGTTTGTATTTTAATCCCATTCAAATATTTCATTGAACAAATTTCTGTTTCCTTTCAATTTCAATAAGTTTCCAATAAATTTCAATTCCTTGAAATTTATTACCAAGTTAAAACTTTGTAACTAGATAAAAATGTTAAAAAATAAAACAAACTCCAAGCATAAAAATATAACTCAAGTAGAAATCACAGAATTTGAGATGAAAATACCAATTACCTTGAGCTGACCATTATACATGTTACATCACCTAAATATTGTCAACAAAATAAATAATATATATATATATATATATATATATATATATATATATATATACATACACACACACACACACACACACATAAAAAACTTTGTAACTTTCCAAATGTGTTTGTGGCATAATTCTGGCAGTCAAATCCAGAGCTTCCAGCATGTTTAGAAAATGCTATTTCTGTTGTATAAGCCCTTACTTAGACTTTAGTGTGTTTATCTTGGAGCATCATTTACAAAGATGTTTCTGTTTAGTGCTGATTCCCCTAAACTTATTTCCTTATACTCTATTGTTTGTTGGTATTAGAGTTTATAGAAAGTATATCATTTTATAACAGAACACATCTCATTTCTCAAATTTCTCACTAAAATTAATATCCTTGTGATATCTTCATAACAAATTATTATGGTCATCCATTAATATAGTTTCAATGTTTTATTCATCAAACTACCATTTATTATTATTACTTATTACAATTTAATCATTTTGTATCCCAGCTGTAGCCCCCTGCCTCATTTTCTCCCTATCACAACTTCCCTTTCTCCCTCTCCCACCAAGTCACTCCCCTAGTCCACTGATAGGGGAAGTCCTCCTCCCCTACTCTCTGACCCTAGTCTATCAGGTCTCATCAGAGCTGACCCTTAGTGCCTTAGTAAGGTCATTTCACCAGAGGGAGTTGATCAAGGAGCAGGCAACAGATCTCACACCAGAGACTGCCCCTGTTTCTCTTACTAGGGAACTCCCACAAAGACTGCCCATGGGCTACATCTGAGCAGGGTATCTATGTCTTCTACAAGCATGTTCCTTGGTTGATTCATCAGTCTCTGCAGGCTCCTGTGGGCCCTGAAATTTTGGCTCTCTTGTTTTCCTTGTGGAGCTCCTGTCCCCTCCAAGTCTTTCTATCTCCCCCTTCTTTTATAAATTTCTCTGCCCTTTGCCCAAAGTTTGGCTATGAGTCTCAGCATCTGTTTTGATACCCTGCTGGACAGAGACTTTCTGAGGTCCTCTATGGAAGGTTCCTGTCCTGTACCCTGTCTTCTCCCACTTCTGATTTCTATCCTGTTTGGCCATCTGAATGAGGATTAAGCATATTCCCTCACTACCATTTTAATTACCACACCATCTACTTCTTGTTTTATATTAAGGCCCCACTCTAAATATGCAGGGAATGCTTCAAGGTATTTTTTAATATGCTGATTGCACCAACAATATAAGTCACAGATAAAGGAATTTGGTTTCAGAAGATGAAATAATTTGCCCAGGATTAAAATATTATTATTATTATTTGAATGAGCCTAACCTGGAATTTGAATTACAATTTTTATTCCTTCATGCAGCATGTTTCATGTTATTCTATTAGCCCCAAGAAGGCACAAAAATTTAATATTTAAAAGGAAAAAGATAAGCTATTCTTAGTATATCTGGTACACAGTTTCAAGTCAAATCTACTCACAGATTAATAAATCCAAAGCTGTTCAAAAAGCTGGACTCCCTGGTTTTAGAAGAGGCTTGATGGTAGCAACCAAAGGGCAAGGGGGAGGGGGACTCATTGACTACACAGGAATTAAATTCTGATAATTATCCTATAGCAGTCTTGGGTAACAACAAACAAACAAACAAAAACTAGAAAAAAAAAAAACCAAGGGGTAATGCCTTTGTGAGAGTGCTGGTGGAAAACATGTTGAAGGATTTCTTGGGTTAAATTCAATCATAGTGGACGGTGGCTGAAGATGATTTGATTGGTGTTGAGCTGAATTTCCCCGTGTGTGCGTGTTGGAGGGGGGTGATTAAGTGCACAGCTGGGATATTTGAATTTGTACCAAATAGAACAGTGTTGGCACTAAATGTATCATGAAGTGGAGGGAGATATCTGCAAAATGCTTAATGTCTGCGGCAGGGAGAGCGATACAAACGGACTATGGTTGTTTAGCTGGAATAATGAATAAAACAGATTTGTTCGTGAGAACTAATGAGGCATCTTTAATGACAAGAGGGAGTTCTTAATTGTACATATTTTACATAGGAGCCATTGCCACAAGAAGCAAGAGAATTTCTATTAGTCATTATCTTTTAAAAATATGTTAATACTATTATGAAGACAAATTATTTGATAATGTATGTTATATTTACAATGATAAAATTTTAAAACTACAAAAATAATATCAAATGGATTTACAGTGAGAAAATAATAATAGCTTCAATTCTGACATTAATAGAGGAAGAATGATTTTGAATTAAACTCAGTCACAAAGGAGCATACATTTGGATTTTCAAGTAATATGCAACATTGTAATGGTTGGAAGGCTACTAGAAAATAGGAGTTAAGCATGAGTTATGGAATGCTTCAGTATTTCTTATAATGAAAAGATTTCAAAAAATGATTGACCAAAACATTAAAAACACATTTTTTCTCTTGATTTAAAAAGGCATTTGGAACAAATTTTCTTTAGGAAATATAAATTCATTGCACAGGTCAAATAGCTGTTAAATACACAGCTATTTTATTTACCTCATTTTTAAAGAAATTTTTCTCCAAATATTATGAACTTTAAAGCGAGGATAAATAAGTAAAATTATTATTGGTATCACACTATAAATAATTTTAAAAGCAAATCAAATATATAAAAAGTTAATTTTGTCTTCATTATATTAAATAACAAACATTTAATCCTGGAATATGAGAAAGCAAATGAAGTGTTATTCTTACCTTGGCAGTCTACTGGGGAACATTGTGCACATGATGGCTTAGGAAAGTGAGGATCAAGTGATTGCTCTGAGAACAAAATGACTGAAATCTTAACAAACTGATCATAATGTACTTGAGATGCATGTAAGAAAGTAAAAGCATTAAGGGACCAATGCAGGAGCATTTGCAGATTCTGTTCTTATCAACAGCAATGGCTTAGGTAAGCATGGCAATGGGGGAAGTTCCACAGACATCAGAGTATACCCCACACAGGCATTTGTGGTGATAAAAAGCACAAGAAGTTTGTTGTTGGAATATGTTAGGATTTCTTCTAAGCCAGATTAAAAATATCTTGCTGAGATTTTCGTGGTTTCTGTTTGAGTGGCCAGAATAGATTGACATAATAAAATGATTCAAAATGTTCATTAACGAATTGGTCTCAATATTAAAGAAAATAAGAAAAAAAGGAGAAATTTATTAAAATTTTTACTGAATCTGAAGACAATATTAATTAACTATTTCTATCATTATCAGAGTAAGCACCTATAATGAAAGAAGATACAACTCAGACTGCTGCAAACTGCATTAGTCACAATGTCAAACTGAACAACAACAACAAAAATAACAACATTACAACGCACAAGATACTAAAGGGAACAATGTGATCTATGAGCTATGAGTCACAGACAGACTGGTTTCTAAGCACATTTCTTCCTGACATTGGTCCTTATCCACACTCAGTTATGTCCTCTACAAAGACTTGCTTATTATCTAATTTGCAATGTAGTATAAGTCATAGAAGGATTAAAAATCTAAATATTTCTTAACATATAAAAACTAGAAAAACATAAAGGTTAAAATAATTTATCTATTTTGAAAAAGAATTGTATAATTTAGAGAAAATCATTTTTAAGAATTATACTATCTTTGAACTGTTGGTTGTGTGGTTCTCTAATCACATAGACTTGTACATAATATATAATATATATGTATATATACATATTATATTGTGTCACTGAAAAAGTAATTTTTATTCCCTAGAGGCAATTGTCTTTGTGGAGGGTTACTGCTGAAAAAGCTCACCCTTTTTAGCTCTTTCTGAACTCTGGCTGGCTGGTTCAACTCAGCTGTTCAGGCTCAAACTCCTCTGCAAGCTGACTTATTAAAACTGGCTTCACTCATTCAGCTTGTAACTGTATTACTGTGATTGTCTTTTCACTCTAGCAATCTGTTCTAATCTTCTAGTTCCTTCTCATTCTCTGGCCTGTTCTATTTTCACCTGTGTCTAGCTTATTCTTTCTTCACCATGCCTCAGTAAAATTCTCCAAGTAAAACTGCTTCTTCTCTCTCTCCCTCTGCAGTACTATCTTTCCTCTCTGATCTCATGAGACTTGGACATATCTCATTGTGTCAAATCTTTCTGTGATTCATCACTTTGTCTTCCTTCTCAAATAGACATCACTTTCAAAAGTGAACTGCTTCAGGTCCAAATGAGGCACATTTTGATTGTTATTTACCTTAATTTAAACTATGTGTTTCCTGTGTAATTATAAATGTGCATATGTGAGAACAGGTGCCCACAGAGACCAGAAGAGAGAGTCTTGTGACCTAGAGCTAGAGTTACAGGTGACTGTGGACAGCCTGACTGGGCTCTGGGAAAAAAATTCCAGCCTGATGCATAAACATCTCTCCAGCACTGGGAAAGTGCATTTTCATTATGCATTTTCATAATATTAACTATTGTTTCTTGAAATGAACCTTCCTGTAACTGGGTTAAAGAAAATTCCAGAATAAATTGAGCAAGTGGATACATGTGAAATTATATAATATCTACTTGTCAATATTTGAAAAAAAAGTAATTGCTTATGTCTTAATTTTGTCAGTCATTTAAGTCAATCCACTCTTAAAATTAGCAACTGATAAAAGGGTAGGTACTTCTGTATATGGTTTTACATAGTTTTATTTTGTGTTTCCAAGATGGGTTCCTTTACTTCTCAGTACTTATGAAGCCATAATAATGTAAAGTATTAAAATGTTAATTTGCTTTCCTTTGAAAAGGAAAACATAGGAAATTATTTCATCACAGTAGTGATAATTTCAAATTACTCACTGAAACTAGTAACTGAGAATAGGGCAATTGAAGATATTTGTTTCATGAAACAAGGGCTTAGCTTTTTTTAAATAGTACATTATAAAGGAATCTTTCATTAGGTGTCATCAGTGATCACCCATTGCTTTAAATTTGTTTTTCTATTGTTATGAACTTGTTACCCTCACCCAGATGCACCGACAGATGGTTAGTGACTTCCTTATGATTATATCTTGAATTATTGCCAATAGTATCTCGAAGGGGTTTGGGTTATTCATAAATACCACCATGACACACTAACACCACTGCAGCTCCAACAGGCTCTGAATCCTCAGTGTATAGTATATTTAAGCTTAATATCCTTATCAATGTTCTTGGAAATTACAATTTAGACTTCAGAGCCTGTGTGTCAACATGTAACTTCTTAAATGGCAACTGGAAAGCAATAAACAAGTGTCTGACCACAGGCAGGGGATGATAATAATCGGTGTCTTAAATGATCCATCCTAATTCAGTTTATTTGTGATTTTGCTTTATCAGAATTAGCTATTAGAAATTATAAATTCTGTTTGCTGATTATGCCTCATTATTCTGTTTCACTTTATATAAATATAGAATTTAAAGCATTCTTTATATATAGAACATAAAGATATGACATAGGGCAAATGCTCAAATAGTAAGCCTATCAGGAAAGTGTTATCCACAAAACTCAAGAATAAAAATTGCTGGTTCTGAAATAAAGTAAAAATGAAATGTAGATATCATGCATGTGGGCTTTTTAGAGTCATTTACTATATAACCAGAGAGGTAAAATTTTTAATAAATTAGACATTAACGTACAAAGTAAAATGAGCCTAGTTATTTATTTTATATTATACCACAAAATAAGTTCAAATATTTCATTTTAAATGATTTAAGGGTTACCATAAGATTTATCAACCCACCCTGGATCCTCAAGTCATAGCAGGATTAGTCACTGAGTTCAGATATGGCAACCTAGCCAGAGGAAATGGATCCATAGGCAGAGAAGAGAGTCAGAGACAGCCTCTACTCCCGTTATTAGGGAGTGTGGGAAGGAGGAGGCAGGGAAGAATCCAGAGAGAGGACAGAAATAAGTGGGAAATCATACTGGTTTGGGAAACTGGCAGTAATAGGTTCTCATCAAAGATCAACAACCCACACTTGTCATGTGTAGTTGGACTGGTTTTCTATTTTATAAATGAAGAATAGAACATTACCTAATATATTAATCTAATTTTTGGATTACTACAATAATAAAAATAATGATAAAAAGCAATGGACACTATGAGTTTCCTGTGTGACATTATGACATTAGTAAATTGTGGGATTGCTTATGGTCTGGACTTATTTTTTTTAAGGCCCATGCAAGTACGTATGATGATTGTAATAAAATTGTGACCATATTGTTTGCTTTGTACATGGCATGTCTATTCTTTATTTATGCATGTTTCATTTCCTTCCTTTTTTCAGTGAAATGAATATATTTTTATGTTTTTACCTTTGTACCATTAAAATGTAAATATTATTTCTGCTTATTTGTGATTATGTATGTATTAAAGTTGTTATACAACCTATAGTTATGATTTTAATATATGAAATGCTTATAGTATATTAAGAAACTCAGTATAAAACATTTTCAACTACTATATTAATTAACTACTTTTTCATTGTTATGAACATATATTTACACAGAAACAATTTAATAGGTGGTGGATGCATTTGAACTCAGTTTGAGAGTTTACTTTCTATTCTGTTTTGGAAGATATGGTTGTTAGTGAGTGCATAGAGGTACAAATGAAACTTGTCGTCTGCATCCTCTTATCTCAGTAGAACAGGGGTTAGAGAGAGTGCAGAAAGAAAATCAAGGCAATGAATCACCAAGTTCACTTTCTTTACCTAAGTCCCAACTCCCAAAGGTTCCACACCTCTTAGACTAGAACTACCAGCAACAACCAATTCTGCAAACACATAAGCCTATGAGGGTCGCTGCACAGCCAAACCTCAGCACTCCATCCCTAACCCTCATCGTATCAGGACCATGTCATTTTTCAGAACTTATCCATTGATGATTCAAAAGTCCCATAATCACACAGATCCTTCACTATTATCAAAAGCCAAAGCAATATAATGGCTCAAGGCAATCTCTTAATAGAGTTCAGGAAATTAGGGAAGAGGGAGTGGGTCTGGAAAGAGATTAGAAAAGGAATGGATATGATTAAAACACACTGTAGGAAACTCTCAAGGAACTAATTTACAGGACAAAATACAAATTGTGTGCATCCAAATTCCAACAGAACTGAGAATATATTAACATTTGAAAGGGAATATTACTAGGAGCTAAAACAAAAACATTGGGCCAAAAAAGATACATCAGGTGATATTCCATTCCCTGGAATTTTCTGTCTGGTGTCCATGATTGTACATAATTGGGCTCCAGTAGGCTTATGTGGCCCCATCCCTTCTTCTCTGAGATCTATGATGTATGTGGCCTCTCTTTTAGGCTGGTTTCACTAAGCATCCACTTTGTTCAAGTAGATAAAAAACTTTGTCAAATTAATTCAAATGGTTAATTCTTCATAGGTGGAATGTTGATCTCAAGTCTTCTTCTAGCACAAAATAAGAGATTTCTCTAATCTTAATCATACTCTCTCTCTTTAATCATAGTCTCTCTCTTTCTGTATCTATCTATAGGTAGAGAAATATAGATATACATGTATATCTCTATCCATCTATCTAGTTCTATATCTATTAACAGACATCAGTATAGATGTTATATATATAAATATGTGTGTGTCTATCTCTCCATCCATATACAGATAGATGGATAGATGATGATAAATTAAGATAAATAAATAGATAGATGATAAAAAGACAGTAGGTTTTAGATATTGATAGATGATAGATAGAAGATATATAGATGATAAATAGAAGACAAATAGATGATACATAGATGATAAAAATATAGATCATAGAGATAGATAGATGAGAGAGAATAAATAGATGATAGGTAGATAGATAGATAGTGATATATATATATACACACATATGTATGGATGTATGTAATTTTATACATGTATATGCTATGTTTGAGTATGTGTGGACACTTGTGGAGTCAGCTCACTTTTTCATTTCTTCAGTGGTTCCTGAGATCAAACTCATGTTGCCAGGCTTGCATAGCAAGACCTCATTTTTCCAAGCCATCTTTCTGTGATACACACTTTAAATAGCATACCAATGTTGCTTGCACCACCCCTGCCAACAGATCTAATTCCCTTCTCATACTCTTGCTTATTGTAACTGACTAAGAAGAGTGATCTGTAAACACAAATCATGGGTATTAAAACTCCTGGATCCCAAATTGAACCACGTAGCACGTTAGTTTTTATTTTCACCACACTCAAATGCTCTAGACTTTTGCATAATGTACACGGTATTTCCACCAAAATATGTTTGTGAATCTGTTATGTTAAAGACCATAGGTGAACACATTTATATCTTCCTGTTCCATAGGAAATTTCACATAATCAGTTCACAAAGTTCAATGGTTATGATATATGAGATACAATTTCTTTAATATTCCTTTCCAGAATAATACAAGTTTTCATTCTAATCTTAATTACCATTATTATCTATATTGATACATTGAACAATACTTAAATAATCCATATCCCTCTACACACACACATAATTACAGAATGACTTACAAATGGTTAAGGAGTCAAACTTTTGAGAGTAGGCAGAAGAGCTAAAACTGGTAAGCTGATATTAATGATATAATGAATAGAAAAAACTTACTGGAGTAAAACACTGCTGTTGTGAGTTGAACAGTTGTGAGAGGCAGAATTAAGCCCAGCTAAATAGGTAAAGGTGCACAGCTAAATAGTTAAGGGTGTACAAACCAGTCTAAAGTAGTAGAAGGAAGTCTCTGGAAGAGTCAAAAATTTTGAGCTTATCCTTCACTCACTGGGTGAGTAAATGATAGGTCATTGGGATCATAATGTGAAAGTGCTGGCTCTCTATATGGATTTCAGGGGCAAATATGATGTCACTACAATGTACTGCTATATTCTTAACGCACTTAAATAAATTAAATGGCAACATCCTTTTCATTCTGAAAAATAAGTCATTGATCATTCTGTACTTCACGGGTGATACCAGACAGTGTGATTTATGTCTCTAGCAGGTCAAAAGTTACCCTTCAGCCACAAGATGTAGTCAAAACGTGCTGGCAAAAGTCAATAATCTGTGAAAACAGTTTTACATAATGTGGAGCATCATAGTGTCTGGCACAGTGCCTTGTCCCAACATATCATAATAGAAGTGGCATCTTGCACAATTCCTAATGAAATCTTTTTGTTCCCCTGGTGCTTCCGAGCCTAGCCTCTATCAGTGGTTCTGTTAGTCTTCCACCCCCTGCCAGGATTGTTCAGTAAGTTTTTGTTTTTGTTTTTGTTTGTTTTTTCAGTTCTAGGACTTGTCTAGAGGTCTAAAGTTTTCACCTTCCTCTTATAAACACTCTAAAATACCTAAGAATCACATTGTCATAGAGACTCAGAAATAGCTCTTCTACTAGAACTATATTTTGGTGTCATGTACCTAAACCCACACACAGAAGAAAGTTTATGAGGAAGAGTTGAGTTTTGGCTCACAACATGGAAGATAGAGTCAATCGCGCTAAGACAGAACACTCATAGTATTTTTGCAGCAGCTGGAGCATGAAGCTACAGATGTATTCACACAGCTCTGTAAACCAGGAAACACAGATGGCACAGAAAGCTAGACCAGATTATGAACCTCAGTATCTAACCTCATTGACCTATTTCCTCTGACCATTCCCCCCTCTCAAATATTTCAATACCTATAAAACAATGCCTTAAACTGAGAGTCAAATATACAACCCAATAAACCATTGTCATCTTGTTTTGGCAAACCCTCTCATTAAAGCAAAGATGGCCTTATTTTTGTTTTTACTAGCTGCTACTTAAAAAAAGTGTTACCTTTTAAACACATACAGATACAAAATATATAGGAAGACTTTAATCTACTTTTATTCACTACACTTTAAATGTGTCTTATACAGGCCTTATAGAACTGTGCTCCATTCTTTCTAATTTCATAAACCCCAAAAACTTAGTTGCAGTTCTTATAACTATTTTACATTTTGAAAAAAATATATGCAGGTTGTATATATGAATATATGTATACATATATTTCCATATATATGTTCAAACTATTTAGTCTATATACTATTATTTGAATGCTTATGATTTCAGGCTGACTTCTTCCTATTGGATAAAAAATTGGGGGGATATTCCCTAGGGAATAAATACGGTTTCTCTTGTTCTAAGTATTCCTTATAAACATACAGTCCTTTGTCCTAGACTGGTTTCTTGGCCTTTATCCAATTCATATTAGCATGTCTATTCACCTATCCACATTTTTCATTTTTTATTTTTTATATTAATTACAGTTTATTCACTTTGTATCTCAGCTGTAGCTCCCTCCTCATTCCTTCCCAATCGTACCCTCTCTCATCTCCTCCCATGCCTCTCTCCAAGTACACTGAGAGGGGAGGTCCTCCTTTGGCTCCATCTGACCCTAGCTTATCAGGTCTCATCAGTACTGGCTGCATTGTCCTCCTCTGTGACCTGGCAAGGCTGCTCCCCGCACCCCCAGGGGAGGTGACAGACAAGAGCTCCACAAGGAGAGCAACAGAACCAAAAACTCATGCCACAGGGACCTTTTCTGAGACTGATACTCCAACCAAGGATCGGTCATGGATATGACCTAAAACACCTGCTCAGATGTAGCCCATGGTAGTTTCCAAGTGGGTTCCCTAGTAAGGCGAATAGGTACTGTCTCTGACATGAATCTACTCACATTTTGATGTATTATTTGTTGAACACAAATACTTTCACTTGTATTTGGACATTTAAAATACACCTTTGTATTATTTAACTGTAGTTATTTTTCTTTGGTATATGGTCTACTTTCCACTTAGGAAAAAAAGTCCTTGCATGTTATCTAATACAGCCTATTTTTTACCTTAGTTTTATTTTATGTTCTTCAGCCTTTTATCCCTCTTTAAAGACTCTCTTTTTTGTTTCCTTCTTTCTCTCTTCTTCCTTTGAATTGCAGGTATTTAATATATGTTCTCTATCACTGAGTTACGTTGAACCCTGACATTTTATTTATCTCTGTTGTATCTTAAATATCATCTTCGTTTTTCATGTAAACAGCTTGATTATAAATTTCTAGCTTCCTCTTTCCTGATAGTTGCTGACCTTCTTGCACTTACGGTTTGTTTTTGTCACTTTATTTTAGGATTGTTCATTATTTCTTCAAATATTCCTTTCTCTCTTAACATTATTTTGAAGGCTTGATTATCTAATCGGCTCTGATGGATTGATAAGATCTGCCAATAAAAAAATAATTTGACTGATAACAACTTCGGGAGCTTCTGGTACTGTGCGCCTCACTCTGAAACCTCTTGGTATCTTTCATTTCAAGACTATAAGTAATCTGCAGATGTTATCTTTCATCTGCACCTTCTCAGTCTTATGCCAAGACACCATGATACATACAAACAGTCTCTGTTTCCTTGACAGGTTGCAGTTCCTCAGTTGTTCTGATTAAAGAAACAGTTCTCTTCTGAATATTCATGTCTACTGTCTTTTAAATCAAGTTACCTTCATCAATTCCAATAAAACATTCTATTTGCCTCACAGACACTAAACACGCACAGATGAAAATATTTAGTATTGTCCCACCGATTTTGATATTTGCTATTCGTCTTTTTTTTTTTAGTTTTCTTTACCCTAAAATATTTTAATGATTACTCTTCTTGTTTATCAATGTTCTCTGTTAAATATATGGCATGACAAGTGTCTTTATATTTTTATTCCACACTTACTGTTTATCTAGCCTTTTCTGTAGGTGCTATATTTAACCCTACTTTATTTGGGATTTCTTAAGCCTCTACCTTCCTTCCAACCCCCAACCATAGGTAGGAGAGAAAAAAGGTTAGGGGGAAAAGGGGACTAGATGTCTTTACAAACTTACTACCAGCTGGGCATGGTCATCAGGTTCTTTGGGAAAATACCAATCTCACTTATCAGGATATCTAGCAGTCCAGTAAATGGCAAACAGCAAATGGCAGGTATAGAACAAACAAGCATCATTCTTCTGCCTGTCTCCTTGAAGATTTTCTTCTCTCCCTGGGCTCTCTTATTCATACCTCCCAGAGTTTTCAGAATTCTGCTACCTGTAGCTTGCAAAGACCATGCCCTGCATGAGGCAACTGGCAGCTGTGGATAAACTACAGCAATCTGATATCTGACACTTAGGATGAAAACAAAAACATATTTCCATAAAATAACAGCGTCTTTAAAGAAAACAAAACTTCCACTACACTTCCTCTTTCTAATTCATTCATAACTATTATAGTATGGTACATTTCCTTATTAAAGCCCTTCTAATCTTAGTTCAGTGGTCTCTTTTGTTTGTTTGTTTGTTTGTTTCTTGCTGTTAGGGCCTCTGTAAAACTAGATGAATACTATATCAGCATTCTAAAATCCTTAAAACTCTTCCCCCATTTAAAAAAGTATCATACCTAGCTGTATGAAGTAATATGATTGAAAAGATGCCTCAGATGGCTCTCATTTCCATTACTGTGTGTGTTTCTCATATAACATTAGATGCTGCATGTCAAGAAAACTTGAAAAACAAGGAAATAATGTATATGTTCAAAAAGGATAGTTCTCTTTTGTCAGCCTAGTAACATCAGTCTGTCCTGAGGAGAGAAGATTGGTAGTCCTGTTAGATCTAGGTCCTAAAGCTGTTAAACAGTACAAGTAAAATTAAAAATTACTAACAAGTTTTGGCATCTCAGGTTTGCTAATTAAAGGCTTATTACATTCTTCTCTACTTTTGAACATTTTCTATTCCACTCTTCTGTGTGATTGAAAGTCTTTCTTACCAGCTTTGACTTTCCTGGTCAGAGCAGTTCAGTCTTTCTAGGTTGTCTGTTGTTTTACCCACCATGCTTACAGACTCTAACAAGCCGCAGCAGCTCAGAATTAGCTGAAGTTTCACTTACCCATTTATCACTCATCCCATTCTTGCTGGATATCAGATTTGGAATCTTTCTCACCTTTACTGTCCCTGGCTATCTGCAGTAGATGCTGCCTCCAGGTCAGTTAGAGTTCCGGAGTGCCTTAATAAGTCTTTATTTTTCTGCAACTCGATCTGTCTTCGAAAGCAGGCAAAGTTTAATTTTCTTGTCCTTACTTGATCTAAACAGGCCAGTTTCTCATCGCCAATTTTTCTTGATCTGCCTGAGGTATCAATTCTTCCTACTGCCCTGTTTGTGAATACCAAGAAAAAGACTACAAGCCTGGATGGAAGGGGAAATACTACTACATTTCTTTCTATCTAGGCTCCTAGGTAACAGACACATGGAAATGGAATAGCTGGGTAATATGGTTGATCGTTTTTTAGTGTTTTAAGGACTATTCGATTTAATTTGTATGATACCTACCCTGCCACCTACAGTGTGTTATCATCTCCTTTTTTCCATGTCCTCTCCAGCATTTGCTGTCTTCCATTTTATTAATCTAAGGCATTCTGAGTGAGTTGAGATGAACTTGTAGTTCTAAACTGCATTTCTCTTCGGTTAAGGAGGATGAACACATTTTAAAATATTTCTTATTCATATGGGTCTCTATTTTAAACATTCTTTGTAATTCTTTAGCCTATTCCTTTTTAAAAAATTTTTATTAATCATTTATTACACTTTATTCACTTTGTACCCCAGAGATGGCCTACTTCCTTGTCTCCTCCCAATCCCCCCTTCTATCCTTCCCTTTCTCTTCTCCTATGCCCCTCCCCTAGTCCACTGATAGGTAAGGATCTCCTCCCTTTCTATCTGACCCTAGCCTATCAGGTCTCCTCAGGACTGGCTGCACTGTCTTCTTCTGTGGGCTGGCAAGGCTACTACCCCCAGAAGGAGCCTGACACTGAGTTCATAACAGAGACAGTCCCTGCTCCCTTACTAGGAAACCCACTTGGAGACTGAATCTATTGGCTACAGGGGTTGAGCAGGGAGTTTAGGTCCATTCCATGCATGGTCCTTTGTTGGGATATCAGTCTCTGCAAGGCCCCAGAACCCAGTAACTTTTGGCTCTGTTGGTCTCCTTTCGGGTCTCCCGTCCCCTCCATGCCTTTTGGTCTCCTCCTTCTTCCATAAAATTCCATGTACTCTTTCAAAATTTTGACTATGAGTCTCAGCCTCTGCTTTGATACCTTAATCAGCTTACATCTTAATCAAGTTGTTTTCTTATTGCTTAGTTTTTATTCACATGTATAGCCCAGGCACCAAACCTCTGTCAGATGCATAGCTGGCAAAGGGTATTTTCTGAGTCTTTAAGTTTCCTCTTCATTTCATTGACAAGTTTTGTTGTGAGACAGAGTAGTATAGTTATATCTGTTAATTTTTAGTCCTATTCTCTTGGTAACCAGAGTTCTATTTAGAAAGTCTCTCTTTGAGTCTATACCCTGAATAAATATCATATTTAACTTTATATTTAAATAATATGTAAAAAGATGACACTGCCTTAATAAAAAGTATAAAAAATGAAACTGCCTTAATCCATTATTACAAATAGTTAATAATGAAAGTAATATAAAATGATGAGTTTATCTTCAAGGAATAAATTATGAATGTACATAATCATTATCTAAACATTGTTAAAGTAAATTTCAGTAATTAATACATAGTTAGTGCCAACTTTGCTACACGTATATAACTTACCAATGGATAATCTAGTGACAGAATCAGGTAATAAAATGTCATATCAGATAAGGCATAAGTTAATACCGATCAAAAATAAAAAATAAAAAATATGTGAAAGTCATGATTCTGAAATGAGTCATCATTTAGAATTCCAAATTCTGGAAAAGATTTTTATAAAAGATAAAATAACAATCAATGTTCCTAAAATAGTGTTTACCATAACTTCTACTCAATAGTAGATGAACATTTTAATATTACCAACAATCATAGTAGTAACTTTATGTTTATAACATTTTAAATATTAGTCTCTCTAGGGTATAATAATCGTCCAACAAATATTATTCTAAATTACATTAATACATTTGTGTTTCAGAATCGGTTATTGTAGTCCCCAGTGTCCAAGAAATTTAAACCCATGTAGCAATATAACTATTTATAAATAACATGTTTATGTAACCAATTAAAATAGACTGTATAAGTAAAAATTAATAATTAGAAATACAGTATGGAACTTTTATATAAACAGCATGATGCATTTATTTCTTTTTTAATGTAATTTATTTTTATATTAATCACAGGTTATGTACTTTATATCCCAGTCATACCCCCCTCCCTCATTCTCTCCCACTCTCCCCATCCCTCCCTTATCTCCTCCCTGCCACCCTCTAAGTCCTCTGATGGGGGAGGACCTCCTCCCCTTCCGTCCAACCCTAGCTTTTCATGTCTCTTTAGGGCTGGCTGCAATGTCCTCCCCTGTGATCTAGCTAGGGTATTCCTCCTGGGGGTGGGGGTGGTTGTTGAAGAGCCAGCTATTGAGTTCATGACCAAAATAGTCCCTATTCCCCTTACTAGGGTACCCAGTTGGATACTGAACTACTATGGGCCACATCTGAGCTGGGGTTCTAGGATATATCTACATATGGTCCTTGGTTGGAGAAACAATCTCATAAAAGACCCCTGTGCCCTGTTCTATTTGGTCTTTGTGGAGCTCTTGTTCTCCCCAAGACTTACTAACTCCCCCTATTTTCATATTATTCCCAGCCCTCTGCCGAAGGCTTGGTTGTGAGTCTTAATATCTGCTTTGATATATTGCTATGTAGAGTCTTTCAGAGGCCCTCTGTGGTAGGCTCCTGTCCTGTTGCTTGTTTTCTCCTACATCAATGTCCATCCCATTTGTTCATCCAAACAAGCATTGATTATCCCACCCTGGGTCCTTCTTGTATATCTTCCCTAGGTGTATAGATTTCAGCATGACCTTCTTATCCTATATGTCTATATAAGTGAGTATATATCATATGTTTCTTTCTGCTTTTGGGATACCTCACTCAGAATGATGGTTTCCAGGTCCCACCATTTGCCTGCAAATTTCATGATTTCCTCATTTTTTAATTGCTGAGTAGTATTCCATTGAATAAAAGTACCATAATTTCTGTATCCATTCCTCAACTGAGGGATATCTGGGTTGTTTCTAGGTTCTGGCTATTGCAAATAAAGCAGCTATGAACATAGTTGAGCAAATGTCCTTGTTGTGTATTTGAGCATCTTTTAGATACGTTTCTAAGAGTGGTATAGCTAGGTCTTGAGGAATCACTATTCCTAATTGTCTAAGAAAGCACCAAATTGATTTCCAGAGTGACTGTACAAATTTGCATTCCCACTAGCAATGGAGGAGGGTACCACTTTCTCCACAACCTCTCCAGCATGTGTTGTCACTAGAGTTTTTGATCTTAGTCATTCTGGTGGGTATAAGGTGAAATCTCAGGGTCCTTTTGATTTGCATCTCCCTGATGGCTAAAGACATTGAGCATGTCTTTAAGTGTTTTTCTGCCATTCTATAATCCTCTATAGTCAGTTCTCTTTTTAGCTCCATACCCCATTTTTCAATTGGATTACTTGATGTGTTGCTTTTTAATTTCTTGAGTTCTTTATATATACTGGATATTAGCCCTCTGTCAGATGTGCATTTATTTCTAATGTGCTTCCAGCGTATTTCTCTGTTGCTATTAAATAGAATGCTTTTGCCAGCTTTAGATCTAATAAATCAATTTCCTAATGATAAAACCTTGCAAAATTAATATTTAGTGGCCTGTAACATTACTTTGTAAGTCATTTCAATAATAAAACTTCTATTTTCATGTTCATATATATGTGTGTATATATATGTATATGTGCATATATATACATATGTTTTGTGTGTTTACATGTGTGAACCACTTCTCTCCAGAGTACATAACATGCTTCAGTTGTTTTAGCTTGTTCATGGCTTATTTTTACTGTTTTTATTACTTTTGAGATTAAAACATAATTATATCATTTTCCCCTTTGCTTCTTGCTTCAAACCCTCTTATATATACCTTCTTACTCTCTTTCATATTCGTGACCTCGTTTTTCATTAATTGCTGTTGCGCACACACATACACATATATTTCCTAAATATAATACATATATTCCTAATAGCAACATTCCTAAATATATTCCTGATAAATCTATATAAGTTTAGTTTATGTATGTTTTCAGGCTTTACAATTTTATATTAGATAAGCAATCAGTGTCTTCTTCCAAGGAGAAAACTGTTTTTCACACTCCCATTATTGTTTGCCTGTAGTTCTTCATGTAGGGTTGAGGCCTCCATGTCTTTTCCCCACACTTCTGCAGATCTCTTGTTTTTGTACTTGTTCAGCTCATGTTTAGGTAGTCTTGTTGGAGAGACATTATTAGAAGATACATTATTAGGAATTACAATCTCACAGCAATCTTTGAAATGCTCTGTCTTAGAATCTTTCAAATCGTGCTTATAGACCCTTAGATGTGGAAGTTGTATCATATGTTTGTATGGGGACTAGCTCCATAACAGCATTTTGACTGGTTGTGGGTTTTGTGATGTTATGTATCTGTAACAAGGAGAATTTTTCTTGATGAGGGGTAAGGAATGTGCTTATGTGTGCAATAAATAATATTTATAATATAGTTAGATTTTATGATAGATTAGTAAAATGATGGTTGTTGTTCTCTTCCAAGACCCATGATTTCATTATTCCTGGGTAGTTGTATAAATTTCTAGTACTAAACATAATTTTCTTTGCTGGTCTTAAGTCAAATTAGAGAGCTGTTCAGTATCACCAAGATATGTGTGCCACATGCTTGAGCTTTTGTTGTGGTTCATTGGTGCCATATCTGGGTAGGTCAGTTTTACTTTCCTGGCTTCTACAGTTGTACTAGGATATATAGCCCCATCTTAAGATTTGGAACTAGGAACCTCGAATATTAATGTAATAGTTGCCTGTTTTAGTCTGGGTTACCTCTCATATGCTCTGCTATAATCCCTTCCATTTATTTTGAAAATTTTTGATTTCATTTTATTTACAGCAAAATAATATTAAGTAGTATGTAAACAGCATGTTTTCATTATTTATTTCATGGGTTGAAGGACACTTAGGTTGTCCTCATTTCCCAGCTACTATGAATAAGAAACAAAGAATATGGCTGAGTAAATATCTGTGCGAGTGCCTGAGGCATACACTCAGGTGTAGAATAGCTGGGTTTTCTGGTAGATTTAATTTAAGCTTTTTGAGAATTTATCTGTAGTGAATAGAACTGCTATAGTTCTACTAACAGAAAATGATGGTTTTGTTTTCCCCACCCCCTACTAACATTTGTCAATTGTTTTGTTGATCTTTGATATTCTGACTGCTTTATGTAAAATCTCAAAAACCTACCCAGCAGGGTATCAAAACATATGCTGAGATTCATAGCCAAACTTTTTGCAGAGTGCGGGGAATCTTATGAGAGAAGGGGGAGATAGACCTGGAGGGAATAGGAGCTCCACAAAGAGAGCAAAAGAACCAAAAAATCTGGACCCAGGGGTCTTTTCTGAGACTGATACTCCAACCAAGGACCATGCATGGAGATAACTTAGAACCACTGCACAGAAGTAGCCTATGGCAACCCAGTGTCTAAGAGGACTCCCAGTAATAGGAACAGGGACTCTCTGACAGGAAGTCATGGTCTGGCTCTTTGATCATCTCCACCTGAGGGAGGAGCAGCCTTACCAGTCAATAAAGGAAGACAAAGAAGCCAGTCCTGATGAGACCTGATAGATTAGGGTCAGATGGAAGGGGAGGAGGACCTCCCCTATCATTGGACTGGGGAAGGGCATAGGAGAAGAAGAGTGAGGGAGAATGGTACTGGGAAGGGTTTGGGGAGAGGGCTACAGCTGGATACAAAGTGAATAAACTGTAATTAATAAAAAAATTTAAATGTCAAAAAATCTCCAAAACTGTTTTTATTTGTCTTTCCATAATTGCTATAAAACATAACATTTTATGATATATTCCTTAGGTAAGTTTTCTTTTTGTATCTCTCTATTCAGAGCTCAGTCCCATTATTATAAGGGTCTTTTCTTATTTTTGGTTCTTTGTTATTTGAGTCCTACATATATTCTAAATACTAGTATTACACACATACACAAACATCTATGTATACCAAAAATTCTCTCCCATTTTTCAGGCTTCTATTTTATCCAGCTGATTCATTAGTTCTTCAGAAGGTTTACCTTTTTATAAGTGTCTACATATCAATTGTTTTTCTTTTTCTAAATTCTTTGAAAAACTTTACGTATCATTTATTACAATTTATTCACTTTGTATCCCAGCTGTAGCCTTTCCATCTCCCCCCAAACCCACCCTCCCTCCTACTTCTCCCCCTATATCAATACTAATGCAAATATAATTCTATTCCTAAAATACTTTCCTGTACTAATGTGATGTAAGGTCATTATCTATCTTTTTATTAAGAGTTTTTTTTTCTTGTAGTTATTCTTTTTTTTTTCTGGTTAAATTTATTTCTAGATACTTTATTTAGTTTGACAGTATTATGAGTTGGAATATGCCCATGATCTCTTTCAGAATAAGCTTGTTGTTGATATTTAAGAAATCTCTTTTTTCATTTTTAATAAATAATTTATTTATTTTTATATTAATCACAGGTTATATATTTTGTATTCAGACGCAACCCCTTCTCTCATTCCCTCCCACTCTCCCCATCCCTCTCTCATCTTCTCCATGCCCCCCTCCAAGTCCACTGATAGGGGAGGACCTCACCCCCTTCCATCTGACCCTAGTTCAGGGCTGGCTGCAATGTCCTCTTCTGGGGTTTAATTAGGCTTCTCCTCCCTGGGGGGGGGGGCAGTCAACAAGCCAGTCATTGAGTTCAAAAGAGAAATAGTCTCTGTTTCCCTTACAAGGGTACCCAGTTGGGTTCTGAGCTACCATGGGCCACATCCGAGCAGGGGTTATAGTTTGTATCCATACATGGTCCTTGGTTGGAGAAACAGTCTCATAGAAGACCCCTGTGCCCTGATCTATTTGGTCTTTGTGGAGCTCTTGTCCTCGCAAAATCTTACTAACTCCCCCATTTTCATATGATTCCCTGCACTCTGGAGATGGCTTGGTTGTGAGTCTTTATATGAGCTTTGATTCATTGTTAGTTAGAGTCTTTCAGAGGCCCTCTGTGGTAGGCTCCTGTCTGTTGCTTGTTTACTCCTACATTCAATGTCCATCCCATTTGTCCATCTAAGAGAGCATTGATCATCCAACCCTGGGTCCTCCTTCTTGCTTATCTTTTCTAGGTGCATAGATTTCAGCATGTCCATCCTATTCTATAGGTCTATATAAGTGAGTATATATCAAGTGTTTCTTTCTGCTTTTGGGATACCTCACTCAGGATGATTGTTTCTGTATCCTGCCACATTGCTGAACTTGAATATTGTTTCTAGAAGTTTTCTGCTGGACCTATTGGGATATCTAAGGATTTGTCTTACATCATATATAAGTAGGAATATTTTTATTCTTCTTTCCCCACTGATATAACACTACTTTTCTCCTCTAGCTTTATTATTTTAGGTATATACTGGATATTAGCCCTCTGTCAGATATAGGATTGGTGAAGATCCTTTTCCAGTCTGAAGGCTGTTGTTTTGCTTTGATGACAGTATCTTTTGCTTTACAGAAGCTTTTCAATTTCATGAAGTCCCATTTATTGATTGTTGATCTTAGAGCCTGTGCTGTTGCTGTTCTATTCAGGAAGTAGTCTCCTGTGCCAATGAGTTCTAGGGTCTTCCCCACTTTTTCTTCTAACCAGTTTAGTGTGTCTGGCTTTATGTTGAGGTCTTTGATCCACTTGGACTTTAGCTTTGTGCAAGGTGATAAATATGGATCTATTTTCATTTTTCTGCATACAGATATCCAGTTGGACCAGCACCATTTGTTGAAGATGCTCTCTTTTTTCCATTGAATGATTTTGGCTTCTTTGTCAAAAATCAAGTTTCCATAGGTGTGTGGGTTCATTTCTGGGTCTTCCATTCAGTTCCATTGATCCACTATTCTGTTTCTATGTCAATACCATGCAGTTTTTATGACTATTGCTCTTTAGTGCAGCTTGAGGTCAGGGATGGAGATACCTCCAGATGATCTGTTGTTGTAGAGGATTGTTTTGGAGAACATTGAACATTTCTCTAAGTGTTTCTCTGGCTTTCAATATTCCTCTGTTGAGAATTCTCTGTTTAGCTCTCTTCTGATTTTTTAATTGGGGGGTTCTTTATATATTCTGTATATTAGCCCTCTGTCCAATGTAAAGTTGATGATGATCTTTTCCCAATCTGTAGGCTGTCATTTTGCTCTGATGACAATGTCTTTTACTTTACAGAAACTTTTCAGTTTCATGAGGTCCCATTTATTGATTTGTTGATCTCAGAGCCTGTTCTGTTGCTGTTCTGTTCAGGAAGTTTCTTCTGTGCCAAATGGTCAATGCTCTTTCCCACTTTTTCATCTAACAGATTTAGTGTGTCTGGTTTTATGTTGATATCTTTAATACACATGAACTTTACATTAGTGCAGGGTGATAAATATGGGTGTACTTGCATTTTTCTACATGTAGACATCCAGTTAGACTAGCATAATTTATTGAAGATGTTGTTTTGTTCTCATGAGAGGTAGACATATTCTATCTCTGACTCCTCACTTTGTCTGCTCCTCAATAATTATCATTTTCAAAATTAGCTGCTTCCTTTTGTAAACAAAGCATACATTCATTGGTGGGGATTAAAGGTGTGTACTAAGGGAGTGTCAACATTGCAGCTAGATCATATTGTAATCAGAATATCTCTGCATTTCAGCCTGATCACATAGACTTAGAAGATCTTTAGATGTGATCCCTTGCCAAAGCAACCATGTTATGAAATTAAAATTCTTCTACAAGTGTATATTCTTTCCTGATTTTTTATATTTCTTATGTATATAAATTCTATACCCCATATTAAAGTATTGGCATGCTATCTTCTACTTGAGCCATTGTACATTTAAGGCTTTATCTCAGTTGGTATGGTTTATTTATTGGGTTTGTCAATTCCATCATCATTTCAACTTGAGTCCTCTTCAATGTTTCTTTCTCTTTATTGAATTTCATTCATATATCCTGAATTGTTTTGGCATTTTCAACAGTCTTTTTTTATGTTTGCTTCACCATCCCTTGGCTGTTTATTTTTGTTTAAATTCTTTTTTTTTTAGTTTTGTTAAAGTTTTTTGTTGTGTCTTCATTATTTGATGAAGTTTAATGATTGTTCTTTTAATAATGCCATACTGAGGTTAATCTAGGTAATTCCCATTAGCAAGCATTTTGAACACATTTTTGGGCAGAATATAATGACTTAATCTTTGATAATGTCTGCATTTAGTGATGAGACATGGTCGTGTGGACTTATTTTATTAGTTCTGACTTCCACATGAACAAAACAGCTTGGAGTAGAGTATACATGGAAGGGTTGTACCTAGAGGTTAGAAATAGCTTGTATCTAGAGGTTCCTGGGTTGGTATAGAGGATGTGCTTCTGGATCTAGCCAAGAATTTGAGAAGATCTTAGCAGAGCTTCTAAATTGGTTGTGATATGAGTGTGGTGTCCAGACTAGGCTAAAGAACTGGATGTTAAACCAAGACAAGGTCTGGATGATTGGAAAGGTTGCATGAATAAAGAGGGTCCAAAAATTTATGTGGGAGGTTTCAGGATGAAGTGGTTGGGTACTGTGCAGCAGAGATATGTAGATGGTGGCAGGCAGGAATGATCCTGTAATAGTCCTAGAGGTTGAGATAAACCACTTAGGTTTCATCAGCAGAGAAAAACAAAGCAGGCTATGCCACTGGATATGGAACGTAGAGTTCATTTGGTGGTTTGGGTTGAAAATATGTCTTAGTCAGTGTTCTTTTCCAGTGACTTGACACATTCTCAAGGCAGCTACAATAAGAGAACTAATTTAATTTGTGCTTGAGTACAGGTTCAGAATATTAGTCCATTATCATCACCATGGAGAATATGGCAGCACACATGGAGACATACTGCTCGAGAAGCAGATGAAAGTTCTACATCCAGATCCAGAAGCAACAAGAAGAGAGCAACAATGGGCCAGACTTGGGCTTTTTGAAGCCTCGATGTCTAATCCTTGTGACACACTTCTTTCAACAGGGCCATATCTCCTAATTTTATTCAAGTAGTGTTGTTTTCAGATGACTAAACGTTTAACTACATGAGCCTATTTCAGTCTTTTTTAATCAGACTATTACCTCCAATTCCCTAGCCCACATAGGTTTGCAATAATATAATGCAAAAATGCATTCAGTTGAACTTCACAAGCTCCTGTACTTCAATGCTCAAAGTTCAAAGTCTCTTCTGAGACTCATGGGAATCCCTTAATTTTAATTCCCTGTAAAATCAAAACCTAATGTATAATGAGTCATACACATTGCCAATTTGAAAGGGAGGAAAGGGAACATAGCTGGATGGAGAGGTCTAATTTGTTGTTTTTAATTATGTACTGTATGTACATTTGTAAAGTTTGCTGTTTAGCTTGGGTGTATGTGTGTGTGTGTGTGTGTGAGAGAGAGAGAGAGAGAGAGAGAGACAGAGAGAGAGAGAGAGAGAGAGAGAGAGAGAGAGAATTTGGCCAAGATCTTATTTCCCATAAAGTTTTAAAACTCATGTATCTATCTATCTATCTATCTATCTATCTATCTATCTATCTATCTATCTATCTATCTATCTATTTGTCTGTCTGTCTGTTTATCTATCTCTTTCTTTCTTTATTTTTACTTAAGAGCAATGAGTGAAAGAGTGTATAATTTCTTAATGGGAAAGTGATCAAAGGATTTACACACCATCATCTTCTCTTTTTTTTCTAAAGTAAATTGCTTCTCTTCCTACAATAGGGGTTTTCTTTAATTAGAGACATAAATAGGATTGCAGGAAGCTGTCTATATGTTTTATTTGTGCTCCAAATTCTGGTATTGTACAATTACATGGAATTAAACAAATATATTTAATATAAACCAATATTATGCAGGTCCATTTTCTTTTTTAGATCCCCATTTATGAAAAACTCATCTCTCCATTGTTTGTCTTTTATTTATTTTTTTGATAAAATTTGCCTAATTCTAACCAAATTGTCAGGGCTTAGTAATTAAATTATTACAATTTCTTGTATCCTGACCATTGTATAATTAAGATACTACATTACAGCTTTTTTCTGTAAATGGCATAAGTTAACAAAATTATATTTTTTGGAAAGCTGCAATTTAATTTCCCAACAAATATGACTTTAGGTGATTTGAATACAAATGAAAGAAAATAAAACATGAAAAGCTAATAGAAACATGTAAATGTGGAACATAACAAATTAGTCAAATATAGTTAGCAATAACAAGGTCCTTGAGAACATTGTGTTTTAGATAGAGCCAAGCTGTATGCTCCTGAAAACAGCATATTTTTGTTTCTAATAAAAGCATTTTTAAAGGACAATTGTTCCTTAACCTAAAAGATGAAGTATGTAGATATTTGCTCTTATTTGTGGCATAGCTAGACAAAGAGGACATTAATACAAATTTTACAAATTTGAAAGGAAATGATATGAGGAAGAAAGCTGAATTGTTAAAAAGACAAGGGTTCAGACAAGCCTACCCTAGTCAATGCCTGGTAGGCTTGGCATTGTGCTTTGAGAAGGTGGATGTAAGGGACAACTGGGTGTGCTTGCTTGCTGTAAATCCAACCACACCATTCAGGTGAGCTATTGGTTTTACTGAAAGAAATGAATTCAATGTATAAGAAAGAACAGTGATGGAGGAAGAATACTGGCATCACTCCTAGGCCTTTATTTGCACATGCATTAAAGACTCACAAACACATAGGAAAATACATATAGGACACGTGAATACACATGTAAGCAAGAAAAGAAAAAAAATAATTTAAAAATGTTTCAAATGACGCAGATATTGTTGTAAATGAGAATGTTAGTGTTTGATATGTAGTTGCATTAATCCAAACAAGGTTTGATATTCTGAAGATTACTATATAAATAAACTATCATATCAATCTATCTTTTATATCAAAGTGTATTTTTAATTAAATTTTTATTTTTTATATTAATTACAGTTTATTCACTTTGTATCCCAGCGGTATCCCTCTCTCTCATTCCCTCCCAATCCCACCCTCATTCCCTCTTCTCCTCCCATGGCCCTCTCCAAGTCCACTGATAAGGGAGGTCCTCCTCCCTTTCCATCTGACTTTAGCCTATCAGGTCTCATAAGGACTGGCTGCATTGTCTTCCTCTGTGGCCAGTAATGCTACTCTTCCCTCAGGAGGTAATCAAAGTGCCAGCCACTGAGTTCATGTCAAAGACAGTCCCTATTCCCCTTACTAGAGTACCCTCTTGGATACTGAGCTGAATGGGCTACTCTGAGCAGGAGTTATAGGTTATAGCCATGAATGGTCCTTGGCTGGAGTATCAATCTCAGAAAAGACCCCTATGCCCAGATATTTTGGTTCTGTTGCTCTCCTTGTGGACCTCCTGTTCTCTTCAGGTCTTACTATCTCTGCTTTCTTTCATAGTATTGCTTGCACTCTGCCCAAAATTTGGTTAGGACTCTCAGCATCTGCTTTTATACACTGCTGGGTAGTGTCTTTCAGAGGCCCTCTGTGGTAGGCTCCTTTCCTGTTTCCTGTTTTCTCCTTCTTCCAATGTCCATCCAGTTTGTCTCTCTGAGTGAGGGTTGATTATCTTATCCAAGATCTTACTTCTTTCTTAACATTTTTATGTGTACAGATTTTAGTATTTTTCCTATATTATATATTGAGTATATTTTAAATACAGAGATGATTAATCCAATGGTATTGTCTCATATTTTCTGTTGTTCTTGACCAGTAAAATTAATGTGCAATTTATCACTATTTCACTTTCTTATTTATAAAAATTTACTTATAAGAATGAACAAAATATCAACCAAATACAAAAGGGAATTTCTAAAAAAAGTGATGGGCTCATGTGGATTTTCAAGTCACTTTATTTTAATAGGGCAGATGTTTAATTTCTTTATTTTTATGATTTGAGAAAATAAATTTTCATAAGCCAAGACTATAGCCACCTCAAGCATGTGTTTAATTTTTTTGTTCCCGTTTCCACATAAATTCTCAAAGTTCTCAGACTTTAAACTCATTCTCATATAGCTTTTCTTGTTTTCTCTGGAATCCAAATCAATGAAAATGTGGCCTGCCCACACACCATGCACATAGCTGACATAAAGGTCAACAGTGATCTCCAGTTCAAAAATAATCAATGTGTATCTTCCATAATACATCCAAACTTGTTGACAATAGCAAGAATCTTCTGCTTGAATGTTCTTCAGTAGGCTTATGTTCCCCTCTACATGCCTTTTGTGGTTCATATGATCTTCAAATTTTAAATGTCACTGGCAACTTGAAATAACAATTATTCATTAATGATTCACAAATTCTTAAAATTGGCTTAAATTTACTTTGAACCTAAAAATTCCATTATTAATTGTTCCTAACTTCATGTAACATATGCAATTCATATCATAATTTTCAAAACTAATTTCAGATAAACACGTAATTTCCTTTTGTGATATGTGTCTATTTTTTTAGGATCACCACATTAAACCACATGAAAGATAGGGATTTAATAAAACAATCTTTTTCCTTCTCAGCAGCCACACTATGCCTTTCTTGACTTTCATTACCAATCATCTTCTATTCATTACCAATCATCTTCCCTGTCCCCTACACTCAGAGATGGGATGGCACCAGAGCCTTACATATGCTAGGCAACTGTATATTTTTTTCTCCTGGTTCTGTTTTTGCCTCTTTCTTTACACAGCTTGTTTTTCCTGAATATTTGTATCCTCTATAGTCTCTTATAATGTCACTGTCATTAATATCAATGGCCCACATTATTCTAATTAAGTCTCTTATCCATCCTTCTCCGAAGTCTCTTTAAAGGACAGCTCTAGTTTGTTTATTTGTTACTGTGATAAACACTGACTACAACCAATTTGAGATTGAAAGGAGATATTTTATCTTTTACTTAGAGTTTGTCTTTAGGGAAAGCAAAAGCAAGAACTTAAGCAGGATAGAAACCTGGAAGAATATATAAAGAGAAACAATAGTGAAATTTGACTCACTGGCTAGTTTTATGATTTTTCAGCTTTCTGTCTTATACCACCCAGAACAACCTGCCTAGGAGTAGTAATGCCCACAGTGAAGTAGACCATCTCATATCAATAATTAACCAAGGATATATACTTCATTTTTTCCCCACCAGACATTCTGATGGATCTAATTTCTAAATTTAAAATTCTACTTCCCAAATATGATTATATTTTACCCAAATTGACAAAAACTAACACAGGGGACTAAAATCCAAATATTTTCATATTAAAAAGTTGATGGTAGATCTGAGTTTAAAGAAAGACACTAGTGAACCATATGTAAATTCTTAGTTGTAGAAAGTAACTAATGGAGTGATCACTTTTTAGCCCACAAGAGCTTATTTTATTGCACTTTTTAAATTATTTTCAGTTTGTTACATATTGTCTTTTGATTTATGACCCAATGATTCTTTCAATTACCTCCGTTTCTATTGTTAGGTCTCCATTTTCATTTTATTGATTTGTATAGTGTCTCTCTTCCTTTTTGTTAGTTTGGCTAAAGGCTTGTCTATCTTGTTGATTTTCTCAAAAAATAAAAACAGCTCTTGGTTTCAATGATTCCTTGATTTGTCCTCTTTGTTTCTAATTTATTGATTTCAGGTTTGAGTTTGATTGTTTCCAATTGTCTACTCCTATTTGGTGTTTCTGCCTCTCCCCCCCCCCC
>CM053751.1:33043974-33075767 GCA_028658305.1 Pachyuromys duprasi
GTGTTGTTTCCCTAATTTCCTTCTCGGCCCTTTTGTCTTTGGTGTACTGGAAGACATCAGATTTTTTCGATTTGATTTTGTATCCAGCCACTTTACTGAAGGTGTTTATCAGTTAAAATAGTTCTCCGGTTGCATTTTTGGGGTCACTCATGTATATTATCATATCGTCTGCAAATAGTGATACTTTGACTTCTTCCTTTCCAATTTGTATCCCTTTGATCTCCTTTAGTTGTCTTATTGCTCTAGCTAGGACTTCAAGTAATATATTGAAGAGATATGGAGACAATGAGCAGCCTTGCCTAGTCCCTGATGTCAGTGGGATTGATATAATTTTCTCTCCATTGAGTTTGATGTTAGCTATAGGCTTGCTGTATACTGCCTTTACCATGTTTAGGTATGTGCCTTGTAGCCCCAATCTCTTCAAGACTTTAAACATGAATGGGTGTTGGATTTTGTCAAATGGTTTTTTGGCATCTAGGGAAATGATCATGTAGTTTTCTCCTTCAGTTTGTTTATATGATGGATCACATTGATTCATTTGCGTATATTGAACCATGCTTGCATGCCTGGGATGAAGCCTACTTGGTCATGGTGAATGATATCTTTTATGTGTTCTTGGATTCGGTTTGCACTTATTTTATTGAGTATTTTTGTTTCAATGTTCATAAGAGAGATAGGTGTGAAGTTCTCTTTTCTTGTTGGATCTTTGTGTGGTCTTTGGTTGGAGAATCAGTCTCACATAAGCCCCGGTGTCCAGTTATGTTTGGTCCTTGTTCTCTCCAGGTCTTTCTAATTCTACTTTCCATCATATGGTTCCCTGCACTCTGCCCAGTCTTTGGATATGAGTCTCAGGTCTGCTTTCAGAAAATTGGGGTAGAGTCTTTCAGAGGTTCTCTATGGTAGGCTCTATGCCGCTTCATGTTTTCTCCTACTTCCAATGCCCACCCCATTTGGCATTTTAAGTAAGGATTGATCTTCTTACCCCAAGTCTTTCTTCTTCTTTAGCTTTTTTAGGTGTGCAGATTTAAGTATGTTTATCCTATATTATATGTATAATATCAACTTATAAGGGAGTATATATCATGTGTGTCTCTCTATTTCTGGGATACCTCACTCAGGATGATCTTTTCTAATTCACACCAAATGCCTGCAAATTTTATGATTTCCTTGTTTTTAATTGCTGAGTAGTGTTTTGTTGTGTAAATGTACCACAGTTTCTCTCTCCATTCCTCTGTTGGGGAACATATGTGTTGTTTCCATTTTCTGGCTATTACAAACATAGCTGTTATGAACATGGTTGAACAAATGTCCTTGTGTACTTGAACATATTTTGGATATTTGCATAGGAGTGGTATATCTGGATCTTGAAGAAGCACTATTCCTAATTGTCTGAGAAAGTGCCAGATTGATTTCCAAAGTAGTTGTAAAAGTTTACATTCCCACCAGCAATGGAGGAGGGTTCCCCTTTTTCCACATTCTCTCCAGCATGTACTGTCACTTGAGTTGATGGGGGTAAGGTGAAATCTCAGGGTCATTTTGATTTTCATCTTGTCTGAAGGTATCTCCTCCTTATCTCAAGCAGTTCTACAGAACAATAGTAATAAAAACTGTGTGGCATAGAAACATAATGGTGGATCAATTGTATCGAATAGAAGACCCATAAATAAACCCACACACTTATGGATACTTGATTCTTGACAAAGATGCCAAAACTATACAATGGATAAAAGACAGCATATTTAACCAATGGTGCTGGTCTACCTGGATGTCTATATGTAGAAAAATGAAAATAGATCCATATTTATCACCCTGCACAAAGCTAAAGTCCAAGTGGATCAAATACCTCAACATAAAACCAGACACACTAAATCTGTTAGAAGAAAAAGTGAGGAAGGGCCCTGAACTCGTTGGCACAGGAGACAACTTCCTGAACAGAACACCAAGAGCACAGGCTCTAAGATCAACAATCAATAAATGGCACCTCATGAAATGAAAAAGATTCTATAAAACAAAGGACACTGTCATAAGAACAATTTATTTCTTAAAAAATACAACCACTTGAGATCATTGTAGACTTGACTGGTTACACAGCTTTTGGACTGGTGGTAGGCAGACTATCACGGCTGAGAGCTAACATGGGATAGCATAGACAGCAAAAAGAGGCCAAATATATGGTCTCACTATTCTTTTCCAGGGTCATTCCCTCTGATCTAAAGGTCTCCCACTGGAACCCATTTCTAAGAGGTCCCAACTTCTTTCAAAGGCACCACACTGTTACCTACATCTTTAAAGTGGGACTTTAAGGGACAAACACATATACACACTATGAAGACATATATAATCACATTTGTTAATCCTTGATTTTTCATATAGAACCTATCTAAGGTATTTAACAGTATGACATTTTCTAAGAAAAGCATTACCTCAAAATGTCAAATTAAATTTTTAGTAGTAATGAGCTTAGAATGAGCGATTTAGTCATCTTTATTAAAGATTACATGCCCACATACGGGATGATTTTTAGAAGACAAGGGACAGACCTTAAGCACATTTCCTTCTGGAGGTGGAGTGGGCATCTAGAAAAAGAACATTTTGAACAAAACTTGTTCACTTTAGAAGTAATTAACCTTCCATGTGTCATCTGCATTATTAATGTGATGGGATTATTATCTGTTCTAATATATCTGTTCTTCTATTAATATCTCCTACACTAAATAAATAAAAATGGTGTATAAGATGTTAGTTGTTTCAACTTTTCAACATAGATTGCTTTTCCCTCTCTGTGAGTCTGTTAAATAAAAACTTAGATAAATGCTATTTTATGACATGTTTTGAACCTTAATAATACTAAAGGCTATCATTTTATTAAAACAACTTGAATATGATCTTAATTAAAAAGTGAGCTCTCATTCTTTATGATATTTAAATTGTTCTATTAGTTTAAAATAAATTTTGTGAGGCAAGTTATATTGACCACATACTTAAGTTTAACATAGTTAAGATCTTTATAGATTACCGAAATAAGTAATATGTTTTTAAAGTTTCAATGAAGAAAATTTTAAGCTGAGTTTGAAAGGCTATATTTAAACTATATTTGTGAGCGTTTAGTCAAGGTAACCTTTTGGGGGGAGTGTGTGGAGAAATATTATTCTATCTATCTATCTATCTATCTATCTATCTATCTATCTATCTATCTATCTATCTATCTATCTATCTATCTAATCTATCCATACATCCATCTATCTGTCTAATTACCTATCTTATGCATTTTGCATCCTTATTGTAACCACATTCTCCTCTTCTCGTAGTACCACCCTTCCTCCTTTTCTCTTCCCCATCTCCTTTTTTCAGATAAGGGGAACTTCATTTCCCATCCACCCCTGCTCAAAAAGTTGCAGCAGGATTGAGCATATCCTCTTCCCCTGTGGCCTCACAGGCAGTCCTGCCATAGGAAAGTGATCAAAAAGCTGGTGATGCAGTCCCCACTTCCCTTCCATTACTAGAGGACCCACATGGGACCTAAGCTGCCCCTTCTGCTAAGTCTGTGTAAGGGTCCTATGTCCAGTTCCTGCATGATACTGTGTTGAGTCTTAAGTGTTAGCAAGACCCCCTGGACCCTGGTTGATGGCTCTGTTGGTCTTCATGTGGACCTCCTCTTGCCTCCAGGTCCTTTCCCTTTCTTTCTATTTCCCACAAGACTCCATAGGCATTATTCAATATTTGGCTATGAGTCACCTCATCTGTTTTGAGGCAGTTCGGGGTAGAGCCTCTCAGAGAACAGCTCTGTCAGGCTCCTGTCTGCAAGATTAGGAGAGCTTTCCTTCATAGTTTCATGGGCTGGCCCTCTCTGATAAGGTGGGTTTTGGTTGGATCAGGCATTGATTTAGCATTCCCTAACTCTGTGCTTTATCTGCTCTTTTTTTTATCTCTGCACATTTTATAAGTAGGGTCAATTTGGGGCTGAAGTTTTGATGGGTGCGTTGGCATTTCTCCCCCTCTAACTTGCCTTGTTAGTGGGTGTTCTCTTTAGTCTCTGTGACCTCTGCTACTAGGAGTCTAAACTTGAGTACCCTCTCATATCCTTCCAGGAGCATACCCTGACTTAGGTCTCCAGCTTGTCACAGGGATAACGCCAGTTTCCATTTTCTATACATTCCTCCTATCCTCTCATCTTTGCTCTCCGAAGTTGGTTCTCTACCCTTTTAATTCTCTGTGAACCTCTGCACCTGCTTCCCTCTCTTCAGCAACTACCTCTTTTTATTCTATCTCTCTTTTTGGGCGAAATTTATGCTTCATCTTTGGATCTTTGGTGTTACTTACCTTCTTTGACTCTGTGCTTCATAGTATGCTTACCCTGTACTATATGCTAAAATCCAGTTGTAAGTGAGTATATATCATGTGTGTCTCTCTGGGTCTTGGTTACTTTTCTCAGGATGATCTTTTCTAGTTCCATCAATTTGCCTGTAAATTTCATGATTTCTTTGTTTTTAATAACTATTATTCCATTTTGTAAATGTGGCACAGTTTCTTTGTCCATTCTTTTGTGGAGGGATAGCTAGGTTGCTTCCAGAATTTAGCTATTGTGAGTAAAGCTGCTGTGACCATAGTTGAGCAAGTGTCCTTGTTTTATGACGGAGCATCTTTTGGGTACATATTCAGGAGAGGGATAGCTCAGCCTTGAGGTAAAGCTATTTCCAATTTTTTGAGAAAGCACAAAATTGATTTCCAAAGTGGTTTTATAGGCTTACACTCCCACTAGCAATGGAAAAGAGTTCTTTTTTTCCAGCATGTGCTGGCACTTAAGATGTTGGTCTTAGCCCTTCTAATAGGTTTAAGATGAAATCTCAGAATCATTTTGATTTTCATTTTCAAGCCAGTCTTTTTATTTCCAGTACTAATGAGGTGGTTTTCACATTTAGCTAAAACTCCTTGGATATTATATTATTACTAAAATTGATGAATTTGTTATTCATGCTGATTTCTGGGTATCCCCCAATTCTGATTATCTATAAGGTAAACTATAATGTTTATATAATAATATATATGTATGTATCTCAGATATTATATTTAAGTGTTTGGTTTCTCCAAAAAAGTTGGAAATTAGTTAATCAAATCAAATGCTTTCCTACAAATGATGTCTGACATTATGAAAGCTATTATTAACTATACTTTATGGAGAAGTCTTAAGTGTAACTAGATTTCCAAATCAAGGAAAACTTAACTCTCTTCTGAATACTTATGATTTCTTTATGAAAAAAAGTGTTCAAAACTACTCTTCAAGGATTACATATATATTTATTACATAAATCCATACATACACACAAATAAGGATCCTTTTCTGTTATTACCCTACTCTGCAGAAGATTAATATAATTTCTTGCAATATGCTATAACTTAGCAACCATCTGTTAACACCTATCCTCTTTCCTCTGACTTACCCAAAATCTGTAACTCCAATTGAAATCTTAACATCCATAGGAAATGACTTATGCCACATTGTATTTGTCTTTCTTTTTCTGGTATATCCCACTCAGCACTGTATTCTCAGAATTTCCCTATGTTGTCAAATAACATGATTTTTTAATGTGGAGTTGTATTTCTATGCACATACCTGCCATGTTTTTTTTTCTTTATTTATTGATGAGTTTATAGACACTGGTTGAAAACACTTCTTGGCTGTTGTGAGGACTGCTCCAATAAACATAGCAGGGAGGACCTCTCTTCTAACATCTTTACTTGCTTTCTTTAAGCTATGTATGCTGGAGCGTAAGCAAAACTTCATATATGATGTGTTCTAGTAGTTTCATATTCCAAGTATTTTATCAAAAGGACCCAAAGATTATACCTCACACCCAACATAATGGCTAAGATCAAACCTCAAGGTATGACACATGCTGGAGTGGTTGTAGAGAAAGGGGAACCCTCCTCCATTGCTTGTGGGAATGTAAACTTCTACAACCTCATTGGAAATCAATCTGTTGCTTTTTTAGAAAATTAGAATAGTGATACCTCAAGATCCAGCTATACCCCTCCTAGACATATACCTAAAATATGTCCCATCATTCAATAAGGGCTTTTGTTTAGCTGTGTTCGTAACACTTTATTTGTAATAACCAGAATCTAGAAACAACCTAGATGTCCCCAATGGAAGAATGAATACTGAAAGTGTGGGACATTTACACAATGCAATACTACTCAGCAATTAAAAGCAAGGGAATCAATAAATTTGCAGTCAAATGGTGAGAAGTAGAAAAGGTCATCCTGAGAGAGGTAACCTAGAAGCAGAAAGATACATGTGGTATATACTCACTTATAATTGAGTATTTGCCCTATAATATATGATAAACATACTAAAATCTATAGTTCTAAAGAAGCTAAAGAAAAAGGAGTACCCTGGAGAAGATGCTTAATCCTCATTCAGAAGGTAAAATAGGATAGACATCACAAGTAGGAGAAGACAAGGAACAGTACATAAGACTTCCACAGGGGACCTCTGAAAGACTCTACCCATCAGAGTATCGAAGGATATACTGAGATACTGAGCCAAACTTTGGGCAGTGTGCCAGGATCCTTATGCAAGAAGAGAGTGATGGAAAGACATGCAGGGGACAGGAACTACACAAGGAGAAGAACAGAGCCAAAAAACCTGAGTCCAAGGAAGCCTGCAGAGACCGATAATCCAATCAAGGACCATGCATGGAGAGGACCTAAAACTCCTGCTAAGATATAGCCCATAGGCTGCTCAGTCTCCAAGAGGGTTACTTAGTAAGGGGTATAAGGTTTGTCTCTGATATGAACTCAGTGGCCAGTTCTTTGTTCACATCCCCCTGGGTGGTGCAGCCTTGCCAGGCTCAGAGGAAGATGATGCAGCCAGTCTTGATGAGACCTCATAAGCTAGGGTCACATAGAAGGGGAAGAGGTCCTCACTTTCCAGGGGATTAAGGAAAGGGCATAAGGGGAGAAGATGGAGGGTGGCTGGTTCTGGGAGGAGGTGGAGATGAGGCATGGAGCTTCAGTAGGTATACAAAGTGAATACACTATAATAAATAAATTAATTAATTATAAAAACATCATACACTCTATATGTAAAAATTCATTCAACAAAGCAAATTTTGTCAAGGAAAATAAAGAACAAAAAAGGTGACAAAAAGAACTATGCCAATCAATTAAACAGGATTTATGTTCTATATGTAATAATGTGGTCAATGTTAATTTGATTACAGTGACCGTTAGGTGACAATGTGCTTTGAGGAATAAATAGGAAATAGAATGAAGATTCCTCACAATGCCCACAGGCAGGATCCAATGAAAAATACAATAAATAATAAAAGTATACTGAAGACAACTAATCATAATTTAGAAATTAATGTTAAATACCACTTTGGGAAAATATAATAATATATACTTATTTGCTTATTATGGCTTGTGTGCGTTTATACACATGAGTGCTAATAAATATGAATGCAATGACTAGCAGTGGACATCTTTGTCCATTACACTCTGTCATGTTTTTAGATATACCCTTACATATAACTTGAAGTTTTCTGATTTACCTAGAAGGCTGGCCAGGAAGCTGCCTAGGCACATCTACACAGATCTCGGATCACAGAATCCTGGAACTCAGTCTAGATGTTTAAATAGGAGTTTGAGGAAATTGAGTTCAGACACACATGTTTGTGTGGCAAGCACTTTATTAAATGAGCCATATCCATAGATTGTGGATCACTAAAAAAAATATTGGAATTATATTGCTTAAATTTTTATCAGTGACTAAATAAAAAATAACTAATTTGTTTTTAATTAGCTAAGAGTGACTGTGATATTTGACCAAAATATGGATCACTAATTCAACATGTTATTAATTTCAAAATATTATTAACTCTGAATTGTACCTAGAAAAATCCTCTGAAAGGACTTATACACTGATTATTGGGGATGGTTGTGCCAAGAAATACATTGAAGTTATTACTGTTATGCAGTAATCATATACAAGGAATAAGGACCAGAATAACTCTTATAGAAAACTGATATATTGCCAATGTCTTTAGCTTCAATTTGTTGAGCACCTGAGCAGTTATATATAAGACTATCTCGAGTGGACATTTCATTTTTAGAATTACTCAGAAACCTGCATAAATGTTTATAAACTCTTAAAATTAACATAATCCTTGTTAAAAACACAATACTATCTACCCCAATAGTGACAAAACTGTACATAAACACATGGCCAATATATGATATATTATATTGAAGCATAAATACTTTAGACAATTTTGCAATCACGAATTAGGAAATCAAGGCAATGTAGAATACAGATACATTTTTTATGAAGTACTTGTATTTTTATATACTTCTGAATACTGTATAACTATGGTTCCCAAGGAAGTGTCATAGTATTTGTTACAAGACAGGAAGGTGGCATGAAGTAAGACTTGTAAATTTATAATTAAAAACTTTCTTACTTCTTGGAATGACATTCTTTATATTTATTTTTTAGATTATCAAAACAATGAGTGTAATGTAATGAGACTCCAGAATCCCTCTACATAGAGGGCACAGATTCCTGTTTATCCCATGAGAGCCTGGAAAATAATGTATTTATAAGGAGAATGCCTAAAATTCCTCTTCTGACATAAGCATTTATTCAGTAAGTAACATATATTTTATATGTACCAAATTCATGAAAAATGACAGTTTTTACAAGTTCCTATTTCATGTAGTCATTATTTAAACATTTTATACTATCTCACTTGAAATACCTAATTCACTTTATCAGAAATGTCTACTACTTTAAAATACCAAACAAATCATTTATTATAATAAAACATTATTATAAACATCAACTTTTTCTTTTATATCTATTATTTTCATACCTTGTGTATATATAAAAACAATTATCTTTTACATTTAGTTAGGAAGTTATTAAATATCTGTTGTATTTGTAAAGTTTAAATAAAAACTGAAAACATTCTTGATGTGGACACAGCATTTCATTCAGAGTTGTGTGTCAACACATGCCTACTGTCCCAATTTGACTGAAGTTAACATTTTAGGATACCTGTACAACAATTTGATGACTTCAGGTTTCCATGTTATCACACTAGGGATTCCTCTGTTTACAAATAATTACAATGTACTCCAAATTGTAACAACTTATTACCACAAGAGATTTCTGTTTCTCAGGTAATATTGGAGGTCCTCTGAGTATGTCATTTCTTTGTAACGAATCGATTTGCTCTTGTTCAAAATATTTGACAACTTATTAACTCAGTCTTATTAATTATATTAATAATTATAACATTTTATATTGAAACATGTTGTTATGAAGCTTGTTTTATTTCAGTTACTCTAATTAATCCATTAAGTAGGAACTTCTACTAAAATTAGGTTCAGAATTCACAAGTTTAATCTGCTTGCTGTCCTGCCATTCAGTGCATACAACTTAAGGACTCCTGGTAAAGAAGGAGTTCTCCCCTCTGCTTTCCAAGCCTGTCATTTACCAAGGCAAATACCTATGTTCAATAATCTTGATTATCAGCTTGGGATCGAGATTCATCATTGAAAAAAAAAACTGTATATGTCTATATGAGGCAATATATAAATTAGCTTTATTGAGGTAGGATGACCACACCTAAGGGTGGACAGTAGCATTATATAGGATGAAATCCAGACTGAATAATAACAATAATTAAAAAAAAGCAAACTGAATTGTCTCCAATCTGACTGTGGCACAATATGACTAAATACGTCAAAACCCTACTCCCGTATTTTGGATATGTGCCGAGGAGTGCTATAGCTGGATCTTGAGATGTCCTTCAACTGAGGAAAGGATACAAACTTGTGGTACATTTACAAAATGGAATATTACTCAAAAATTAAAAATAAGGCAATCATGAAACTTGCAGGCAAATGGTGGGATCTAGAAAAGATCATCCTCAGTGAGGTATCCCAGAAGCAAAAAGACACACATAGTATATACTCACTTATAGGTGGATACTAGACCTATAAGATATGATAAACATACTAAAATCTGTACAAAAAAAGAAGATAAACAAGAAAGAGGACCTGGGGTAGATGATCAATCTTCACTTAGAAAGACAAATGGGATGGACATTGGAAGAGGGAGAAAATGGGAAAAAGGATAGGAGCCTACCACAGAGGGCCTCTGAAAGACTTTATCCAGCAATGTATCAATGTATCAAAGTAGATGCTGAAACTCATGGCCAAACTTCGGGCAGAGTGCAGGGAATCCTTTGAAAGAAGGGGAAGTAGAAAGACCTAGAGGGGTCAAAAGCTCCTCAAAGAGAGCAACAGAACAGAAAAATCTGGGCAAAGGGGTCTTTTCTGAGACTGATACTCCAACCAAGGACCATTCATGGAGATAGCCTAGAACCCTGCACAGATGTATCCCATGGCAGCTTGGTCTCCAAGATGGTTCCAAAGTAATGGCAGCAGAGACTAAGAATTCAGTGGCTGGCTGTTTGATCACCTCCCCCTATGGGGGAAACAGCCTTACCAGGCCACAGAGAAAGACAATGCAGCCACTCCTGATGAGACCTGATAGGCTAGGGTCCGAGGGAAGGAGAGGAGGACCTCCCCTATCAGTGGACTTGGTGAGGGAAAATGGAGGAGACTAGGGAGGGAGGATGTGGCTATTAGCTTTTAAACTAAAATGTGTATATCATTCAATATATTCTCTGATGGCAAGTAGATTATGAGGAACTTTGTAGGAAAAATAATTTTTCATAAAATATTGTTGTACTCACTCTTGACATTTTATGCTCACACATTTAGTAGGATTTCGTTTGCTCCCCATATTACATTTTATTGAGTCATTGGCCAAAGTGTTCATAGACACTACCAACATTAAAACCTGCTAAGAATACTATTGATTACCCTCATAAACTGATGACAAGGCCCTACTATAATGATAACATTTACTTGTGTGCCCACTAGAAGCTTCAGCCACTCCAGACTAGCTTTCATTATGCTGAAAAGTACACACACACACACACACACACACACACACACCTGCAGTGTGGTGGCGGGTCATCAATATAATCCACTACAAAACCTGAATGCTACAGAAGTGACCAGTCTGCTAGATACACTGGAAAAAGTGGCACAGGTGTTGTCGCAAGGATCCCTTGTGCCTTTGTTGACTCAAGCAAAGAAGGCAAAATTATTGACCAGAATATGGGGTTCAGGGTCTGTGGTGGAGTTTATGGTGGTTGGGTGTGCTTTAAGAGGAGTTGGTAGGCATAGGGAATGTGGTGGGTACTTACTTGTATACACTGTACAGGAAGGCCTCAAGGAAATCAAGCAAAGTTGTGGGATAGAAATCTTTCCAATACTTCTATTTTAATTTTCTTTCCTAATGAAGCTATTATTCTCAGGAATCATTAACATATTTTGATGAGTAAATATGAACAAATAATATATTTCTCCTGAGAACTTAGTTCTTTCTTTAAATTCTTGGGCAACTCATTCCGAATTTTCCTTCTGGAGGATATATATATATATATATTCTTTATACGGGCCCATCACTTTTGTTTTCGCAGTAACACTATTTTTAATATTTCTGTCCAACCTTAAGACATCCTGGGTAATGAGGTCTCCACTCTCAATAAATTTCATTTCTGGAAATAATTTTATTATTTTTCCAGAATATGTCACTTTCTAGGAAGTATAGGAATTATTCATTCCTAATGAATCTGAACAGTACAACTAAGACTGTATTTATGAACAAAGCTGCTATCAATATAGTTGAACAAATGTCCTTGTTTTATGGTTGAGTGTTTTTCAAATATATGCCCAGTTGTGGTATAGCTGGGTCTTGAGGTATCATTAGTGTCAATTTTGTAAGAAAGTGCTAAATTGATTTCCAAAGTGGTTGCACAAGTTTGCACTCCCACATGCAATGGAAGAGGGTTCCCCTTTTTCCATATTCACTCCAGCATGTGTAGTCACTTTAGTTTTAATCTTAGCCATTCTGGTGGGTATAAGATAGAATCTCAGGGTTGTTTTGATTTGCATTTCCCTGATGACTAAGGATATTGAGCTTTCAATATTCCTCTGTTCAGAAATTTCTGTTTAGCTAGGTAGCCTATTTTTATTTTTTGTATTAATTGCAGCCTTGTATCCCAGTTATAGGCCCCTCCCTCAATCCCTCCCATTCCCAACCACTCTCCCTCATCTCCTCCCATGCCCCTCTCCAAGTACACTGATAGGGGAGGCCATCCTCCCCTTCCATATGAACTTAGCCTATCAGGTTTCATCAGGACTGGCTGCATTGTCTTTCTCCATGGCCTGGCAAGGATGCTCCCCCATCAGGGGAGATGATCAAAGACCTAGCTATTGAGTGCATGTCAGAGAAGTCTCTGTTCCCCTTACTAGAGTACCTACCTAGATACTGAGCTGCAATGAGCTACATTTGGGCAGGGATTCCTGGTTATTTCCATGCATCGTCTTTGGATGGAGTATCAGTCTCAGAAAAGACCTCTTTGACCAGACTTTTGGTTGTGGTGCTCTCCTTTAGGAGCTCCTATATTTTCCAGATCTTTCTCTCTCTTCTTTCATAAGATTAACATTATTCTGCCCGAAATTTGGTTATGAGTCTCAGCATCTGCTTTGATACACTGCTGGTTAGAATCTATCAGAGGCCCTCTGTGATAGGCTCCTGTCCTGTTTGTTTTCTCCCTCTTCCTATGTCTGTCCTGTTTGCCTTTCTGAGTGAGGATTGATCATCTTACCCAGGATTCTCCTTCTTGCTTTGCTTCTTTAGGTTTATAGATTTTAGTATATTCTCCTATATTATATGTCCAATATCCACTTGTAAGTGAGTATATACCGTGTGTATCTATCTGATTCTGTGAATCTTCAATCAGGCTGATCTTTTCTAGATCCCACCATTTGCTGGTAAATTTCATGAGGCCCTTGTTTTTAATTTACATTTTGTAAATGTAACACAATTTCTGTACACATTACTCAGTTGAGGGGCATCTGTATTGTTTCCAGGTTCTGGCTATTACAAATAAAACTGCTACAATAAACACCTTATGCAAAGCGGCTGGATGCAAAATTAACTCAAAAAAATCAGCAGCATCTTGTATAAGAAACACACAGGGCTGAGAAAGAAATTAGGGAAACTACACGCTTCACAATAGCTACAAATAATATAAACTAACTTGATGTGACTCTATCCAAACAAGTGAAAGACCTGCTTGAAAAAAAAAAAAAAAACTTCAAGTGTCTGAAGAAAGAAATTGAAGAAAATATCAGAAGTTGGAAAGATCTTCCATGCTCATGTATCGGTAGGATAAACATAGTGAAAATGGTCATCATGTCAAAAGCAATCTACAGATTTGATGCAATTCCCATCAAAATACCAACACAATTCTTTAAAGAACTTGAAAGAAAAATTCTCAAATGCATTAAAAAAAAACAAAAAAAAAACCCAGAATTGCCAAAACAATAATGTACAACAACTTATGGTCTAGAGGTAACTCCATTTCTGATCTCAAGGGGTACCAAAGAGCAATAGTAATAAAAACTGCATGGTTCTAGCATAGAAACAGACTGGGGAATCAATGGAATCGAATAGAAGGTCCAGAAATAAACCCACACATCTATTAACACCTGACTTTTGACAAAGAATTCAAAACCATACAATGGAAAAAAGAAAGCATTTTCAACAAATGTTGCTTGTCTTCCTGAAAGTCTATATGTAGAAAAATGCAAATAGACACCTATTTATTGCCCTACACAAAATTAATGTCCAAGTGGATCAAAGACTTCAACATAAAACCAGAAACACTAAATCTGTTAGTTGAAAAAGTGAAGAAGAGCCTTGAACTATTTGGCACAGGAGACAACTTTCTAAACAGAACACCAACAGCACAGGCTCTAAGATCAACAATGAATAAGTGGGACCTCATGAAATTGAAAAACTTCTGTAAAGCAAAGGGCATGGTCATCAGAACAAAACGACTCCTTACAGACTGGGAAAGGATCTTCACCAACCCTATATCTGACAGAGGGCTTATAATCAGAATATATAAATAACTCATGAAGTTAAAGGCCAATAAATCAAGTAACTCAACTAAAAATGGGGTACTGATCTAAATACAGAATTCTCTGTAGAGAAATATTGAATGGCAGCGAAGCACTTAAAGAAATGCTCAAAGTCCTTAGTCATCAGGTAAATGCAAATCAAAATGATCTTGAGATTTCACTTTACACCCATCTGAATGACTAAGATTAAAAACTCAAGTAAAAATTCATGCTGGAGAGGACGTGTAGAAAGGGAACCCTTCTCCATTGCTGGTGAGAGTGTAAACTTGTACAACCACTTTTGAAATCAATCTGGCACCATCTCAGATGATTAGGAATAGTATTTCCTCAAAATCCATATGTACCACACCTAAGTATATATCCAAAGTATGGTCAAGTACCCAACAAGGACATTTGTACCCAATTTTTTATTTGTACTTTTTGTTTTTCTGTGGATCCCCAGAAAAAGCCCCAAATCAAAATATGTTAGCTCCAGGGGCACTGCAGAGACTGATGCATCTACCACAGACCTTGCACAGAGAGGACTTAGACCCCCTGCTTAGATGTAGCCCATAAACAAATAAGTCTCCCTGTGATTGCCCTAGTAAGGGGAGAAGAGACAGTCTCTGACATGAACTTCGTTGCCTGCTCCTTGGTCAATTCTCCCTGGAGGGTCGACCTAGTCAGCCCACAGATTAAGAGGATACAGGTAGTGCTGAGTGGACCTGATAGGCAAGGTCAGACAGTAGGGAGCACTCCTCTTTCAGTGGACTAGGAAAGACGGATAAAAGAGGAAGAAGGATGAGGGTGGAACCAGGAGAAAATAAGGGAGGAGGCCACAATCAGGATACAAAGTAAATAAAATGTAAATAATAATAATAGTAGAAAACTAAAGAAAAAGAGTATATATTTGTAGTTCCGTTACTACATAATTACTCTCTGTTTCCAACAAGACTGAGATCTGAAAGCCTTCCCATAATTTCTGCTTCAGTATGTCATTATATGACTCACTTCATAGATGATTGAGAAATTATTTTGGGGTAAACTCTGATAGTTCAGGACTTGGCTTCTTGATTGAAAATGATATTAAAATGTCTAGTTCAAAAGTAAAGATATAGAATCTTAATTTAATAATAGATTTTAGGGGTACATTTTTAATTAAATTTAGTTTAAAATGTTTTTGGTTTTTGTTTGTTCATTTACTTAATTTTTTTAAAAAGTGGAATGTAATTTTAATAGCATGTTATACCCAAAGTCAAAAGTCTTTCCAAGCAGACACTCAACTACTTTGTAGTTAAGGAAAATGGATGCACATTAGAGGCATAGGAATGATTAGCTATGCCATGGAGATAAGATGTACCCAAGATATAATACCTTTAGGAAAATATTGGGCCTAAAGTTTGTAATAGCTTTTGCTTTGGAGAATATCTTCAATATTACAGCTAATTTTAAGTTTGCAGGTTTCCTTTAAGTAAGGAGAACACATAAGTAACCATCTGCAAACTATAAGACCGTTTTATTTTTAAAAGTTAAGTCATATATCACATTAGCTTGGCACTGTAAATGAATAATGTGGAAGGGGCATAGTGTTCTTAAATACTGGAGAATTGTAACTTTGAGTTTTTTATCTGCATCCAGTTCATGATATATTGTTGATTTTAGATATCTCAAAGAGGATATATGAAATTGCAGTCATTACCAAAAGATAATTATTGTATGTTGATATATGAAACAAAATCATATGGGATCCAATGCACTGTGTTTTTTTCTCCATTTTTAAAATAGAAAATATTTTCTCATTTTAAATGTCTAATTCTTTCCTTCCCTCAAAGACTTCCTATGACTTTCTAGATTCAGTTTCTTTCTTTTCTTTTTTTTTTATTAATTACACTCTATACACTTTGTATCCCCCCTGTAGCACCCTCCCTCTTCTCCTCCCAATCCTTCTCTTCCTCCCCCTTTTCCATGCTTGCTCCTCCCAAAGTCCACTGATAGGAGGTCTTCTTTTCCTTCCTTCTGATCCTAGTATATTAGGTCTCATCAGGAGTGGCTGCATTGTCTTCTTCTGTGGCCTGGTAAGGCTGCTCCCCCTGAGGGTGAGGTGATCAAAGAGCAGGCCAATCAGTTCATGTCAGAGGCAGTCCCTGTTCCCTTTACTAGGGAACCCACTTGGAAACTGAACTGCCATGGGTTACATCTGTGCAGGGGTTGTAGGTTATCTCCATGCATAGTACTTGGTTGGAGTATCTGTCGCAGGTTCTGTTGCTCTCCTTGTGGAACTCCTGTCCTCTCCAGATCTTACTATTTCCCACTTCTTTCATAAGATTCCCTGCACTCTGCCCAAAGATTGGCCAAAAGTCTTAGCATGTGCTTTGATAGTCTGCAGGGAAGAGGCTTTCAGAGGCCCTCTGTGGCAGACTCCTAACTTGTTCCCTGTTTTCTCTTTTCTGATTCCATCCTTTCACCTTTCTGGATGGGGATTGAGCACCTTAGCCAGAGTCCTTCCTCTTATGTAGTTTCCTTAGGTGTACAGATTTTAGTATGTTTATCCTATGTCTCAATGAGTGAGTATATACCATATGTGTCTTTCTGCTTCTGGGATAGCTCACTCAGGATGATCTTTTCCAGTTCGCACTATTTATCTGAAAATTTCATTATGTCCTTGTTTTTTCATTGTTGAGTAATATTCCATTGTGCAGATGTACCACAATTCCTGTATCCATTTCTCAATTGAGGGGCATCTGGGTTGTTTCCAGCTTCTGGTTATTACAAATAAAGCTGCTACAAACATGGTTGAGCAAATGTCCTTATTGTGTAATTGAGCTCCTTTTGTATATATGCCTAGGAGTGGTATAGTTGGATCTTGAGGAAGCATTTTTCCTAGTTGTCTGAGAAAGTGCCAGATTGATTTCCAGAGTGGTTGTACAAGTTTATATTCACACCAGCAGTGGAGGAGGATTCCCCTTTCTCCACAACCTTTCCAGCATGTTTTGTCACTTCAGTTTTTGATCTTAGCCATTCTGATGGGCATGAGGTGAAACCTCAGTGTCATTTTGATTTGCATTTCCCTGATGACTAAGGACATTGAGCATTTCTTTAAGTGTTTCTCTGCCATTCTATATTCCTCTGTAGAGAATTCTCTGTTTTGCTCCATACCCCCATTTTTAAATTTGATTGCTTTATTTATTGCTTTTTTAACTTCTTTAGTTCTTTATATATTCTGGATATTAGCCCTCTGTCAGCTATAGGGTTGTTGAAGATCCTTTCCCAGTCTATGGGCTGTCGATTTGTTCTGACAATAGCGTCTTTTGCTTTACAGAAACTTTTCAGTTTCATGAGGTCCCATTTATTTATTGTTTCTCTTGGAGCCTGTGCTGTTGGTGTTCTTTTCAGGAAGTTCAGGAAGTTGTCTCCTGTGCCAATGAGTTCAAGGCTCTTCCCCACTTTTCCTTCTAACTGAAATAATGTATCTGGTTTTATGTTGAGGCCTTTGATCCACTTGGACTTTAGTTTTGTGCAGGATGATGAGTATGGATCTATTTGCATTTTTCTACATGTAGACATCCAGTTAGACCAGCACCATTTGTTGAAAATACCTAGGCCTTAAGCTTTGGTTAATTCCCCAACTACGCATAACTAATTTCACCAGTTTATTCTCTTCTATGTTTGCCATGCAGCTGATTACCTCCTTTCAGCTGGGTGGGTCAGTTTTTCTCAGAGTCTGGGACAAATCTCCCAACTCTGACTGTTTCCTGGGATTCATCCCTTTCTGCCAGAACTCCTACCTCCTATTTCCTGGCTCAGCTAAGAGGCCATGAGCTTTTCATTGACAGGTGATGCTTCCATACACTAGAGGTTTTCTCTACAAAAAAAAGTCCCTGATTTCTTTCTCAGTCTGTTTGTCATTTGTTCCTAAGAGGCTACTGGCTACTTTGCTGATGGTACTTCTCTGCTCTAGACATTCCATAGTAAAATTATTTGCAGTTACTTATGTATGATAGCATAATCTGAAAATAATGATACTTTGACTTTTTTCTTTTCAATTTGCATTCTCTTGAACTCCTTATTTTTTCTTGTTGCTAGCTAAAATTTCAAATGATATACTTAAGTATTGAGAGATAGATAGTCTTGTCTCATTCCTGATTTTATTGGCATTATTTGAATTTTTCTCCATTAACTTTTACATTGGCTGTAGGCTTTAAATTGCCTTTATTATGTTGATGTCTGTTGCTTGTATTGCTTCCCTCTCAAGGACTTTTATCACAAATTGGTGTTATATTATGTCAAATTTTTTTTGGCATCTAGTGAGATGATCATGTGTCTTATTTTTCTTTCAGGTTTTTTTGTATGTTGGATTACATTTATTCATTTTTGATTGCTGAACCATCCCTTCATCTCTGGAATGAAGTCTATATGATCATGATGGATGATCTTTTTGTTGTGTTCTTGGATTCAGTTTTATTCAGTATTTTTACATGTATTTTTATGAGAGAAATTTGTATGTAATTTTCTTCTTTTGTTGAATCTTTGTGTAGTTTATGTATTATGATGACTGTGGCCTCACAAAATCAGTGTGGCAAAACTCCATCTTTTTCTATTCTGTGGCATAGTTTGAGTCTTGGCATTAGCACTTTTCTGAAGGTCTGATATAATTCTGTACTAAAACTGTCTGGCCCTGGCCTTTATATTTTGGTTTGGAAGACTTTTAATGTATCCCAGCAGTAGGGTCCCCTTCTTCTCTTCCCAGTCCCACCAATCCTCCTATGCCCCTTCCCTAGACCACTGATAGGAGAGGACCTCCTCCCCTTCTGTCTGATCCTAGCCTATCAAGTCTCATCAGGGCTGGCTGCGTTGTCTTCCTCTATGGCCTGGCAAGGCTGCATGCCCCCAGGGAGAGGTGTTCAAAGAGCTGGCCAGGAGTTCATGTCAGAGACAGATCCTGGCCCCATTACTTGGGAACCCACTTGGAAACTGAGCAGCCTTTGGGCTTTCTCTGAGCAGTGGGTCTAGGTCCTCTCCATGCATGTTCCTTGGTTAGAGTATTGTTCTCTCCAGGGGTCCCTGGGCCCAGGAAATATTTTTGGCTCTCTTGGTCTCCTTTTGGACCTCCTGTCCCATCCAAGTCTTTCTATCTTCCCCTTCTTCCGTAAGGTTCCCTGCTCTCTGCCCAAAATTTTGCTATAAGTCCCAGCATCTCCATCGATAACATCCATCAGGGGATTAGTATTCTTTCGGGGACCTCCTGTGGAAGGCTCCTGTCCTGTTCCTTGTCTTCTCGTACTTTGATGTCTATCCTGTTTGCCCTTCTGAGTGAGGTTTCAGCCTCTTCCTTAGGGTCCTCTTGCTGTTTAGCTTCTTTATGATTATATATTTTAGTATGTTTATCTTATATATTAAGGCAAATATCTATTTATAAGTGAGTACATACCATATGTGTCCTCTTTCTGTGTTATCTCTCTGAGGATGATCTTTTCTAGTTCCTACCATTTGGAAATTCTACCTTCATTTTCTAGTTAATTTGGATACAGGTTTATCTATCTTGTTGATTTTCTCAAAAAACCAACTATTTTTTGCATTGATTCTTTGTATTGTTTTCTTGTTTCTATTTTACTGATTTTGGTCCTCAATTTGATTATTTCTTGCCATCTACTCTTCTTGAGCAGCCTTACTTCTTTTTGTTCTAGATCTTTCATGAGTGCTGCTAATTTGCTCCTCTGATACTGCTACAATTTTTCTTTTATTTTTGTTGTATTTTTGAAATTAGGCACTTAGTGTTGTAAACTTTTCTTTTAGCACCACTTTCATTGTGTTTCATAATATTGAATAGGTATCATTTTCATTAAATTCTTGAAAGCCCTCCTTTTCGTTATTTATTTCTGATTTGGCATGGTTTGCATTCCATTGACAGTTGTTTACTTGCCATGAGTATGATGGCTTTTTGTGGCTTTGTTCTTAAAATCCAGCTTTGCTTCTTTGTTCCCTGATAGAATTCAGGGGGGGGGGGGGTTATATATATTTTATATCTGTAGAGACATGCTTTGTGACTGTGGATGTGGTCAAATTTGGAGAAAGTTCAATGAGATAGTGAGAAGACAATGTATTCTTTTGTGTTTGGATGAAATGTTTTGTAGATATCTGATAGGACCTTTTGGTTAATATGATCTGTTAGCTTCAGCATTCCTCTGTCTAGTTTTTCAGGTTGACCTGTCATTGGCTCTAGTATTGATTTCTCCCTCTTTCAATGTGTGAGCACCCATGTGTTATTTAATCCTTAATAAAGCTTCTTTTAAAGACTTCAGTTTCCTTTAGTTTAGGGCATAGGTGTTAAGAAATCAAATGTCATCTTGGTGGATTATTTTCCTCTGATGAGTGTGAAGTATTCTCCATCTCTTTTGATTAGTTTTGTTTTCAAGACAATCTTATTTGATATTAAAGTGGCTAAACCCATTTGTTTTTTACTTGTATATGCTCTGGAAATCTTTTTCTAACACTTTCCTCTGAGGTAATGTCTATATTTGATCTTGAGGCATGTTTCTTACAAGATCCATTTCAAGAAAGATTTTATGTTTATGCATTCAGAATGTTATTCTGTCTCTTTTAATGGTTATTGATATCCACTGATATTGAAGGGTATCAATAACCAATGATTTGTTAATTTCTATTTGTTGTTGCTATTGTTCTTGATGGTGGTAGTGGTGGTCATGTGTATGTGTGTGCTGGTGTGATTTATTTCCTGTGTTTTCATGGGTATAGTTTACCTACTTGGTTTAGAGGTTTTTTGTTGTTGTTGTTGTTTTGTTTATCCTAGTTCTTTCTGTGTTATTTAAATTTGACTTAGTTGTAGAATATATTGTTTTTTTTTACATCTAAGGCAATTAAAAGTTTTGCTGTGTATAGTATTCTGTGCAGGTATCTCTGCTCTCTTGGAATCTGCAGGATATCTGTCCAGGCCTTTCTGACTTTTAGAGCCTCCACAGAAAAATCCAGTGTAATTTCAAATATCTCTCTTTATTTAGTTTTTGGTCTTTTTCCTTTAAAGCTTTCAATATTTTGTTTTTGTTCTGTATATTTTGTGTTCTTATTACTATGTCAATAGGGAATTTTATTTATGGTCTTACCTATTTGATTTTCTTCAAGCTTCTTGTACCATTATAGGCATATTTATTTTTCAAGTTTGGAAAGTTTTTCTTCTGTGATTTTGTTTAAAATATTTTCTGAGCCTGTTAGTTGGGAATTCTTCTTCTTCTTTTTCTGTTATTCTTAGGTTTGATTTTTTTCGTAGTGTTCCAGATTTCCCGGTTGATATTTTTTCATAGGAATGTTTTAGATTCAACATTTTCTTTGACAGATATGTATATTTTTTTTCATATCTTCAACACCTGAGGTTCTCTCTTCCATCTCTTTTATTCTGTTGGTGATACTTGTGTCTGTAGTTACTGTTTATTTAACTAGTTTCTACATTCTCCAAACTCCCTCAATTTGTGTTTTCTTTCTTGTTCCTGTTTCCATTTTCATGGCTTGAAGAGTTTTATTAATTTCCTTCAGCTGTTCTTTTGTTTTGTTTTGTTTGTTTTCTTGGTTTTCTTTAAAGGATTTATTCATTTCCTCCAGTTGCTTTTTTGTATTTTTTCAGATATCTTTATGGGATTTATTAATTTCCTTGTTAAGGAGCTTTATCATCTTTGTAACATTGCTTTTATGATATATTTCTTGTGTTTAAGCTGTGTTGGAATATTCAGGGCATGTTTTAATATGATAACTGTGCTCTGGTGGTGACACATTGCCTTGGCAGTTGTTGATTGTGTTCTTACTCGGGCAACTGGGCATCTGGTAATAGGATAAGTTTCTTTTCCAATTTCTAAGTTTGTTTCTGTTGAACGGGTCTATTTTATTCTTTGGCTTACATTTCTTCTCTGGGCTATTGGCTGGTGTTGCCTGTGGTTGAATGAGGGGTCTCCACACATGTTGTGGGCTGGACTTCTGGTGGAAGTCACTGCCTCTGTTTCAACATATCATCTCTGCTTTAAATGGTGGTTGGGACATGATGAAGAGGAGCATTGAGGGTAGTACAAAGAGGCTGGGACAACACACAGAGTATGGGAGGTTCCTGGTTTTGTCACATAACCAGAGTTTCTGGCAAATGGCATGGCCTCTGGTTAATCAAGAGGTATTTGCCCAAGCTAACTGGATATATTTTTATACTTGGAGATTGAGACCATATAAATAACAATTGGTTAAGAATTAAGTTAAAAAATTAGTGGGTAAGTTAAGACGGCAATGACTTTTTCAAGAAAAATTACATGTTGTAGATTAAGTTTTTCTTCATAACAATTTCAAGCATTGAGTACTAGCTTTCAGTGTAATGGTATTTGGCAACAGGGTTTTCTGGAGGTAACTACATTAATTGAGTTTATAATGGTGGAGCCACAATCTAATATAATTGGTGGCTTAATAGTAATAAGAATATCAGTCAGTCTTTTTCTTTTAACATGTATACTTATGGAGAAAAGTCATGTGAAGAAATAGGCAGAAGGTAAATGAAAGATATAAAGAGATGAACAACAAACATAGTGACATCATATCACTCTTAATTTCATTCTCATTTGGATATGTTTGATTCTGCCAAATTTCTGTGTGTTCCCTAAAGAGATAAAGTGTTGTCCATCTTCTATTTATTCTTTCTTTCACACAATTGGTAAACTATGTCCCCTCTTTTTTTCTCATATGACTCTTTATTTTATTTTTTTATAAACAACTACATTCATTATTTTCAGGAGGTGCTCTAAGATGTACAATGTACTCCCTTAAATTTTTGAAATAAAATATTATTTCACACATAACAGTAATCTCTTCCACAAGATGTGTTGTGTTATGATATGTCAGGACTTACAGCTACATCTGCATGAAACAATTATCTTTTTTTTTCCTGGGGTGAAAACCTGCTAGCTCAGAGAGGCAGAGAAAACACCCAGTTGTCCTTCCTACGAAGCTCAGGTCTGCATGGAAAAAAAACAAAAGTCTCACTAGTACAACTGACAGCCCAGATGGAAAGTTCAAAAATACCCAAGGCTGAAGTCTTGCTAATTCAAATCCCCAAAAGCCAGGGAGCTGAGGAGCTGAAAGAGCTTGAGCTAATGGCTCTGCTTCTTTTCCACCATGTCTTAAACACCCCTCAACTAAATATCCCTCCTACTCCTTAATCCCTGTCAGTTGGTTTCTTCCTCTGCCTCTTGTCCTAGCACTTCCTTCCGTTTTAGATGGGGCCATGTGACTTTCTGTTCTGAGAACAATTATCTTTTACAAATTATAAGAAAATACATCCCTGGGTAATAAAGATTTTTCTAATTTCTGCTCATATATGATCAATACTTCTGTATGGAGAATTTGATGAAAGTATCTAAGTCTCTCAAAGTTTTTGCTTAGAGAAGATACAAATTTATGTTGTTTTTATATTACAGTGTTTTGAAGTACAACTACATATTTGGGGATGCTACATAACAGCTAAATAATCACTATAACTGTAGTAATTTGAGAGCGGAGTTTTCAGATTTTTCTTCATGAAGAGATTTACAGATCCAACAAGGCTTAATATTTCTTCTCGATCTGGTTGAAGAAGATTTATCACAGTTACAGTCCTAAGGCAACAGGATTTATAATGTGACTTCATAGTGTTTCAGATCTAGCAAGAACTTCTATCCCCTGTTGCAGCTAGTAAATTTTAAAAACAACACCTAACACTTAGGTCTACATGCATGCCTAGAATTACTATGAGAGCCAGTGCTTGCTGTAACCTTTTTATTTTTCATTTTATGATCAATTTGAATATAATTTGTACCAGCTAATGAGTTTCCTTTGCACAGTAGTGGGTATTTAACAATGCAGACACTGCAGCATTAACACTATTTAATGGAAACAAATGCAGACTTCTATTTTATTAGTTCAAAATCAAGTGCTAACTATGTCACCTACTTCCTATAAGCAGATTCAAATTCCAAATCCCTAAAGGCTGTATTCATTTATATTACTTACTCTTTATTTTCTTCTTATTAGATAAATTTGGCATTACAATTTGACATTGTAACAGATACATCTTACTAGGTTTGATTTATTCAAGTGCTTAAAATGTGTTGTGACTAATTAGGATTATTTCCTCCAAGAAACTGGTAACATTTTAAATATTTAACTACATAATGAATGTGTACCATCAAGCTAGAGCAACCTTTATTTGTTTTTCTTAAGTTGGTGTTACCTTCTAAAACAGTTTATAACAGCTTAAATTACTCATAAAATAACCTGGTCTTTATTTTATTCTAAACAGTTTAATATATCAACATAGTGATCCAGATATTCAATATTATTCTAGAATTATTGGGTAGTATGTGACTTTAGGCAAAATTTTTCCAAAGGAATAATTGTATTAGAAATACATTTTACTTTTCCATCATATTTTTTCTTTACTCTCAAACAAAAAATATTTATAAAAATCCAAAGTTACAGACCCTGAAAATCAAGGAACCCATTTCATGAAGGTATAAGAGAGGAGAAAACTAACATTGAGACATGAATCATCTAATCACTACTTATAAGATAATGAATTTATTTCAGTATTAAATATGACAAATTATATAGGTAGATGCTAAGATTCTAGTTCCCACTATTTAAACAATGTTGGAAATGATAAAAGGAGTTAATGTTGTTTAAATAAATGCAATGTTTTTAGAGAAAGGACAGATGATAAAGTAACAATAAAGCATACCATGTTCGCTAAATTTGCTAATGAATATTACTCTTGGATTTCAGTACATTTTAACCCATTCAAAGAATTGGTTAATTACTACTGTATCATGTATTAAATTTAAATACTTCAAACTAAAGCATGAACAATTTAGTAATGTTCAATAATTTTCTGAAAGATAAGTTAATTTACTGCTATAAACAAACATGTAAGCCAGAACACAGGATCCAGAAATAAAACCACAAGCCATAGTCATTTATTTTAAAAATGTGTGTATTTCTTTAAAAATATGTTTTTTACGCAATTTGCCCTTCCCTTTTCTTTGTCCAGCACTTCTCTTGTGCCCCCTTTTTCTTTCTTGAATTCATGATTACCTAATTTTTGTTAAAATGTAGTTAATAAAAGAAGAGATGAGAAGACTTTCAAAGAACAATACTTGCATCACTGGATACAAATGAAAGAACGAAGCAATTTCCATATCTATCACAGTGCACATACTCACCTAGAAATTGCTCAAAGACTTTAATTTAAAACCTGAAACTATTAAAGAACCACATAGTTGAAACACTTCGGAAAGAACTATAATAGCAAAGCAAATAATCCCAAGAATCATCAAATAAGATTAAATGCAATTAAAACAGCACCTAACAGAGTAGAACACTGCCATTACAGCCCACAGGTGGCTCATAGAGTAGGGTAAAAATGTCAGCGACAGCACAGGATTGGATTTAATATTTAGAATACACACAAAACTGCAAATGAAGTACTAAAAGGTACCTGTCAATCAATGAATGAGCAAATGACCAGAGGGACAACTGTGGAAAACATCAGTAGAAATAGTCAATGAAGCACAATTGGCCAATATATATTTGCAAAATGTACAACCTACATCAAAGAAATGCAATTTAAAATGATGAGATTTGTATCTCACTCATGTTAGAATTTTTTTAGATCAATAAAATAAAAATGTAAAAACCATCGGTGAGGATATCAGGAAAGCAAATCCTTCCTCTGTTCCTCCCTGTTTGTGGGACTACAGATTGGTGCAGCTCCCTACAGAAATCATTATGAGTTTTTTATAATTGTTGTTTATATTAATTACAGTTTATTTACTTTTATCCCACCCTCATTTGTAACCCCTTCTCTCATTCCCTCCCAGTTCCACCCTCCCTCACTTGTCTCCTCCCTGCCCCTCTTTAAGTACACTGATAGAGGAGGTTCTCCTCTCCTTCCATCTGACCCTAGCTTATCAGGTCTCATCAGAAATGGGTGCGATATCTTCCTCTGTGGCCTAGCTACTTTGTACCTCCCACAACGTGGGTGGCTGGGGAAGTCAAAGAGCTAGCCACTGAGTTCATGTCAGAGACAGTCCCTGTTTCCCTTACTAAGGAGCCAACTTGGATACTGACCTGTCATGGGCTATGTCCAAGCAGGGGTTCTAGGTTATATCCATGCATAGTCCTTGGTTGGAGAATCAGTCTCAGACAAGACTCATGTGCCTAGATATATTTGGTCCTTGTGGAGTTCCCATCCTCTCCAGGTCTTACTAACTCCCCCTTCTTTTGTATAATTCTCTTCACTCTGCCTAATATTTGGTTATGAGTCTCAGCATCTGCTTTGATACACTACTAGGTACAGTCTTTCAAAGGCCCTCTATGGTAGGCTCCTGTCCTGTTTCTTGTTTTATCCTACATCTAATTCCATCTCATTTGTCTTTCTGCGTGAGGATTTTAATTTTTTAAATCTAATGGAAAATATACAAGCACTATATTACCCACTGACAGTACTGCTGGTCATGCAACAAAAGTATAGTTTCTAGCTACATGGATACTTTCACAACTAGGGATCTTCTCCTTAAGAAACAATAATGAGCTTAGCATATGGAATCAGCTGAGAGGTCTTCCAACAGGTGAATGGACAAAGAATAGGTTTTACATATATACAGTAGTTTAATTCAGTTTTAAAGAAAATGTAAAATCATGAAATGATTAAGAATATACACACAAGGAGAGCAACAGAACCAGAAACTCTGGCACAGAGGCCTTTTCTGAGACTGATACTCTAAACAAGCACCATACATGGAGACAACTTAGAACCCCTGTACAGATGTAGTCCATGGCAACTTAGTGTCCAAGAGGGTTTCCCAATAATAAGAACAGGGACCTTCTCTGATATGAACTCGTGGGCTGGCAATTTGATCACCTCCACCTCAGCGGGGAGCAGCCTTAACAGTCCACAGAGAAAGACAAAGAAGCCAGTCCTGATGAGACCTGATAGACTAGGGTCAGATGGAAGGGGAGGAATAGCTCCACTATCATTGGACTGGGGAAGGGGCATAGTAGAGAAGAGGGAGTGTGATGGGTTTGAGAGGGTATGGGAGAGGAGGCCACAACTGAGATACAAAGTGAATATACTGTAATTAATAAAAATAAAATTAAAATTAAAAAAGAATATACACACATATAGAAAATATACATATAATATGTATATATATAAATATTTGAGTTTAGATTCAGAAAGACTATCATGCATTTTCTTTTTTAATTAAATTTTTATTTTTTAATATTAGTTTATTTACTTTGTATCCCAGCTGTAGCTCCCTCCCTCAATCCCTCCCAGTCTCACCTTCCCTCCCTCATACCCCCCCTCCACCCCTCTACTGATATGGGAGGTCCTCCTTTCCTTCCATCTGACCCTAGGTTATCAGGTGTCTCCAGGACTGGCTGCAATGTCTTACTCTGTTGCATAGCAAGGCTGCTCCTCCCTTAGGGTTAAGGGGTTGTCAGTGAGTCAGCCATTGAGTTCATGAGAGAGACAGTCTGTGTTCCCCTTACTAGGGAACCCACTTACTGAGATGCCATGACCTACATCTGAGCAGGGGTTCTAGGTTATATCCATATGTGGTCCTTGATTGGAGATATAGTCTCAGAAAAGACTGTATCTGTGCCCTGATATATTTGGTCCTTGTGGTGCTCCTGTCTCTCCAAGTGATACTAACTCCCCCTTCTTTCATATGATTCCCTGCACTTTGCCTAAGGTTTGGTTCTGAGTCTCAGCACCTGTTTGATACACTGCTAGATAGTCTTTCAGAGGCCCTCGGTAGGATTAACATAGTGAAAATGGCCATTTTGACAAAAGCAATCTACAGATTCAATGCAATTCTCATCAAAATACCAACACAATACAGACCTTGAAAGAAAAATTCTAAAATATATATGGGGAAACATGAAGTCCAGAATTCCGAAATGAACATGTGTAACAACAGATCATATGGAGGTATCTCCATCCCTGATCTCAAGCTGTACTACAGAGCAATAGTAATAAAAACTGCATGGTATTGGTATAGAAGCAGAAGAAGGATCAAGGGAACCAAGTAGAAGACCCAGAAGAAATAAACCCACATATCTATGAATACTTGATTTTTGACAAAGCAGCCAAAGCCACCTAATGGAAAAAAGACAGCATCTTCAACAAATGGTGTTGGTCCAACTGGATGTCTTCATGCAGAAAAATGTAAATAGATCCATACTTATCACCCTGTGCAAACCTAAAGTCCAAATGGAATAAAGACCTCTACGAAAAACCAGACACACTAAATCAGTTAGAAGAAAAAAATAGGGAAGAACCTAGAACTCATTGGCACAAGAGACAACTTCCTGAACAGAACACCAACAGCACAGGCTCTAAGAGCAATAATCAATAAATGTGCTTTCTATTACAAGAGCAGTTTAGGGTTTAAGTGTGTGTGTGTGTATGTGTGCGTGTGCATGTGTGTATGTGTGTTCAAATATAGTATATGATTAGTTTCATAAAGCATAATGGACTAGAGTATGAAAAAAACTAGTTTTGACAGAAGGAATGAATAATAGAACACCTGGGAGATTCCAGTGGGCAGGGGACTACTGAAATTGGAAGAATGCAAGAGAAATTCCTGGAATTAGGTAACAAGGTGGGTATCAAAGATCAACTCAGAAAACTGAGTATAAAAATACAAGATGTGCCCTCCTACTTCATGTATAAATTAAAAATGACAAATGCAAAATACTTACTTTTAAACCTGTGTTGAATTTTATCTAATAAGATTCAAACTCTGGCTTTATTTACTGTCATATGTGTGATATTACTCATAAATCTTCATGATATAATCTTGATATAAGTCTGTTGTAATAAGAATTTTTACATTTTTATTTATACACAAATGTATTGAAAACAATTTTTCCTTACCAGTATGTTTTAAAACTAGGTATATTTTCATGTTCCATTGTAAAATAAAATTTTAAAAGTTCAATCATTTTGTGCAAAATTTGGTTTGAAGGGAATTGTGAAAAGAATAAGATAGGAAGGGAAATAATAAACAAAACAGCCCTTTGTGGGCCACAAAATTCTGAAAGAGTAAAAAATGTTAATGTTTCTGAAAACAAGCAGTTTGAGGAACTCAGGTTTTGAAATTTTCAAAGGTATGTGACAAGAGAACAACAAATTTGCATAGCTGGAGGATTCATGAAGAACTGATGAATTTAAATATCTTATACACACTTAATTTTAAGGAACTATACATTCTATTATTCCCAAAGAAATGGAATGAACTGATAGACTGCATAAAAGTTCAGTAATCTCAAATTTTTCTAGTTATGTATATAATCCAAACCTAGTGTCTTCATTATCAACTTGGAAAGAAGATTTTACTCATAAAAAATCAATAATATATTTTCAGAAGAGCTATAAGCATACTCTGAGTTTATAATTATAGCTGGTTTTCAATGAATCTTTGTAATTAACAGAAATGGAAGATAAGTACACTTGACTTTTGTAAATTATATTCCACAATAACTTCCAACACACCATTAGAAAAGTCAAGTGTGTGGTGATTGCATTTTGGAAGACTTATCAAATATTTATGACTTAGAGGTGATAAATCTAAGAAATTATGAAATTTGTAAATAAATAATTCACGATATACCTATACTACAGCATTATATATACTTCAGTGTCATTAAGAAATAGATAGAAAAAGAGAAATATTAAATAGGTAATGATAGAAGACAGATATAGATAAATAACATATGATTGATAGATAAATAGATAGATGATAAGTAAGTGATAAATGAATGGTGTTTTTACCTAAGTCTCACTTACTGAGACAAATAAGCTTATGAGAGTTTCTTACAGAAAACAATGGAGAAGTTACTTTCAAGAGTGTGGGTGATGCCAGAATGGCTACATTAAAGCAAAGTACCAAAGTATTATAGAGACTATGCTTATGGAAAGCACATCAGGGAGTCCTTTTTACAGTAAGCGATTTTTTTCTATGTATAATTTAGCACATCTCAATACCACATGCAGAGTAATTTATCTTTCTGTTATTTTATGTTTATGAATCACATTTATAATTTAAAGGGGAACACTAACATAACAATTTAAAATACCATTTTTCTTTTTATTATAAAGATTTCTTTAAATACATTTTTATTTTTTATGTATTAATTACATTTTATTCATTCCATATCCCAGCAATAGCCCATCCCATATTTCTTGCTTCATCTCTTTGCATGCCTCCTTCCAAGTCCACTGATAGGGATGTCTACCTCCCGTTCCATCTGACCCTAGCTTATCAGTCCTGATAAGGACTGGTTGCATTGTCCTCCTCTGTGGCCTGGCAAGGTTTGTCCGAGCTCAGGGGCAGGTGATCAAAGAGTCAGCCATTCAGTTCATGACAGAAATAGGCCCTATTCCCCTTACTAGGCTATCCACTTGGATACTGAGCTGCCATGGGCTACATTTGTGCAGGAGTTCTAGGTTATCTCTATGCATGGTTGATGTTTGGAGTTTCAGTGACAGGAAAGACCCCTGTGCCCAGATTTTTTGGTTCTCTTGTTCTCCTCGTGGAATTACTGTCTTCTCCAGGCTTTACCCTCTCCCCCTTCTTTCCAAAGATTTGCTGCACTCTGCTCAAAGTTTGGTTACCAGTCTTAGCATCTGCTTTAATACATTGTTGGGGAGAGTCTTTTAGAGGCCATCTGTGGAAGGCTCCTGTCCTGTTTGCTGTTTTCTCCTTCTTCCTATGTCCATCTCATTTGTCTTCTTGAGTGAGGACTGATCATCTTACCCAGGTTCCTCCTTCTAGCTCAGTTTCTTTTTTTTTTTTTTTGAATAATATAATTTATTTATTTATTTTTATATCAATCAGAGGTTAGGTACTTTGCATCCCCAGAGTAGCCCCCTCCTTTTTTCCCTCCCACTCTCCCCATCCCTCACTCATCTCTTCCCAGCCCCCTCTAAGTCCACTGATGGGGAAGAACCTCCTCCCCTTCCATCCAACCCCAGTTCATCTTGTTTCCTCAGGGCTGGGTACAACGTCCTCCCCTGGGATCTAGCCACGCTATTACTCCCTGGCATGTATGGGGTAGAGTCAAAGAGTCAGCCATCGAGTTCATGACTGAAACATTCCTTGTTCCCCTTACTAGGATCTTCAGTTGGACACCGAGCTACCATGGGCCACTTCTGAGCTTGGATTCTAGGACATATCCATACATGGTCCTTGGTTGGAGAAACAGTCTCCTAAAAGACCCCTGTGCCCTGCTCAGTTTGGTCTTTGTGGAGCTCTTGTTCTCCACAAGTCTTATTAAATTCTCCTATTTTTATTATTATTTCTCACCCTCTGACGAAGGCTTGGTTGTGAGTCTTAATATCTGCTTTGCTATATTGCTCTATTGATTCTTTCAGAGGTCCTCTTTGGTATGCTCCTGTCCTGTTGCTTGTTTTATATTCCATTCAATGTCCATCCCTTTTGTTCATCTAAACAAGCATTGATCATACCAACTTGGGTCCTCCTTCTTGTCTATCTTCCCTAGGTGTATAGATTTCAGCATGACCTTCTTATCCTATAGGTCTATGTAAGTGAGTATATACCATATGTTTCTTTCTGCTTTTGGGATACCTCACTTAGGATGATGGTTTCCAGGTCTCACCATTTGCCTGCGAATTTCATGATTTCCTCCTTTTTAAT
>CM053751.1:33075867-33088529 GCA_028658305.1 Pachyuromys duprasi
TTCCTCCTTTTTAATTGCTGAGTAGTATTCCGTTGTGTAAAAGTACCACAATTTCTGTATCCATTCCTCAACTGAGGGGCATCTGGGTTGTTTCCAGGTTCTGGCTATTACAAATAAAGCAGCTACAAACATAGTTGAGCAAATGTCTTTGTTGTGTACTTGAGCATCTTTTGGATATATGCCTAAGAGTGGTATAGCAGGGTCTTGAGGAATCACTACTCCTAATTGTCTAAGAAAGCGCCAAATTGATTTCCAGAGTGGTTGTACAAGTTTGCATTCCCACCAGCAATGGAGGAGGGTTCCTCTTTCTCCACACCCTCTCCAGCATGCATTGTCACTAGAGTTTTTTTATCTTAGCCATTCTGGTGGGTGTAAGGTAAAATCTCAAGGTTGTTTTGATTTGCATCTCCCTGATGGCTAAGGACCTTGCTAGCTCAGTTTCTTTAGGGGTACAGATTTTTCATTATTTATTTTTATTGTTAGTTACATTTTATTAACTCTGTATCCCAGCTGTGTCCCCCTCCCTCAGTCCATCCCAATCCCACTCTCCCTCCCTTGTTTCCTCCCTGTCCTTTCTAAGTCCACTGATTTGGGAGAACCTCCTCCCCTTTCATCTGAGCCTGTTTTATCAGGTCTCTTCAGGACTGCCTGCAAAGTTTTCCTCTGTGGCTTAGCAGGGCTATTCTTCCTTTAGGGGGTGGAGAGGTCAAAGAGCCCGACATTGAGTTCATGTCAGAAATAGTCCCTGTTCCCTTTACTAGGGAAACCCACTTGGTTACTGAGCTACCACAGGCTACATCTGAGCAGAGGTTCTAGGTTATATCCATACATGGTTCTTGGTTGGAGAAACAGTCTCATCTAAGACCCCCGAACCCAGATATATTTGGTCCTTGTGGAGCTCCTGTCCTCTCCAGGTCATATTAACTTCCTCTTCTTTCATATGATTCCCTGCACTCTGCGAAGGTTTGGATATGAGTCTTAGTATCTGCTTTGATACACTGCTAGGTAGAGTTTTTCAGAGATCATCTGTGGTAGGCTCCTGCTCTGTTACTTGTTTTCTCCTATATCCAATGCCCATCCCATTTGTGTTTCTAAGTGAGGATTGATCACCTTACTCCGGGTCTTCTTTCTTGTTTATCTTCTTTAGGTATATAAATTTCATATGTTTATCCTATCTTATAGGTGTATATAAGTGAGGATATACCTTGTGTGTCTTTCTCTTTCTGGAGTACCTCACTCAGAATGATCTTTTCCAGATCCCACCATTTCCCTGCAAATTTCATGATTTCCTTATTTTTAATTGCTGAATAGTAATCAATTCTGTAAAAATACCACACGTTCTGTATCCATTCCTCAGTTGATGGACATCTGGGTTGTTTCCACATTCTGGATATTACAAGTAAAGCTGCTACAAACATAGTTGAGCAAATGTCCTTGTTGTGTGCTTGAGCAAATTTTGGATATATGCCTATGAGTGGTATAGCTGGATCTTGAGGAAGCACTATTCCTAACTGTCTGAGAAAGCACCAGATTGATTTCCAAAGTGGTTGCACCAGTTTAAATTCCCACCAGCAATGGAGGAGGGTTTCCCTTTCTCTACAACCTCTCTCCATTTGTCTTCAACATAGTACTTGAAGTCCTAGCTAATGCAATAAGAAAACCAGAGGAGATCAAGGGGATACAAATCGGAAAGAAAGAGGTCAAAGTTTCACTATTCGCAGATGATATGATAATATACATGAGCAACCCCAAAAATTCAACCAGAGAACTACTTCAGCTGACAAACACCCTCAGCAATGTGGCTGGATATAAAATCAACTCTAAAAAAAAAAAAAAATGCCCTTGTATACCAAAGACAAAAGGGCAAAGAAAGAAATCAGGGAAACAACATCCTTCACAATAGCCACTAATAACATAAAGTAGCTTGGGGTGACTCTAACCAAACAAGTGAAAGACCTGTTTGAAAAAACAAAAACAAAAACAAAAACAAAACAAAACAAAAAAAAACCTTCAAATCTCTGAAGAACTTGAAGATATCAGAAGTTGGAAAGATCTCCCATGCTCATGGATTGGTAGGATTAACATAATAAAAAGGCCGTTCTTCTAAAAGCTATCTACAGATTCAATGCAATTCCCATCAAAATACCATCACAATTCTTTACAGACCTTGAAAGAAAGATTCTCGGCTTCATATGGAGAAACAGAATCTCCAAAACGATCCTGTACAACAACAGATCATCTGGAGGGATCTCCATCCTTGACCTCAAGCTGTACTACAGAGCAATAGTAATAAAAACTGCATGGTATTAGGATAGAAGCAGAAGGATGATCGAGGGAACCGAATAGAAGAGCCAGAAATAAACCCACACACCTATGGAAACTTGATTTTTGACAAAGAAGCCAAAATCATTGAAAGAATAAAAGACAGCATCTTCAACAAATGGTGGTGTTCCAACTGGATGTCTACATGCAGAAAAATGCAAATATATCCATATTTATCACCCTGCACAAAACTAAAGTTCAAGTGGATCAAAGACCTCAACTTAAAACCAGACACGCTAAATTTGTTTAAAAAAAAAAAAAAGGTGCTGGGGAGAGCCTAGAACTCACTGGCACAGGAGACAACTTCCTGAGCAGAACACCAACAGCACAGATCTAAGAGCAACAATGAACAAATGGGACCTCATGAAACTGAAAAGCTTCTGTTAAGCAAAAGACACTGTTTTCAGAACAAAACGACAGCCTACAGAATGGGAAAGGATCTCTATATCTGACAGGGGCCTGATATCCAGAATTTATAAAGAACTAAAGAAGTTAAAAGGCAATAAATCAAACAATCCAATTAAAAAAATAGGGTAAAGAGCTAAACAGAGAATCCTCAGTGGATGACTGTAGAATAGCAGAGAAACACCTAAAGAGACTCTCGACATCCTTAGCCATAAGAGAGATGCAAATCAAAATGGTCCTGAGATTTCACTTTACACCCATCAAAATGGCTAAAATAAAAAACGCAAAGGGGTACATATCTTGTAGTTTTATCCTATATTATAGGTCTAGCATCCACTATATACCATGTGTATCTTTCTGCTTCTGGGATACCTGACTCAGAATGATCTTTTCTTGATCCCACCATTTGCCTTCAAATTTCTTGATTTCCTTGTTTTTAATTGCTGAGGAGTATTCCATTGGTTAAAATGTACCACGATTTCTGTATCCATTCCTCAACTGAGGGACATCTGATTTGTTTCCAGGTTTTGGCTATTACGAATAAAGCTGCTATGAACATGGATGAACAAATGTCCTTGTTATGTACTTGAGCATAGTTTCAATATATGCCTAGGAGGGTACAGCTGGATCTTGAGGAAGCGCTATTTCTAATTGTCTGAGAAAGCAGCAGATTGATTTCTGAAGTAGTTGTACAAGTTTTCATTCTCATGAGCAATGTAGGAGGTTCCCCATTCTTCACATCTCTAGAGCATGTATTATCACTTGAGTTTTTGATCTTAGCCATTCTGATGGGTGTAAGGTGAAATCACAGGGTCATTTTGGTTTGCATTTCCATGATGGTTAAGGATGTTGAGCATTACATTTAAGTGTTTCTCTACCATTCTATATTCCTTTAGAGAAAATTCTGTTTTGCTCTGTACCCCATTTTTTTAATTGGATTACTTGAGTTGTTGCTTTTTAACTTCTTTAGTTTTTTATATATTCTGGATATTAGCCCTCTGTCAGATATAGGGTTGGTGAAGATCCTTTCCCAGTCTGTAGGCTGTCATTTTGATCTGACAACAGTGCCATTTGCTTTATAGAAGCTTTTCATTTTCATGAGGCCCCATTTATTGATTGTTGAACTTAGAGCCTGTGCTCTTGGTGTTATGTTCAGGAAGTTGCCTCCTGTGCCAATGAGTTCCAGGCTGTTCCCCAATTTTTCATCTGAAAAATTTAGTGTGTCTGGTTTCAAGTTGAATTCCTTGATCCACTTGGACTTTAGTTTTGTGCAGTGTGATAACTATGGATCTATTTGCATTTTATTACATGTAGTCATCCAGTTACACCAGCACCATTTGATGAAGATGCTGTTTTTTTTTTTCCTTGCATGTTTTTTTGTTCCTTGCCAAAAATCAAGTATTCATAGGTATGTGGGTTCATTTCTGGGTCTTCTCTTGGATTCCCTTGATCCACCATTCTGTTTCTCTGCCAGTTCCATGCAGTTTTTATAACTATTGTTCTGTAGTACAGCTTGAGATCAGGGATGGTGATACCTATATAAGATGTTGTACAGGATCATTTTGGCAATTCTGTTTTATATTTGTTATATTTTTATTTTTTTTGTCTTTCCATATTTCGTTGAAAATTGTTCTTTCAAAGTTTGTAAAGAATTGTGTTGGTATATTGATGGGAATTGCATTAAATCTGTAGTTTGCTTTTGGCAGGATGTTTATTTCTTACTATGTTAATCCAACTGATCCATGAGCATGGGAGATATTTCTATCTTCTGATATGTTGTTCAATGTCTTTTTTAGAGACTTGAAGTTTGTTTTTTTGTTTCTTGTTTTTGTTTGTTTGTTTGTTTGTTTGTTTTGCACAGCTTTTTCATTTGCTTGGTCAGAGTCACAACAAGGTACTTTATGTTATCAGTGGCTATTGTGAAGGGGTTTGTTTCCCTAATTACTTCCTAAACCCATTTGTCTTTGGTGTATAGGAGGGCTTCTGATTTTTTTTTTAAGTAAATTTGTATCCAGCCACTTTGCTGATGATGTTTATCTGCTGAAGGAATTCTCTGGTTGAATTTTTGTTGTTGATCATTTATACTATCACATCATCTGTGAATAGTGATACTTTGACTTCTTCCTTTCTGATTTGTATCCCTTTGATCTCCTTTAGTTTTCTTATTGCTCTAGCTAGGACTTCAAGTACTATGTTGAAGAGATATGGAGAGTCGGCAGCCTTGCTTTGTCCCTAATTTCAGTTGGATTGATTTAAGTTTCTCTCCATTTAGTTTGAAGTTGGCTATAGGCTTGCTGTATATTGTCTGTATTATGTTTAGGTATGTGCCTTGTATCCCTGATCTCTCCAATACTTTGAACAAGAATGGATGATGGATTTTGTCAAATGTTTTTCCGGCATCTAAGGAGATCATCATGTAATTTTTCTTCTTCCCTTTGTTTAAATGGTGGATTACATTGATGGCTTTCCTTATATTGAACTACCCCTGCATGCATGGGATGAAACCTACTTGGTCACGGTGGATGAAATCTTTGATGTGTTTTCAGATTTAGTTTTCAAATATTTTATTGAGTATATTTGCATCAATGTTCATAAGAGAGATCTGAAGTTCTCTTTTTTTGTTGTTGGGTCTTTGTGTAGTTCAGGGATCAAGGTGACTGTGGCTTCATAGAATGAGTTTCATAATGTTCATTCTGGTTTTATTTTGTGGAATAATTTTAAGAAAATTGGGGTTACTACTCTTTAAAGGTCTGGTAGAATTCTGAGCTCAAATAATCTGGCTTTGGGCTTTTTTTGGATGGGAGACTTTTGATGACTACTTCTATTTCCTTGTGGGATATAAGATTATTCTGTCTATTTATCTGATCTTAATTTAATTTTGTTAAGTGGACTCTATCAAGAAAATTGTCCCTTTCATTTAGTTTCAAATTTTGTGACATATAGGCTTTGTAGCCAGATCTAACGATTGTTTGGATTTCCTTTGTGTCTGTTGTTATATCCCCCTCTTCATTTCTGATTTTGCTGATTTGGATAATTTCTCTCTACCTTTCAGTTAGTTTGGCAAAGGGTTTGTCTATCTTGTTGATTTTCTCAAAAAAAAAAAAAAGAAAGAAAGAAAACAACAACAAAAAACAGCTCTTGGTTTCATTAAGTCTTTGAATTGTTTTATTTATATCTAATTTATTGATATCAGCCCTGAGTTTGATTTATTTCCAGCTACTCCTCTTGGGTATGGGTATATCTGCTTCTTTTTTTCTACAGATTTCAGGTCAGCCATTAAGTTGCTTGTATGAGATGTTTCAAATTTCTTCATGAAGACACTTAGTGATATGAATTTTCCTCTGAGCACTGCTTTCATTGTGTCCCATAAATTAGGGTATGTTGTGCTTTCATTTTCATTGAATTCTAAGAAGTCTTTAATTTCCTTCTTTATTTCGTCCTTAACCCAACTGTCATTGAGTAGCAAGTTGCTCAGTTTCCATGTCTTGGTAGGCTTTTTGCTTTTTTCTGTTGTTGTTGAGGTCCAGCTTTATTCCATGGTGGTCAGATAGGACACAAGGGATTATTTCAATCTTCTTGTATCTGTTGAGGCTTGCTTTGTTACCAACTATATGGTCTATTTTGGAGAAGGTTCCTTGTGGTGCTGAAAAGCGGGTATACGCTTTTGAATTTGGGTGAAAAGTTCTGTAGACATCTATTAGGTCCATTTGATATAGGACCTCTATAATTGCCTTCATTTACCTATTTAGCTTCTGTGTAGATGATTTGTCCCTTGGTGAGAGTGGAGTGTTGAAGTCTCCCACTATTAGGGTGTTGGGATCGATGTTCTATCTCAGCTTTAATAATGTTTTATTTACAACTGTAGGCGTTCTTGAATTTGGGGCATAGATATTCATAATTGTGATATCCTCCTGGTAGATTTTTCTTTTGATGATAATGAAGGGACCATCCTCATTTTTTAATTAATTGTCATTGAAAGTATATTTTATTAAATATTACAGTAGCTATCCCTGCTTGTTTTCTCGGTCCATTTGCTTGAAAAACATATTCCAGCCCTTTACTCTTATGTAGTGTTTATCTTTGTTGCAGAGATGTGTTTCTTGGATGCAACAGAATGTTGGATCCTGTTTCTGCAACTACTCTGTTAGTCTGGGTCTTTTTAGTAGAGAGTTGATTCCATTGATGTTGATAGATAATATTGATCAATGAATGTTAGTTTGTTTTATTGTGCAGTTGGGGGTGTTATGTGTTTCATTGCATTTTTTCTGAATTTTTTGTTATGATGTTATCTCTATGCTATGTTTTCTTGTGTGTAGTTGTTGTTGTTGGATTGGAGTTTTCCTTCTAGTATCATCTGTAGGGCTGGGTTGCTGTGTAGATATTTTTTAAGTTTAGTTTTGTCGTGGAATATTTTGTTTTCTTCATCTATGTAGATTGAAAGATTTGCTGGGTTTAGTAGTCTGGCTTAGCATCTGTGTTCCCTTAATGTCTGCATGATATCTGTCCAGGACCTTCATAGTTTCTGTTGTGAAGTCTGGTGTGATTCTGATAGGTCTAATGTTATATGTTACCTGACCTTTTTCCCTTGTTCCTTTTAATATTTTTCTTTGTTCTTTCAATTTATTGTTTTGATTATGATGAGACATGAAGAGTTCCTTTTCTGTTCTAGTCTCTTTGGTGTTCTGTAAGCCTTTTGTATGTTTATGGACATTTCTTTCTTTAAGTTGGGAAATTTTTCTTTCATGATTTTCTTAAAAATATTTTCTAGACCTTGGAGTTTGGAATCATTTTTTCATCTATTCCTATTATTCTTAGATTTCATCTTTTCATGGCATCCTCAATTTCTTACATGGTTTGCATTTTGAACTTTTCTGATCTTACTTTTTCTTTGAGAGAATTATCAGTTTCTGCAAGTATATGTTCAACACCTGAGATTCTTTCTTCTATCTCTTGTATTCTATTGGTGATGCTTACTTTTATGATTTCCTGATCTTTTCTCTAATTTCTCCAGCTCCAGGCTTTTTTCTGTTCGTGTTTTCTTTATTGATTGTAATTTTGATTTCATGCCTTGCACCATTTCCTTCACCTGTTTGAATGTGGATTTCTGTCTTTTTGTGATAGCTTTTATGTTTTGCTTGTTTCCTCTCTATATGCCAATACTTGTGCCTCTATTTCTTTTGCTATATTTGACTGTATTTCTTTGAGAGCTTTGTCCATTTCCTCTTTACTTGCCTCCATTTGTATGCTATTTCTCTGAGAGATTTGTAACTTTCCTGCTTATGTGCCTCTAATAACTGGAAAAGCATAATTTTAAAATCTTTTTCCTGTGTTTTTGATGAATTGAAATATCCATTGATTTGGGGGGTTGCTGGTGAAGACATGATGTCCGGATATTTGTTGGTTGTGTTCTTATGCAGACCTCTTGCCATCTGCTTATCTGTAACCTTCACTGTTAGTTCGTGGAATCTTCAGACAGGGTTTATTTTTCTCTGGTGTCTGGAGTATTCTTCAGGAAGGTGAGAGAGGTCCACTGCTTTGAGAGTTTGCATTGTTGTTTCAGCTGTAGTTAAAGGAGGATGGTCGTGTAGGTGCAAGCAAGCCTGTGAGACTGTGTGGAATGGTGGCTTGATGGACGGAGTGTTAGAGATGCATGAAAAATGTAAGATAGGGGTTTGAGGAGGTTTAGGAGGGGCTGTGTACTCTCAAGCTGGTCTTGGCCACAATGTGCATTCACAGATTCCCTCAATACCTCAGTGGCTACAGGCCTCTAATACTGTCTTTCTGGTATTCCGATCTGTCTGGGCTCCAGAAATTGTTTACTCTCCTGAGTACTCTACTGGTAGAGGAACAGAGCAGGGACTTCAATGTTTAATACACTGTCCCAAGAATCCCTATGTTGCCCACAGTGTGTGTGGAAGGGATCCTATGTTTCCCTGTTAGTGTAGAGGGACCCTGGACCTGGGTCTCTGCATGCACTCACTTTGAAGGTACACTCACTCTCTAGCAGTTCTAATCTGAAAACAAAGGGTTCCCCCAATTCTCACCTCTCAAATTTGGACCTGCCAGGGCAAATATGAGTATAGAAGATCCCTCAGCTCGGTGGTGCTACAACAGCAGAACTTGGAGGCTGGTATTGTGGCCTGCTAGGTGTCCAGCCACAGCTAGAGACCATTGGTACAGATACCTTTGGGAGAGCCTGGGGAGCTGCAGGCCTGGTTGGCCCAGTGGACCTGGGTGGCCCAGAGGATCTGCGTGGCCCAGAGGATCTGGGTGGCCCTTACAGAGCAAGCAGAGAGTTCTATACTATGAGCATTTTGCACTGTGGGCTGCCTCCACTTAGGAGGAGGGAGATCCAGCAAGGGGAAGTGCAGAGAGATCAAAATTTGTCACTATAAGTCCCCAGAGAAGTCCACTGGTGACTTGGATAAAAAAAGATCTCAGCTCCCCTTCTCTCCCAGGAAGCCTCAATGTTGATGTTCTGGCTTCAGCTGCCCCTCCATTCACCAATTTCGAAGTTTCAGATATTCTGCCCCTCAGATACAGTATGCACTGGTTGCCACCATTTTGGAGACTACAAATAACTTTTATTTCCTGCTCCTGGCACTTAACATACTGCCCACAGTATACTAACATTTCATTGAATATATGATATAATTTTGTAATCTTAAAATTTTGTGTTATATTCATAATAGTAATATCTATATATGTTGGAAAAATACAAATACCTACATATAATTAGTCTATTATATGCTCTAATAATTGACTTGTTTATACAATAGAACAAGTGTTTTAAATGTGTGGATGTGAATTAAATGTGAGGATGGTTTGAGACATCCAAAAGCCCATGTACTAGAGTCCCTAACCTCAGGAATTTGATGAGAGCCTGGGGAATACAGAAAGCTCATTGTCATAAAACTAAAACACCCCTTCTGCCAACTAAATCCTTGCAATTACAATGTTTGACATGGTCCAGGGATTATATTGTGAATATAAAAAGATGAAGAATGAATGGTCAAATGGATGATCACAAGTTTCCCAACTTCTGGATCACTTTTCTGTGTGTGTGTGAGTGTGTGATAGCCCGGTGCAATATTTTCTTTGGTACAAATTTATAACCATAACATTTATTACTCTTGGTTACAAATATTAAGTGTAGCAATCAGAAACACAGGTATCAAATGCAAGTTGTTCATCTTAAACAAAAATATTAAGTCACTCTGTAATAAATTTGTTGAATAATCAGGAATTTAAAATCAAACATTTTTCGTAACTTATTTAAATGTCTAGAAGGGAATCAGTTTCACAATATAAAATAATCAATACTAGGGAAGTGTAGTCTATGCACTACAAATTGATTACTTCACACATAGAAAAATTTAAATATCATAGTAAAGACCATGACGTTTTATAACATTGTATCTCAGTTAAGATGGAATTTATTCAATCATTCATTAATATATTCAACAAATATTATCAAGTAAATATTGGGTGTGAAGTACTTTTCATTGACAATGTATGGCAACTCATAAAATACCTGCCCTTTTTGAGATACATAGGGTAAGAATAAAATATATCTATCATCTTATCACTTATTAAAAAATTTAATAGCAAGAGATCAAGTGGAGAGATTCACATTACTTATGATGTTACTATTCATACAAACTTAAGAGTTCATTGCAAAATGCATTCAACCTTGCATATTTTGAGACACATTTATGAATTATTTGAGAAAAGATCTGTGGTTATTGTGGAAAATATACTGTAAAAAATAACAAATGAATTATAGTAAGAAGAGATTTATAGGAATCCAGAAAGGCAAATTAGTCATTATCAAATAAGTTACAGGGAAAGAAAAGAGAGAGCAAGGTAACCTACCTCCTACTGATATGGTTAATATTAATTGTCAAATTAAGAGGATGTGGAATTTTCCATGAGCCAAGCCTCTAAACACAGTTATAAGGAATTATCATGTCCTCAGACATTTGTTTTAGGAATTAGATTGATTTAGTCATTTGAAATAGTCTTTCCTAAATGTAGGTTGCAGTATTTTCTGGAGAAAATGAGCTGAGCACAAGTGTGTAATCTCTTTGCTTGTTGACATCATATGTGCTCTAAGCAGTCCATTCAAGCATCTGCTTCTGGGACTTCCCCAGCATACTGGGCTGCAATCTTAATCTGTGAGTCAATAGAAACCCCTTCTCAAGTGTTCTCTTTGTTGACATATTTTAGTACAACAACAGCAAAAGTAACTAAGTCACCAAGTCTTTATCTGCATCAATATTTTACAGTGACTTATTTTGAAGGAGATGGGAACATACTGATAAAGTACTGAGTATAATACAATTAATATATTGTAATACACATTTTAATAGGATTATGCTATTGAGATTTTAGGAAACAGATATAGAATAGAAAAAAATAAAGGTTGCCAAGAAGGAATTTAGTAGTTCTGTGATAAAATGGTTTCTTTCAAATAAGATGAATACATATTTGTGTAAAATTTTCATATACTTGATAAAGGCCAACACCTAGGGTGTATCTTTAATTACAGAAACAGTGAAAGTTTAAGAGGGTGGAATATAAGTTTTCTGCACTAGACCCCATGAATAAAAGGTTTCAATGACAAGGGAGAATTTACATTCCATTGAAAAAGACCGGGAACATTGACCCTCAAAATAAAAATCACAGGTCAGATTAAAATGAACAAAAACAAACATAAATAAAAGGCAGAGAATATTGGGAAATAGAAACCTCAACCCTGGTCTTTTGTTTGCTTGGTTGATTTTTGTTGATGTTATTTGTTTTGTTTTGCTTGTTTGATTGACTGAGGTATAGAAACAACTCTATTTCATAGATCTTCCTCTACTATAATCAGTTTTCACTTAGAGAGAGATCTGTTCAGATGGCCAACTACAGTGATTCGAGACTAATCGGTCACAAGACATGAGCCTGGATTTATATTGCCACTGTATTTGGTTGGACCAACGTGAGATGCATTCACCAGGAAGAAGTTCAACCTGTGTGTGCCTTGGGTTTTCAAAGTAGCAATGAGTAATATCCTTGTAACAGGGAAAAAGCCATGAGTACAGTCATATGAGGGTGAAACAGAAACAGAGTTCTGAGTTAAATCTGGTAGATTGATCATTCTTTCTGCTGGCTATGGCTGGGTGGTGGGAACTGTCATGTCTCTGGGTCTAGTGTCTACGGACACTGGGGTTCTGTAGCCTTTATTCTTCTGCTGTGTGACTGACAGCTGGGATCTGTATGAATGCAAATAAAATTAAAGACAGAAAGCAGACTAGTTTCAGAGGTCCCATGGAGGGCAGAGGTTAGAGTTGTTTCCTTTCTTCACTTTCTGCAGACATTTACGGGTGCCACATGACTAGAATATTTGCCACTTATAGCTAAACACTAACAGTGTCTTTGAGTTGCTCAAAGCCTGAGGAACAAAGCAGAAGCAAAGGTTTTGGGGGCTTAACAGCAGATCCTGGTGTGCAAGGAAAAGACAATGTATTTCAAATAAATTCAGCCCAGAATTCCATAACATACAATTGACTGAAGGATTTAAACCATGGCCAACATTAACCTGTGATATGAAAACATAGGGGCCCAGCAAATGGCCTAGGTGACAGTCTATCACCTTCCTTCCAAACCCAGTGAATTAAAATATTATACAAACTTGAAAACAATCAAACAAAACCTTCTTCAAATCTTGGAAAATTTTCACTGTTATTAATTTAGTCTTTTTATTCTTCAAATACTGTATACTTTCACTTTTTATTCTTCTTTGACCACTATGTAATTTTTTTCATTTTATAAATTCATTTTTGTCTCGTGTTCTTTTTTTCCCTCTCCCTGTCAACCTTTTTCTTTTTGATCTTTTTTTTTTTAATTTATTTATTTTTATCTCATTCACAGGTTAGGTACTTTGAATC
>CM053751.1:33089029-33108494 GCA_028658305.1 Pachyuromys duprasi
TGCAGGGTGATAAATGTGGATCTATTTGCATTTTTCTACATGCAGATATCCAGTCAGACCATCGCTATTTGTTGAAGATGCTTCTTTTTTCCCTCTCATAGAATGGTTTTGGCTTCTTTGTCAAAAATCAGATGTCTGTAAGTATATGGGTTTATTTCTGGGTCTTCAATCACATTTCATTGATCCACCAGTCTGTTTCTATGCCAATACCATGCAGTTTATAACACTTTTCACAAAAAAAACCCACAGCCTACAGACTGGAAAAAGATCTACATTTGACAGAGGGCTAGCAGCCGGAGTATGTAAAGTACTCAAGAAATTAAAGACCCACAAACCAAATAATCCAATTAAAATACGGGATACAGAGCTAAGCAGAATTCTCAACAGAGGAATAAACACTTAAAGAAATGTTCAACATCTTTAGTCATCAGAAACACAAATCAAAACAACTCTGAGAGTCCATCTTAAACACATCAGAATGGCTAATTTCGAAAACTCAAGTGACAACACATAATGGAGAGGATACGTTAGAAGGAGAACAATCCTCCATTGCTCATGAGAATGTAAACTTGTACAACACTTTGGAAATCAATATGATGCTTTCTCAGAAAATGGAATAGTGCTACCTCAAGAACCAGATATACCACTCAACTACACCACTCAGCTATACCACTTTCAGTATTATACCCGAAAGATATACTACCACTCAACAAGGACAATTGCTCAACTATATTCATAGTAACTATATTAGTTAATAGCCAGAATCTAAAAACTACCTAGATGTCCCTCAACCAAAGAATAAATGCAGAAATTGTGGGACATTTACTCATTGGAATACTACTTAGCTATTAAAAACAAGGAAATCATGAAAATTGCAGGCAAATGGATGGTACTAGAAAAGATCAGCCTGAGTAAGATAACCCAGAAGCAGAAAGACACCATAATATATACTTTCTTAGTGTATATTAGCCATATAATATAGGATAACCATACTAGAATCCACAAACCTAAAGAAGCTAAATAACAAGGAGTACCCTAGGGAAGGTTCTTAATTTTCATCCAGAAGGGCAAATAGAATAGACATTGGAAGAGGATAGAGAGAGGGAACTGTATGGGACCCTACCATGGATATCCTCGGAAAGACTGTACCCAGCAGTAGATGGAAAAGATGCTGACACTCATAGGCAAACTTTGGGCAGAGCTCAGGGAGTTTTATGAAAGAGTGGGAGAATAGAAGGTTCTGGAGGGGACAGGAGACTAATAAAACCAAAAATTCTGGGTTCAGGCAGAGGTGGGTGGCTTCAGAGACTGATGCACCAACCAGGGACCGTCCTTGGAAAGGACCTAGATTCCCTGCTCAAATGTAGCACATAGGCAGCTCAGTCTCCCTATGGGTTCCCTCGTACCCATGTCAGAGGGTTATCTCTGACATGAACTCTGTTGCTTGCTGTTTGATCACTTCCCTCTGGTGGTGCAGCCTTGCCAGGCCATAGAAGAAGAGCATCCAGGCAGTCCTGATGAGACCTGATAGGCTAGGATAAGATGGTAGAGGAGGAGGACTCCCCCTTTCAGAGGACTAGGGGAGGGGAATAAGGGGAAGAGGGAAGAAAGGAGAACTGGGCAGAGATGAAGGTGGAAGCTACAATCGAATATGAAGTGATTAAAGCATGAAAACTAAAAATAAATAAATAATAAAAGGATTAGTGGCCCCACCTCTGCAGGTCCACAACCTGAAACAAGAGTTTTTCTTGAGCCGTCTCACTCCATGCCTAAACCTGTCCTCAGTGGTGGTGTCCTGGTCCTGGCAGCTCCAACATCCCATTGTCTCCACTAGAACTTGAACTTTGCCTTTAAATATTCATACTCAGGTGTTGTCCTCCTTGCAGCGACCTTGCCACACCTCTGCTTCTCACTAAAATTCATGATTCCAAATTAGGAATCCAGAACTCCTTCAAACATGCACTTCTCAAAACTGGAAAACCAGCTCCCTTGGACACCACTTCCCTGTTCTGTTGACAAGAACTGCTGGGCCAGTTTGAGATGGCTGGTCATTGAGAGAGCTTCCTGGGAAACAGCTTTTGAGGAACAGGAGCCCCTTTCCTTAGGATTTCTTCCTTTAAATAAACTTAGGACTTATAAAATAGAGCTCCTGACAGATGAGGCTTTGCTTTGGGAAATGTTTCCTCTTGCACCAGAGCACAGCTACCGTTCTCACGTCAAGCACAGTAGCGGGACTCCTTCGCCTCTGCATTCAAGTTACATGTGCTGCGTTGCCTTCATATCCCCCATGGCAAATACCTTTCCCCTTGTGCTTCTCTTTCAGTTTCCCTGACTTACAATCTCAAACATAAATATATTCCTACACATATGAAGTTTAAAATCAGTATCTAAGTACAGCAAGCATGTGACTTTTGAATCCTTGAATCTTTCTTATTTTGCTTGATGTAATATTTTTCAGGTATGCAGACTTTCTTGCAAATTAATTAAATATCACCTGCAAATATATGTGTGTGTGTGTATGTGTGTGGTGCTGTACTCCATGACAGGGGTATCAAGACAGTGAGGATTTGAACAAATCATTCACATTTCATTCACAATAAAGAAGCAGACAATTGTGTTCCACTAATTTTCTCCCACACACACACACACACACATACACACATACACACAGAGTTCAAGAAAGAGAGAAGTTTCACTGATGTTGATTCAAATTAGTGGCTGTTTAGTTTAAGTTGATTAACGGCTACAAATAATTCAGGTATATGATATGATGTTATGGATTACTCATAGATGGTTAAACAGTAACAAGTTCAGAGACAGAAAAAAATCTTCCTTATTATAGAGTTTCTACTTTGTAATGTAAGCACTTAAACTGTACTTAATTAAATATTTTCTTGCACGTTATAATTTTATTAGCTCTTGTTCATATGTGCTACATGAGATCCCAAGATCCTGTTTCTATCCTAGTCTCTGATCTACAGTCCTTTAATTCCTACTCTTCTGAATGACAAAAAATTGCTATACCTGCTTTGTTCTCTAACTCTATGTATGGAATTTCTTTTTCTCTTAAGATACAGATTATAAATGAAATTGTGTAATAAATTCCCTTCTGTGTCAATTTTGTTTAAGTTAGTGAAATTCTGCTGTTTCTATCCAGGTTGTGGGAAGATATAGATTCTCCTTTTGTAAGCCTGAATATTATCCCATTATGTACTTGTATGTATGTATGTATGTATGTATATATGTATGTATGTATGTATGTATATAGGCAGCTATAGAACTAAACATGCATATTCATGTGCATGTGATTTTACTTATCTATTGTATTCATCTATTTTTGTATTTTGGCTAGTGTACATTTTAATATTTGTACTTTTTTAGAGTAAAGAATCTAGGCAAGTTTGAAAATTATCATTTCTGTCTCACTTTGTAATATAGCTCAGTATGATATTGTCATTCTCGTTTCACTCTTTATCGTAGTTTATTATGATACATTTTTAGGGAAACTCAATATTATGGGTGTAATGTTCTCTCTGTATAAAAATGAGTATAAATATGCATATGACATTATAATAACTTCATTTCTTTCATATTTTTAAACATTTCTACATATATAGCAAAGTATGTTTCTTCAATGACATGCTGCCTAAATGCTTACAGCTGTTTATATATTTTTATTTCCATAAAACTGATTGTGGTTGTGAATTTTATTTCAAAAATAGACAGAACATATATGTTCTCCAATTCTTTCTTTCCCAGTAATTGGCTAAAAAATACTCTCTGCAGAATAAATTTGTGCAGACAGCATTACTAGCAACATCAGTGCTTCAGTGAGTTATTTTGTCACTGCTCTATGTTCTCCATCAAACAATCAACAGGACTTCATGTCATTCAAAGAATCAAGAAGAATGAAATAGGTTCACTACTGATCTGCACTGAGGGAGGGTACAGTTTTGTTTTTTGTTTGTTTTGTTTTTGTTTTTTCATGATTTAAGGAAAGAAAGCAAGAAGAACCTCTGCTATACCTGTATCTGCCATTGTCATGTTAAATACAACATGGAGCAACAAAAAGAGTATAGAACACTATCTTTTCCTTATACATTGTTTTAGCAATAAAAAGAGTATAGAACACTATCTTTTCCTTATACATTGTTTTTCTTGTGCTAGCATATACGTCCATACAGAATAATGACCTAGAATGTATAAAAAGATTGAACACCATAGATTCATGTGTTTGAATGCTTGGCCACAGGAAGTGGCATTATTAGAAACTGTGGCATTGTTGGAATGGCCTTATGGGAGGAATTGTGTCATTGTTGGGACAAGCTTTTAGGTTATATATGCTCAGTGAGATAGACAATCCCCTTCTGCAGCCTTCAAATCAACATGTAGAACTCTCAGCGCCCCTAACATGTCTGCCTGCGTGCTGCAACAGAGGTTATTAGGGATCAACCTCATAGCATATCCATTTTGAAGAATAATCTGTGCAATATTCATCAAAATGGCATTCTTGACAGAAATTGAAAAAATAATTCTAATTGGAAATATAAAAAACTCAAAAAAGCACAAACAACCCTGGACTATGAAATTAAACAGACAATAATTAATAGCAATAAAAATCATGCTGGAAGTATCAACACCTAAGATTTCAAATTATATTGTAGAGTTATAATACTATAAACAGCCTAATGCTGACAAAAGACTCATAAGCACATTTACCTACAATGACTTTATTTCTGACAAAGAGGCCAACAATAAACATTGGAGAAAATATGGGATATTTGACAAATGATACTGATCAAACAGGATAGCTACATGTAGAAAATGAAACTGATTCCTTATCTCAGATCTGACACAGAGAACAAGTACAAATGAGCCAAGGACTTTAATGTAAGATCTGAGACTGCAAATCTTATATAAGAGGAAGGAGAAATATAATTAAATTCATTGGCACCAGAAATAGCTTTCTGAACAGAGAACCAATTGAGCATGATTTAAGGTCAACAAATAATAAATGAAGCCTTATAAAACAAAAACAGTTCTTTACAGCAAGGGACACTATAATTAGAGTAAAAAAGAGCACCCTACAAAATGGCAAAAAAATTATAGGTATGTATCTGACAGAGATTTAATTTGTAGATTATATAAAACTGCACAAAAGTAAACACCAAGAAAATTAAGAATCAAATTTAAAAATGGAGAATGAAACTAAACAGAGTTCTTAAGGGGGGCACCAAAAATAACAAAAAAAACACAGTTTTTTCAATTTAATTTTATTTACATATTTATTTATTACAATTTATTCACTTTGTACCCCGCTGCAGTCCCCTCCCTCATCTCCTCCCTATCTCACCCACACTCCCTCTTCTCCCCCATGCCTTTTCCCTAGTCCCCTAACAGGAAAGTACCTCCTCCCCTTCTATCTGACCCTAGTTTCTCAGGTCATGATCAATGATGGGTGCATCATCTTCCTCTGTGGCCTGGCAAAGCTTCGCCTACCCATATGGGAGGTGATCAAAGATATGGCCACTGAGTTCATGTGAGAGACATCTCCTGGTCCCCTTAATAGGAAACCCACTTGGAAACTGAACAACCTATGGGCTTCCTTTGAACAGAGGTTCTAGGTCCTAGGTCTTCTCCATGCAAGGTCCTTAGTTGGAATATAGGACTCTGCAGGTGTCCATGGGCCCAGGTATTTTGGCTTTATTGTTCTCCTTCTGGAGTTCGTGTCCCCTCTGTGTCTTTCTAACTTCCATAAGGATTCCAGCACTCTGCCCAAAGTTTGGCTATGAGTCTCAGCATCTCCTTTAATACCCTTGTAGGTAGAGTCTTTCAGAAGTCCTTGGTGGAAGGCTCCTGTCCTGTTCTTTGTCTTCAAATACTCAATACTCTTAGTCTTCTGAGATAAATAGTACTACATCAAATGTCATCTTACCACAGTCAAAATGATTAAAGAAACAAAATAAAACAAAATGAAATGCCAATCTCTGGTGAACATGTGCTAGATTGCTTCATATTCAATGTGATAAAATGAAGGTTTAGTCACTTTTGTTGATGGTAACAAATTAGGACCACATGAACAGATGCTAGAGAGAAAACTGTCCTCATAACAGACTATCAGGGAAATTCTTAAATGTTTTAATGTTAGGACTATAGTACAACTGGTAAAGAATAACCTTGGATATTAAACTAAGATCACTAAGTAATGAGTACTAGAGAAATCCTGGTTCTTTTCCCCTGGAAAATGTGAGGAAGATATTTGAGTAGTTATAGGAAAGCAAAATTGAATAAGCCTTTGATTATTTGTGGAATCTTCAACATGTAGACTGTGAAAAGAAAACATGCCAATATTAGTGCATTTAATTTTATGGGGCTATTCAAAGAAAAAAGAAGCCAAATGTATGGCTCAACAACTTTGTTAAAACCATTTGGCAAGTGACTCATGGATTAAATTAAAATTTTGCAGGGTGCACAGGAGTAGGAGTGTGATTATGCAGGAACCTCACTTGAGTGATTCTCTTGACCTATGCTTTGGATTTTCAGGAATGCATGGGAGACTTGCAAGGGATTGCACAGTGTACTCAACAAAAACAATAGGTTAAAAGCGGAAAGGGCAAAAAGGGCACTCTATTTCTCAGTCACCACACCCTATAGGAAGTAAACCGCTTTCTAATATCTGTTGATGTGAACATGAGCTGTTTTTCAAAAAGAAAAGGGCAAAAGTAGGGAAAGAAGGAAAGAGAAAATATGTGAGAAGGAAACAGAGAGGAAAAAAGAATGGAAAAATAAATAAGTGTTATAGCAGAGCTATGAATTGGTACTTACTATTTTATGACCCTGAAACTTACGTGATTTTCTGTGATGTATATTCATCTGGTTGAAATATCTTTATGATGTCAATATTCTTCCCTTTGCATTTGAATATCTGTTAAAGGTCACACTCTTCACACCATTGTGCACTGGAAAGTTAAAATTTTCTGTCAAGCTTCCAAGCAATAGAGGACATATATCTCAGCGTCAGACAATGTATCTCACCAATAACTCTTCTAAATAATAGTTTTTGAGAATTTTAAGACGTTGAATTTTAGAGAAGTTATGGTTTGTGCATATATGTTATGCATACATTATTTATGGAAGTCTAGAAAAGAGAGGTTACAAGTGGTTGCAATTTATTAAAAAGATACCTTGCTACATATAAAATTATACATTTATTATGTATGGAGTGAAGCATTTAATTTATGTTTAGAATCAAAAAATATTTTATTTGGCATAAGAATAATATTTAGAATAAGTAACACAGATGTAATTAAGCTAACATATTTATTTGGAGGAACATTTTCTAGATTCAAGAAATTCAATAACATATCTTCTCAAAAGTGATATGCCTCAAAATTTGACACAGAAGAAGGAAGTCAATGGGAAGACACAGTCATATAAAGAAAGATGCAAACGTGTCTGAGAAGAAAACCAATTCCAAGCAACTACTTGATGTACGAAGTGACATAGAATTGAATGTAGATCCCTTATCAGAGAGTAGGATCCTACTGATACACTAACATTAAAGTTTATTCAGAATTCTAAGACAATAACGTTCTGTAATTTAAATCCACAGAACTTGTAGTTATGTTTTATGTGTCATAAATAAACTAACATGTGAAAGTTCTAGAAAAGGAAATAAATGATACAAAATAAAAAATTCACTTGATAATATAAAAGCTTATTTATCTCAACAGAATTTGACATCCATAACCTTGAGAGTAAAACAATAAAAAGTGTGTGTCCCAATGTACTCAGAGGAAAGAAAGCATGAATACATAGAACTCTGGGAAACTATGTAATAACATGTAGGTATAAAAAGTATGTGTAATACGTTTCTCAGGAACATGGAGGGTGACCGCTGAAGGAACAGTGGGTAAGTGATTTGCACATTCAATAAGACTATGTCTCCAGGATATCTACTACTAGAACACATAAAAAGCTCATATGGCAGAAGTGAATCAGTGAACATCACATGTAATCTGTTTAAGAGCAATCTTAAAATTTACTGAATACTAAATTTGTTTCTTTTTTTCTTTTTTATTTCAGTTTATTTACTTTACATCCCAAAGATACCCCCCTCTTCTTCTCTCAGTCCCTTCCTCACCTCCTTCCCTCTTCCCCTTTTACTTCCCCCAGAAAAGGGGAAGCCCCCTCATCATGCATCAATCTTTCTCATCATATCAAGTCACATCATGTTTGAGCGTATCCTCATCCCCTGAGTCTAGGCAAGGCAGCCCTGCGAGGAGAAAGTTATCCAAGAGCAGGCAAAAGAGTTTGTGTTGGAAACACTTCCCCCGCCCCCCCCCTCCACTCAATAGTCTACCCATATGAAGAATAAGCTACCCATCAGCCACATATGTGCAGGGGCCTAGGTCCTTAGTTGATGTTGCAGACTCTGTAAGCCCCCATGGATCTGGGGTAGTTGTCTTTGGTCTTCTTGTAAAGTTCCTGTCCCCATCAGGTCCTTCTGTCTTTCCCCCAACACTTTCACAGGACCCCAGGAGCTCTGCCCCAAGTTTGGCTACAAGTCTCAGCACCTGTCTAGAACCACTGCTGTCTGGATCCTCCCAGAAGACAGTCAAGTCAGGCTCCTGTCTGCAAGCATGGCAGAGCACCATTAATAGTGTCAGGGGCTGGCTTTCTACCATGGAATGTGTCTCAGATTGGGCTAATTATTGGTTGGACATTCACTCAGTCTTTATAAAGGATATAGGGGTCACAAGGTCAGTCAATCTATATAATATAAATACTGGCCATAGGCTTTTTGTTTGTTACAGTAAAGAAAAAAATCAACAATATATTTTAAAACACTACGGAGAAAAATAGTTCAGCTATTTGGAACTAAAAAGTTCTCCATTAGTAGAGGTAGCATAAAAGTACACTGGAGACATATATAGGTTTAGATATGTATCCACAGCATGCCTAAAACAGACACACAAGGTAAACATGTTTTTAGTCAGGACACAAAAAATGCCATGTAAAAACTTGGATTTTCTTGAGGAAAGAAATCCACCATCACAATAACTGATGGTGTGAAACAAACACAGAAGATATTGATTTTTTAATCCTAAAGATAGGTCTCTTGAATAGTTGTGTACAGGTTAATATATATGAATTATTAAAACAAGTATACAAGGAAAAATCAAAATAGTTTTGACACTCAATTCAGAGATTTTTTTTTTTTGGAAAAAAAGGAGTATGTATGAAATTAGGTCTGTATGATTTCATGATTTTATTTCAGGAAATTTCTGTAAAACTAAATGTTTGTGTTGGTAGGAAAAAATTCAGAATTTACAATAAATACAGTCTAAATATTTTCAGTGTAAGACATAAACAATCATTATATCAATAGACTTGCTAACTTGGATGCAGGAATTTTCTCAGGGTTCCAGCAGTCACAGAACTTAAGAAACTATTGACTCCTGAAACATGGAAAATTATCTTTTCTTGTGGACTAGTTCAGAGTTGTTTACGAGGGAGATCCAAGATGGAAGCGACCAGTGCGTACTATATCTGAGGGGCAGAGGATCTCAAACTCTGAAATTGATGAGTGGAGGGGCAGCTGAAGCCAGATCATTGACATTGAGGCTTCCTGGGGGAGAGGGGACAACCCTTGAGCTGAGACCATTTGATCCAGGTCACACAGGAACTTGTCCAGGGACCAAGAGTGACACATATTCAACCCCCTCCCCACATTTCCCTTAGACGCAAGCACCACTGAGGAGGGAGGCACCCAAGTGAGGACCTCACTAATCTCTGCTCCAAGCATGGCCTCCCTGCTAGGTAACTGAAACAGCAGAGGCAGGCCTCCCAGTTCTTCAGTACAGATGACTGCTGAATAGGCCTCCAAGGCCTGCTCTGCAGCTGCTGTCCTGGCAGGGGGACAGCTAGCCCTAACAGAATCTCCCATGCTCCCTGATGAGACAATAGAAATGGCTACCCCAAGCAAGGGTCTCTGTGCCTAGCAGATGAAAAGTGGATACCACTGAGCTGATAGATTTCCTACACTCCCATTTGCCCCTGCAGGTACAAATCTGAATAGTGAAACAAGGGAAACCCCTTTGTTTTCTGAGTAGGCCTGCTAGTATGCCTTCAAGTGACTGCAAGCAGAACCTCAGATCCAGGGTCCCTCTATGCTAGCAGCCAAACATTAGATCCCTCCCACCCCCACACACACTCTGGGCAATATAGGGATCTTTAGGACAGTGTTCTCAACATGGAAGCCCTGTTCTGTGGGTCTACAGTGGAGTCCTGGCAAACAGCTCCTGGAGCCCGGACAGAGCTGAATGCCAGGAGGACAGAGTAGGACAGGCCTGCAGTCCACTGAGATATTCAGGGCACCTGCACATGCACATTGTGTCAGCACCTGCACTCCCTCCTGTTCTTAAGCAGCACTTTCCAGGCATCAACATCTTCTAGCACCCTGTCCTTGAAGGCACACTTCCATACATATGGTCACACTTGTGCACCAGCACTGAGACCTTTCTCCCTTAGCTACAGATGAAACACGAACATCCACTGTCAAACCTCTAACTGGTGGACCTCTCTCATCTTCCAAAACAATACTTCAGACACTAGAGAAAAATGGACCCAGTACAGGCTACAGGAACAAATAGTAAAGGTTACAGATAAGCAGCTGGCTAGAGTTCAAAGTACACATCCAACACAAATCAGAACATCGTGGTTTTACCAGCAACACCAAAAATCAAATGACATGCTAATTCATTGGAAACAAGGAAAATGATATCAGTTCTAGGCTGATCCAGACAGTAGAAGCACATAAAGAGGACATGAACAAAACTCTAAAAGAAATACAGGCAAATACAGCCAAACAAATAAAGGCACTGGAAACGGCATATAGAGAGAAACGAATAAAGCCCTCAATGAAATACAGCCAACTATAACCAAACAAATGAAGGCACGAAAAGACTCACAAGTAGTGGCATATAGAGAGCAAGCAAACCAAAAAATAGAGGCCATCATGGAAAGACAGCAATCCACACTCAAACAGATGAAGGAAATTGCTAAAGTCATAAAAACAGAATTAGAAACAATAAGGAAAACACAAACAGAGAAAACCCTGGAGCTGGAGAATGTAGAGAAATGATCAGGAACAACAAAAGGAAGAATCACCAATAGAATATAGGAGATGGATGAGAGAATCTCAGGTGCTGAAGACACATTTGCAGAAATCAATACATCTCTCAAAGGAAAAAAAAAATTGGAAAACTTCGAAACACAAAGCATCCAAGATACCAAAGACGCCATGAAAAGACAAAATCGAAGAATAATAGGAATAGATGAAAAAGAATATTCCATGCTCCAAGGTCCAAAAAATATTTTCAAGAAAATAATTAAAGTAAATTTTACTTATTTAAAGAAAGAGATGTCCGTAAATATACAAGAGGTCTACAGAACACCAAATAGACTAGACCAGAAAAGAAACTCCTCATGTCAGATAATCATCAAAACACCAAATCGACAGAATAAAGAAAAAATATTAAAAGCAGCAAGAAAAAAAGGCCAATTAATACATAAAGGCAGACCTATTAGAATCATACCAGACTTCTCAACAGAAAGTATGAAAGCCGGAAGGACCTGGGCAGAGGTCATGAAGATTCCAAGGGACCACAGATACCAACCCAGACTACTATACCCAGAAAAGTTTCAATCAAAATAGATGGAGAAAACAAAGTATTCCATGACAGAACTAAACTTAAACAATATCTATACAGCAACGCAGCCCTACAAAAGATACTGGAAGGAAACCTCCAATCCAATGAAAACAACTACCCCCAAGAAAAACATGATATAGATAACCTCACAACAAAATATTAAAAGTAAACAAGCATAGAAACACAGTAAAGCCACCAACTTCACAATAAACGTACATTGATTGGTTACTATTATCTATCAATGGATTCAACATCAATGGACTCAACTCTCCAATAAAAAGACACATAATCACAGAATGGTTGCAGAAACAGGATCCAACATTCTGCTACATCCAAGAAACACACCTATGCAACAAAGATAAACACTACCTCAGAGAAAAGGGCTGGAAAAAATGTTGTTCAAGCAAATGGTCCCAGAAAACAAGCTGGGGATATCCAAATATCTAACAAAATAGATTTTCAACCAGAGTTGGTTATGCAATACAAATATTACAGTCCTGCAACAATAGATACAGAAACCATACATAATGGACTAGCAGTATTTATATGTATTTACAAAGATATATAATAATAATGATTAAACTTAAGCTATCAGTTGAAATTGAAAGGTGCATGGGGACATGGGACAGGCTGGAGTAAATGCAAAGCAAGAGGGAAATGACATAATATTTTAATTTAAAAATACTTGAAGTCCTAGCTAGAGCCAAAAGACAACTAAAGGAGACCAAAGGGATACAAATTGGAAAGAAAGAAGTCAAAGTATCACTATTTGCAGATGATATGATAATATACATGAGTGACAGCAAAAATTCAACCAGAGAACTCCTTCAACTGATAAACACCTTCAGTAAAGTGGCTGGATACAAAATCAACTCAAAAAATCAGAAGCTCTCCTGTACACCAAAGACAAAAGGGCCGAGAAAGAAATTAGGGAAACAATACCCTTCACAATAGCCACTAATAACATAAAGTAGCTTGGGGTGACTCTAACCAAGCAAGTGAAAGACCTCTTTGAAAAAACTTCAAATCTCTAAAGAAAGAAATTGAATTCCAGACTGGTTGTACAAGTTTGCATTCCCACCAACAATGGAGGAGGGTTCCCCTTTCTCCACAACCTCTCCAGCATGTGTTGTCACTTGAGTTTTTGATCTTAGCCATTCTGACAGGTGTAAGGTGAAATCTCAGGGTCATTTTGATTTGCATCTCCCTGATGGCTAAGGACTTTGAGCATTTCTTTAAGTGTTTTTCTGCCATTCTACAATCCTCTACAGAGAGTTCTCTTTTTAGCTCCATACCCCATTTTTTAATTGGATTACTTGATTTGTTGCTTTTTAACTTTTTGAGTTCTTTATGTATGCTGGATATTAGCCCTCTGTCAGATGTAGGATTGGTAAAGATCCTTTCCCAGTCTGTAGGCTCTCATTTTGTTTTGATGACAGTGTCTTTTGCTTTACAAAAGCTTTTCAGTTTCATGAGGTCCCATTTATTTATTGTTGATCTTAGAGGCTGTGCTGTCAGTGTTCTGTTCAGGAAGTAGTCTTCTGTGCCAATGGGTTCTAGGGTCTTCCCCACTTTTTCTTCTAACCAGTTCAGATGGAAGGAGAGGAAGTCCTCCCATATCAATGGACTTGGAGGAGGGCAGGGAGGAGATGATGGAGGGATGAGGAAAATGGGAAAGAATGAGGGAGGGGGCTACAGCTGGGATATAAAGTACATAACCTGTAATTAATATAAAAATAAATAAATTACTTAAAAATATTAAAATGACCATTTTTATTTAAATTTTTATTTTTTAACATTAATTACAGTTTATTAACTTTGTATTACAGCTGTATCAGGCTCCTTCATTCCCTCCCAAACCCACCTTCTCTCCCTCATTTTCTCCCTACCCCTTTCCAAGTCCACTGAGAGGGGAGGACCTCCTCCCCTTCATCTGATGCTAGCTTATCAGGTATCTTCAGGCCTGGCTGCAAAGTCCTCTGTGGCCCAGCAGGTCTGCTCCTTGCTTGGGGTGGGGGGAGGAGGTCCAACCAACCATGGACCATGTATGGATATAACCAGGAACACCTGCTCAAATGTTGCCCATGGTAGTTCAGTATCCAAGTGGGTATCCTAGAAAGGGGAACAGGAACTATTTCTGACATAAAATGACCATTTTTAATATATTTTTTGCCTATTTACTCTAAATGAGGAAGACAGTCTTTCATCAGATTCAAGGAACATTTCTATAAATTTGATGATGATTTTAGTAAGTAGTTATCTTTAGTCAGTAAATTGAAAAAATATAGTTTTTCATTTTTCAACTCTCTTCCCTTTCTGCACAGTTTTCTAATATCCAATCATTATTTCTTAGTCCAAATGTTATAAAATATTTAAAAAGAAATTATGAATGTTACCTGAAGGAAATTGAGTGAACAGTTGGAAGAAGTGTTTGGCTAATGGTTTATTTTTAAATATTATTGCTAACTAAGATACGTTTTTAATAAAGTATGCAAATATAAAAGATATGAACATTTTTTACTAACTTTTGGATCTATTTTATTAATACATGTGGCACCTTTACTTCTTTCTGTCAGAAAAATAAAGCAATTAAATAGCAAACTGGTAACTATGCATTTAACAATGGCTTTAAGCTCATTAACTAAATCCATGAGCAAGCAGAAGTGACAAAATTTTATATTTTATTTTTTTAATAAAGCATAGAAAATCCTTGTTATATCCGCAAATGTATGGTAAAAATTTCTGCAGATTATCTTCAATGTGGTGTAAATGTAGCAATTTGTGAGTGGTGGTGACTGATAATTTATTATATGGTTCCTTCTTATTTTCCTAAAATAAGAGTTGTTCATTGACCATGTTTTACTGTGAAGAATCCACAACTTGAAATACACACATAATTTTCTTCCCAGAAGAACAGGAATAAGATGTAATCTCTATTGCTCTCTGCTTTCTTCCATCTCTGGTAAGAAGTTTCATGGAAGACTATCTGAGGAGTATAGGGATGCAATAGCTCTTGCATAGATCTTCTCAGGCCAATAGTAACTGAATTTGTTCTCACTGTTTGGTAGGTGAGAAGCCTCCCTGGTCTTTGAAGAGAGCAGGGCTTCTCCCTTACTTTACATGTTCCCAAGATTTTCTCTTTATTTTATTCACCCTCAACAGAGTTATCAACTACCACTCATAATAGCAATACTTGTGGTTATAGACAAAAATACTTAAGCAATGAAATTTTATATAAAATTAAGTCTGAAAATTTGCATGTATATAAGTAAAAATACAATGAAATTTAAAAATAGTCTTGTAGAGGATTAATGAAATTTTATTTAACATTTTCAGACATTTGGTATACATGTTTTATTTTCATTAGAGAATGAAAAAATATAGAATTCCAATTTATTTCAACATAAGAGAAAGAAAGAAAAAATGTCATAACTCAGTAATACCACTTCTGAGATTATAAACAAAGAGATTGAAATCCAGTGAGTCATGATATCTCCCTTGTTCATGTTAACATTATTCACAGAATTCTAGACACAGACACACCCTAATGCCCAAAACTGATGACTGAATAAGGAAAACTTGTTAAACAAAATTTAATATTTCTTTCTCACAAGTACAGAAAAGATTCTACAATTTATTTCAATGTAGATGTAATTAAAAGTAATTACATTGAATGAAATATTCCAGGAGAAACACAGGCAAGTGCATGCTACCTAACATGTACAATCTAGCAATTGTTGGTCTCAGAGGAGTTGACATGAGAAGAGCAGTTATTAAAGGTTGGACCGAAGGGAGGTATAGGGAAATGTTTGGCAGTGGCTTGCAAGTTAATCTTAGAAAAAATATTCTGGCATTCTTTATGCAGTAAATAAAAATAATACACAATAAAGCATTAATGTTTATAATATAAAATTTGTAAAATATTATATTATAAAAATATAAATATAATTTAAAAATTTGTAATAATGCAAATATAAATTTGATAAATATAGATTATAATATAAATTGTTATATTATAAAATATAAAGTGTTATAAATAAAATACTACATATAAATATGATATATAATTTATAAAATTTTATCATAATATAATAAGAGTATATATTAGGTACATAATCTAATATAAAATTACATTCTATAATGAAATTATATTAAGTTAAATAAGATTATAAAATTTTAAAATATTATGATATTATACAAAATTATAATATCAAATCTCTGAAGAAAGAAATTGAAGAAGATATCAGAAGATGGAAAGAATTCCCATGCTCATGGATTAGTAGGCTTAGCATAGTGAAAATGGCCATTCCACCAAAAGCACTCTACAGATTCAATGCAATTCACATCAAGATACCAACACAATTCTTCACAGACCTTGAAAGAAAAATTCTCAACTTCATATGGAGAAACAAAAAACCCAGAATCTCCAAAACAATCCTGTACAACAGATCATCTAGAGGTATCTCCATCCCTGACTTCAAGCTGTGCTACAGAGCAATAGTAATAAAAATCTGCATGGTATTGGCATAGAAACAGAATAGTGGATAAATGGAACTAAATAGAAGACCCAGAAATGAACCCACACACCTATAGAAACTTGATTTTTGACAAAGAAGCCAAAACCATTTAATGGAAAAAAGACAGCATCTTCAGCAAATGGTGCTGGTCCAACTGGATATCTGTATGCAGAAAAATGAAAACAGATCCCTATTTATCACCCTGCACAAATCTAAAGTCCAAATGGATCAAAGACCTCAACATAAAACCAGACACACTAAACTGGTTAGAAGAAAAAGTGGGGAAGACCCTAGAACTCATTGGCACAGGAGACTACTTCCTGAACAGAACACCAAGAACACAGCCTCCAAGATCAACAATAAATAAATGGGACCTCATGAAACAGATAAGCTTCTGTAAAGCAAAAGACACTGTCATCAACACAAAACGAGAGCCTACAGACTGGGAAAGGATCTTTACCAATCCTACATCTGACAGAGGGCTAATATCCAGTATACATAAAGAACTCAAGAAGTTAAAAAGCAACAAATCAAGTAATCCAATTAAAAAATGGGGTATGGAGCTAAAAAGAGAACTCTCTGTAGAGGATTGTAGAATGGCAGAAAAACACTTAAAGAAATGCTCAAAGTCCTTAGCCATCAGGGAGATGCAAATCAAAACGACCCTGAGATTTCACCTTACACCTGTCAGAATGGTGAGATCAAAAACTCAAGTGACAACACATGCTGGAGAGGTTGTGGAGAAAGGGGAACCTTCCTCCCTTGCTGGTCGGAATGCAAACTTATACACCCACTCTAGAAATCAATTTGGTGCAATTAGGAATTAGACAATTAGGAATAGTGATTCCTCAAGACCCAGCTATACCACTCTTAGGTATATAACCAAAAGATGCTCAAGTACACAAGGACATTTGCTCAACCATGTTCGTAGCAGCTTTATTTGTAATAGCCAGAAACTGGAAATAACCCAGATGTCCTTCAGTCGAGGAATGAATGCAGAAATTATGGTACTTTTACACGATGGAATACTACTCAGTGATTAAAAATGAGGAAATTATGAAATTCGCAGGCAAATGGTGGGATGTGGAAACGATCATCTTGAGTGAGGTATACCAAAAGCAGAAAGAAACATGGCATATACTCACTTATATAGACCAATAGGATAGGATGGACATGCTGAAATCTATACACCTAGGGAAGATAAGCAAGAAGGAGGACCCAGGGTGGGATGATCAATCCTAGCTTAGATGGTCAAACGGGATGGACATTGACTGTAAAACAAGCAACAGGACAGGAGCCTACTACAGAGGGCCTCTGAAAGACCCAAACAATGTATCAAAGCAAATATTAAGACTCACAACCAAGCCATCACCAGAGTGCAAGGAATCATATGAAAAAAGGGGGAGTTAGTAAGACTTGGTGAGGCCAAGAGCTCCACAAAGACCAAATAGATCAGGGCACAGGGGTCTTCTCTGAGACTGTTTCTTCAACCAAGGACCGTGTATGGATACATACTATAACCCCTGCTCAGAGGTGGCCCATGGTATCTCAGTACCCAACTGGGTATCATCATAAAGGGAACAGGAACTATTTTGGTCATGAACTCAATGGCTGGCTTGTCGACCCCCCCCCAAAGGTAGGAGCAGCCTAACTAGATCCCAGAAGAGGACATTGCAGCTGGCCCTGAAGAGACATGATAAGCTAGGGTCAGATGGAAGGGGTGGAGGTCCTTCCCTATCAGTGGACTTGGAAGAGGGCCGGGAGAAAATGGGGGAGGAATGGGGAGAGTGGGAGGGAATGAAGGAGGGGGCTATGGCTGGGATATGAATTATGTAACCTGTGATTAATATAAAAAATTACTTAAAAATAAAATAATAAAATAAAATATAAAGTATTATAAATAAATTACTACATATAAATATAATTTATATAATTTATAAATTTTTATAATAATATAATAAAAATATATATTAGTTACATAATCTAATATAAAATTACATTCTATAATGAAATTATATTAAGTTATATAATATAAAATTTTAAAATATTATGATATGCATTAATATATGAGGGCTGTCTCTGACTCTGTTGCCTGCCTTTGGATCTCTTTCCCCTAGCTGGGCTACAGTGTCTTGTTCCAATGTGAAAGGATGTGCTTAGTCTTGCTTAGAATTGATGTGCCAGGACAGGTTGGTAGCCATGGGTGGGCTTCCCTTTCTTTTTTTAGAAGGAGGAGGGGAAAGGTGGAGTAGGGCTTGCTACTAGGACGGTGAGGTAAGTGGGGAGGAGGGTCTATGTTTCAGATAGAGTGTGAATAAGCCAATCAAAAAAGAGAAAACATATTTTGTCACTTTTTGTGCAGTAAAGTAATAATAATGCTAAATAAATTTTGCCTGTCTGTGTTAGCATGTTTTTGATATTACCATTTTTCCAGCCTTGGTGATTCAGCTTTTTCTTGGGGAGACTGTTTCACAGCCAACTTCTTGGTATTCTTGTTTTTAAAGTCTTTCATGCCTTCTTGCACAATATTGTGTGAGCCACAGATTCAGGAAAATGCAGTATTCAGTTTTTCTTTTTATAAATAAGCCTTGAAGTGTATAAATAGAAATTATCAGCTATTTCATATGTAATCCTGAGCAGTGGGTACATTTCTACACATACTGTGGTAGAATATTTATCTATTCTAAAAATTCCCAATTAAATTAAAGAGGAATTGAATAGACTCTCAAGTAAATAGACAAAAGTTAGATATTGGCTTGTACTGTGTGGAAGTCAAATTGTAAAAAGTAAGCAATTGGTAAATTAATCTTTTATTAAGTCATTATTTATTATATGCATTAAAGCATTTTGTTACAGTTTAGTAGAAGAGAATAATAGTTAACTAATTCCCTAGCCTTGTTAATATGAATATGAATACACCCAAATGTGTGCATGTATACACATATATAGCTATGTAAGTAATATGTCTATAATGTATGAATAATATATTTATATTAATTATTATATATTTCAATCAATATATATTTCAGCTTAGATCTACTATAAAGCAATGTCAGGGAAATACATGAAGATGGCTGCAGCAGTAACATCTTAGTATATGTGATAAAGTACCATGATACAAATCATCTTAAAGGAGAAAGTTTACTGTTTTATTGATTTATGGTTCCAGAAGGATAGAGTTCACAATGGAGTAGAAGTCATGGAAGCAGAAGCAGAAGAAGAGAAATCACATTT
>CM053751.1:33108994-33124274 GCA_028658305.1 Pachyuromys duprasi
GCATTTGTTTATATATAATCAGGGAGCTGTTTGCGCTTTAAGGCTGTACTTCAGTCTGAAACTGTCAGTCTCTTGTGTCAGGAGTATTCTTCAAGAAGATCAGGGATTTCTGGTGGTTTGTTATTGTTTGTTGTTGTCTCAGTTGAACTCTGTTGTGGGCTCTGTGTGCCCGGCTTCATGCTCTGTGTTAGAAGCTGTGAGCACTGCAGGCTTGTCACCCCTCTGGTCTGGAGGTCTAGCTCCTCAGACTTTTGAGATGTCAGCTGGGGGCTTTGTGCCTTGCCCTGGGCTTGTTGCTAAGGGCTCTCCCCTGGAATGGAGATTTGGTGCTCCCTTCTGGGCCAGGGGCTGTGCACCATGGTCTGAGATGATATTTGGGGCACACGCAATGGGTTTGGGTTGTTGTGCCTCCGCTGTATGCAGGGCTGTCTGATATGGTGCCCGAGGCCTTCTCTGTCTGGCCAGTGGACACACACACACACACACACACACACACACACCACACACACGGACTGAGGTTTTTGCTGGCGGAAGCTTGAGGTGTGCGCCCACAGTGTGCAGACTGGTCAAATAGGTCTCCTGACCTTCTCAGTCTGGGGTGGTTCCTGCGATCGGTATGTGCCTGCTGTATACCCCTGGGTTGAAGCAGAACCCGGGTGCAGTGTGTGCTTGCAGTGTGCATGTCAGTGAAAACAGTACCCGGTTTCTCCTCAGACTGCCCACGAGACTGTGTGATCCAGTCTATTATGGTGGGTGCGGGCACCCAGCGTGGGTGCTAGTTCAGATCAGAGCTGTGAGCAGCTGTTCACCCGGAGCGTTTTCCGGGTAATAACTGGGTGTCCCTATGGTTTTCCCACTTGATTTTCTCACCATAGGAGTTCTGCTCACCTGGCAATCACAAATGCTGGCGTTTTAGGTCCCAGAGTTCAGTCTCCTGGTCACTGTGTTGTTTCTGCTGTCCTACTTCTCAGACACAGTGTCCTCTTGTGGCAGCCATCGTGGATCAACAACAATCGAGGTTTTCTTTAAGTAAAACATATTTCATTAATTTAAGCAGAACATTCAACAAGCATTGTATTATAAATTAAAGGCTATTCAAGTTCTCAGGCAGGCTGAGCCTGAGAACCTGAACTTAATATGACCTTAGAATCAAAATGTGGACTTAAAAACAAAATGTCTTCTGTTATGCTATAGAATAAAGCAGGTGTTAACAGAAGAGATATATTAATTCTAAGAACTAAAGTATATTTCAATGGAGTGGCTATAGTTATGCACAAAGTTTAAGCAGGTTATAACATTCCATTTGCCTTCTACCCTATTGAGTGAGTTGCAGAGCCCTCCTCCAGTATTGTAGTTTATCCTTATTTTGTTTTGAGGCACTGATCGGAGGAGGGAGAAAACAGGGAATAGGACAGGAGCCACCACAGAGGGCTTCTGAAAGGCTCTACTCTGCAAGGTATCTAGGCAGATGCTGAGACTCATAGCCAAACTTTGAGCAGAGTGCAGGGAATCTTATGAATAAAGGGGGAGATAGTAAGACCTGGACAGGACAGGAGCACCACAAGGAGAGGAGCAGATCTAAAAGATCTGGGCACAGGCATCTTTTCTGAGAGTGATAATACAGCCAAGGACCACTCATGGAGATAATCTGGAATGCCTGCACAGAGGTAGCCTATGGCAGTTCAGTATCCAAGTGGGTTCCATAGTAATGGGGACAGAGACTGTCTCTGATAGGAACTGATTGGCCCTTTGATCACCTCCCCCTGAGTGGGGATCAGCCTTACCATGCCACAGAAGAAGACGATGCAGCCACTCTTGATGAGGCCTAATAGACTAGGATCAGAGGCAAGGGGAGGAGGACATCCCTTATCAGTGGACTGGGAAAGGGACATCGGTGGAGAAGAGGGAAGGTGGGATTGGGAGGGGAGGAGGGAGGGGAGGTACAGGAGAGATACAAAGTGAATAAACAGTAATTAATAAAAATAAAAATATTAAATAAAAGAAAAGGACAGAAAAAATGAGAGCATAGAGAACCTTTTTCAATGAAATTCAGAACCAAACTCTCCCAGTGTTATATCCAAAGTCTATGAATGCAAGAAACTGACAGTCATATTCTGACCCTTTAGTAAGATGTAGAACAAGTCTGGAAAAATAGTGTAGCCTTAGCTCAACCATCATATACTGAGAATAGCATTCTATGAAATTATTTCATTAAAGTAAGTTTAAATTCATTAAAATATTTTATAGACTAATGCTGTTATAAGCTAAGGAAGTTTAGTTTTAAATGATTCGCTCTGTTGTTAAATTTCATGGAATGAAAGATTAGGAACCTTGTCTTGTTAATTTTTATTAATTATCCTAAAATGTCACTTAGTGGACACTTTTTAAAAATTTATGAGCACATTCAGATAATGGATAATTTTGTTGGAAAGGGTGACTACAACATTGTGGTTATTCCTATATGAGTTAGTCATGAATTTATGGCTAATCCACTGCTTTCATTAAATGTATAGACAATCTAATTATATCATTCAAAATATAAAGATTTTTATAAGTTGTGATTGAAGAAAAAAATTGCTTATGATTGATGCATTCCTATAATTTGCAATTTATTTATATGGAAGAGCTGGAAATTCTACTTAAAAAAAATACCAGGCTATCTCTTACTTCCATATTTTTTCCTTTGTGAAATCCACTGAGTTTAAATGGGATTGCTTACATGACAATAGCTGAAGTAATCTTATTATGCTAATGAAGGATATATAATAATATCTGAAAACCATAGAAATATGTAAAAGTATAAACGAATAATATGTACATCATATTATGAGTTTCTATTTTAAGCTACACTTTTACTTAAATATAATAAATTTCATACCCTCATTTTCAGCATATTTGTCAACCTCTATTAGCTGCATTTACTAGAGCATCCAGCTATGTTACACTACAAGCTCCCAAAAACTTTTTACAAATATTTTTTTCTAATGAATTTGCACTTTGAGGTGGGCAAAACAATATTAGCCTTAGTTTTAGAAAAAAGGTAATCTCAAAAGATTACCTTTGTCCTTCTCCTGGAAAATTTTATAATAAAAATAGACACGAAAACTTACTACCTCTCCTATTATGATAATGTTTTATATTCCAAAAATGAGTTGCTGATATTTTATCACTGTTCATTAATGCACTTTGAGGATTTATGAGAATTCTTGTCATTAATTTTGGATAACATGTTTTCTCTGTATTTGCATTATAAATAAAATGCTTAAAACATGATTTCAAAATTATTCAAAAACATACACCCCTAACTCTACACTGTTACTGTTAGTCACTGACTTGTAAGAGGTGATCTAAGTGTTTATATTTTCAAAGCCACAAAATTCTTTGATATATCAGTGTCTCAATATGTATTTATGAACAGAATGCAATATCTCAAAAAGCCATTCATGAATAATCGTGAATTTGGTGTTAGAGACTGGCTCACCAGTTCTCAGGGAAGCTCTGTCTGAGCAACTATTTGATGAGTATACACATGCATATCCTTCTCAACTTATACAAGCATGGACAGTACGGGCAAGATATACATATGAGACTTTGTAAAGAGGTTTTATATGGAAAAATAACCAATGAAGTAGAAGGTTTTTATCCTCCCTCATGTTCACAGAACAATGACTGTTGAGATTTAAAATATTATTTACCAATATCTAGGCCATATATGTAGGCTCTTCCTTGACTAGCTCATAACATAAAATATCATATTTATCCTGTTTTACATTCTGGCACATAGCTGGTTACCTGGGCTCAGGTAACATGTGTCCATCCTCCACACATCTTGCTGAAACTCCTGCAACTCTTAGTGTCCGAAAATCCATGCCTGTCAGATGTCCCACCTTCTATTTCCTGCCTCAGCTATAGGACATAGTTTTTTGTTTTTGTTTTTCCTTTAATTGAAAGATGTTGCATCCATATAATATACAAGAGATTCTTTCTACAGCCCAAGCCAGGATGTGATCATGAAACCTATCTTTGCTATTTGGACTATTGGAAGCAGAAACCTAACCTGCCTGTGTTCAGCACCTTGCAATTGGGTGACACAGGACATCTTCCCGATTTACTCTCAGGAGAGCAAAAGCAACTCACAGCAGAAAGGAAAAAAAAATACAAAAGTAATATGGAGTTTTATAATTTTTAAATTAAGGATGTTTTATTGTGTCCGTACAAAGGGGGTATGTTTTAAGTTCTGATACCTATAAATGTGGCCTGGTCGATATGGAGATAAGAGACTCCAGAGCCTGCAAAATCATCAGAAGACAGGGTAAAGATACCATGCTCTGAGAGACCTCTGAAGGAGCACAGTCCTAATTTTACTCCAGCTTTCCAGATTCCAGAAGAGGGAGGCAATAACTTTCAAAATTAAAAAGACACAGAGGATGATCTGGTGGGAATGAATGTTGACAATCATTTTGTATTGCATCAATATAAGCTGAGAGAAAAATACAGCACCATTGCTACAAGGGCAAATAGCTCCCCAAATAACTTATTTCTATTTGTTATTTACATCCCATATATTTCTAAACTAAATTTAAATAACCACAGGCAATTCAAATCATAATATAATTTTCATTCCTTAGTATTTTTTTTACTTTTCATAGAAATAATTCAACATGACATAATTGAATCTCTTTTTTCATATTTCTAGGTTGTTATATTTAAATTTTTACATAGATGCAAGGCAATAGAGATAAGCCTCTGTTTTCTGTGTGTTCATATCTGAACCTATGAGTTTAGATTAAGCCAATTATTTTTATCTCCTAGTTAATTTAAGGCTTAAATATATCTTGAAAATAACAAAAATATGCATATATCAGAGATTTATTCAACTTACCTTAATTTCTTAATTTAGGGCAGTTTTAAAAATATGTATGAGTTAGATTTTCTCTGTGTGTGAGTCTGTGTGTATGTGTGTGTGTGTGCTTTCTTTGTGATAAAAATTTAATTATAACATTTTCTTCTAAACTTTTCTTCCCTCTACTCTATCCCGTATACCTTTCTAGAATCTTGTTCAAATTCATGGCTTTAGGTTTTACTATTTGTTATTGCATCTGTACATGTATTTGTATGTACATATATATTTTATTTACAAAATGTGTGATCTTTAAAAGGTTTTACTTTCTTCCTTTAATAAAATAAAATTAATTATATATTATTTTTTTCAATTAATGTTTCATATGTGTGCATGGTAAATGCTGCATAATTTGGTAATATGCAGAATTAAACAAACACAAATGGCACCCATTAGAGTCAAATTTTAAATGTAAAAATATGAAATATAATTTAAGTAATATTTTAAAACTTAAAACAGATAAGTGAAGATACAATGTTAATCTCATTTTCAATGAGGTACATATGTTTTTGTTTTACTTTTCATCCTGCAGTATTCTTTGGACCACAGGTTTTATTTATTTTAATGTTTGATAAAACTTAAAGAAAATTTATAAATATCATTATGAGTATTTTCAGACCACTGCATTAAATTTCTGATGGTAGAATTATTTGTAATTCACAAAAGTAATTTATCTTATATTATCATCTCCATTTATGCTTCTTTTTTTTTTTTTTACCAAGGGATTCCAGAAAAAATGCAGAGTCCTAGTACACTATTTATTGGAAATTTTTTTCTTTCACCATTTTCCCACAAATTCTTCTTTATTTACTAGTAATTAACCAGGCAAAGCATAAGAAGGTTGAACTATTCTTGATAACTTTTTTGGCATTGTTTTGTTTTCATGGTACTGTAGAACAGATGGAATTTTATGTTATGCTGCATTAGTGTACTGTTAAATTTTAATTTCAATTAATGATCTTTACTCTTTTATGCACATGAGGGATATTTTAGGTATTCATTTCCCTCCTAATTAGCTTTTATTGAAGAATTCATTTTGAAATTGGGAAGGCATTAAATTCTAAAACATTCACAGCTGAATTTATGTAGACCCTAATAAAGTTAATTAGTCCCGTGAACAAAATATTCTGAAATTTTTGTTGATAATTTAACTTTATGCTCTCTCCCTCTGTGTGTGTTTGCCTGTGAATGTGTGTGTGTGTGTGCGCGCACGTGTGTGGATGCTCATGTGTGTGCACTTCCTCTTCCGGGGTCATTATATTCATTATATTTCATCACCAGAGGCTACAACCTGCATATGAGAATGAATATATAACATTCGTCTTTTTTAGTTTAGGTCACCTCGTTTAAAATTATGTTCCATATATTTATTGTAGTAACAAACATGGAGAATGTGGGAGAGGAACATAATCCAGATTGCTAGTTGTACAGTGGTTTCTGCAATACTGTAAGCAAAAGGCAAGTGGAGAAGTTTCCACTGCTGGCCATGAGGTGGGCAACATTTTCCTTTCATTTTAAATGTCTACTACAGCTTTATGATTCTGTTGTTAATATGAATTATTTTATAACCAAAACAATTTAAATATTAAAGAATATTTTTCTTTCACTACATTATTATTTGTTATTGTTTTTATTTTTATGTGACTTGGATAATCTGTATTTCTTTTAAAGCCAGTGCTTACTTATCTAGAGAATAATTATCTAAGTGATACCAGGAACCTTGATGACTTTGTGTCATTAATTCTTATTTTCTGAAATTCTGATTACATAGATAAGGAAATAGATGTAAAGTGGATATTAGCATTGTATCTTCACCAGAAACAGGTCACTTTAAGAAGTAATCATTGATTAGGTCTCCGTTTCTTTCTTTGTTTTCTCTGTACCTTAATTTTCTAGAATTTAAATCCTAAATTCAGCACTATAAACAATGTTAACACTCATTTTTTGTTTGTTTGTTTTCTTTTCCCTCAAAGGAAATTTAACTTAGCATTCTATTAAATATGCCTGGTTAGAGAATATTGGTTGAATTCTAGAGTCTGTTTCTCCTTAGAGTTTAAAATGAAAGAAAGGCAAATTGCGGAAAGAGTAAAAGGATTGGCCTAGCTGTCTATTTCCTGATTATGGCTCTTTTCTGTTACTCTGGGTTGTTACCTTGTAGCCCCAAGTCTGATTTAAATTTCTTTTGCTTTCCTTTTTGCTTTTAAAATTCCTGGCTGGTTGCAATTTATTATAACTTTGGCACTCCCAAAGCTGTCCACAGATTCTTCACAATATTTACATCCTTATCTTTGTGATATTTTTTCTATACCTAATCCTCTTTAAAAGATTCATACTTATTCAAATCATTTACTGGGTGACTCTTTCATATTTTATTTTCATGACTATAGTTTATTTCTTTGCACTCTTTACTACATCTTAGGAACTGCTAGCTTCCAGTTTTGCTATAGACTTTCTGTCAATGTCGTCCTTCCTAGGAGTTGTCTGAGCTTGCTGATGCCTACTTTTTTTAAAGCATATTTTCTTGGTTCTTTTATTCTTTTCTAACTCATGATCATTATCTCTTAAATTGCCTTCCACTGTTACATTTTCAACATATGAAATATAGGTAATGAAAAGTGTTGGTCACACATGGTCATCTATTTTGAAATTTAGTGTCTTTAGAAAAGTTTAAAAAGCTGAAAGTATTCTTCCATTTTCAATTTGGCACATCACTCTAAAATTAAAGGATCAGTGGTTCACAGTATGTTCAAATAAGGTACAGGTTATCTTTATTCTCTGCACATAGCAATAGTTGCCAACATCTCTAAAATAATTATATTACTGATATTTCTAATGAAAGTTATCAAAAGTACCTTCTATATTGCAGTGTACATATATATTATTTCTTTGAAAAATTTATTTATTTATTCACTTTATATCCCACTAGCAGCCCCCTCCTTCCTCTCCTCCAGATCCCACTCTTTCACCCTATTCTCCCTTTCCCTGCTTTCCTTCTCCTCAGAAAAGGGACCCCTCAACACACCTTGCAACATTGCATCAGTCTATGCCACCAGTCTGGTGCTAAACACCTTCTCAAACACAAGGCTTAGCTATTATGTCAATATTTTTATGTCAGAAAGAAAATAAAATGTGAAAGAAAAAGATAGTGATTAAATTATATGACAATACTTTTCAAACACCATAGTCAAACTTAATTGGATAATTAAAAAGATGGATACAATAATACTTTACAATTTATTTATTTATTTATTTATTTATTTATTTATTTATTTATTCACTTTATATCCCTATCAAAGCCCTTCTCTGCTCTCCTATTGTTCCTCCCCCTCCAACCTCTTACCTCTTTCACCTCTTCTCCTCAGAAAAGGGGAGCCACCCAACCACCACCTCACCTTGGCACATCAATTTACATAAGTACTAAGCACTTAAGCACATCCTCTTCTCCAGAGGCCCAAAAAAGCAGCCCAGGTATGGGAAAGTGATTCAACAACAGGCAACAGAGTCCAAGTCAGGGACAGTCCCTGCTCCATTTGCAAGGGAACCCTAATAAAAATCAAGCTGCTTATCAAATGCATATGTGTAAGAGGCCTCAGTCCCATCCGTACATGCTATTTCATTGATGTTTCAGTTTCTGTGAAGCCCATCATCCTAGGTTAGTTGACTCTGTTGGTCTTATTGTGGAGTTCTTGTCCCCAGATCCTTCTCTATCCTTCTTCCAACTCTTCTGCATGATTCCCCAGCTCTGAGTAATGTTTGGTTGTGGTTCTCTACATCAGTTTTGAGCCACTGCTGGTTGGAGCCTCTCAGTTATACTAGTCTACTGTTTGAAGGATAGTAGAGTACTGTTAATCCTGTCAGGGGTTGGCTCTCTCCCACAGGGTGGGTCTCAAATCATTATTTGGCCCTTCCCTCAATCTCTGATTCATCTTTATCTCTGCACATCTTGTAGACAGTGTAAATTTTGGGATGAAGATGTTATGGGTGGGTTGCTGTCACTTTCCCTCCTCTGGAAGTCCTGCCTGCCTATAGGATGTGATCACTGCCGTTTCCATATCCCTGCTGCTAGAGTCATCCCCTATATACACCCAGGAGCTACCCCATTGCAGGTCCTTGTTCCAGAGACGCGTTCCCATCGGTATCCCTTCTTTCTCCCAACAACTCACCTCCCACACAACCCACCACATTCCCTGTTTTCCACCCACCTGACCCTCAACCTTTTCCCCCTTCCCACTCCCTCTCCCATTCAATTCTCTATCTTTCATTCACATCCAATCTGTATTTTATTTACTCTTCTTTGGGCCCTCCTTGTTACAAGCTTCTTTGGATCTGTTGATTGTAATATGGCTATCCTGTACAATATGGCTATTTTTTTTATAAGTGAGAACATATCATGTGTAACTTTCTGGGTCTCAATAACTCACTCAGAATAATATTTTCTGATTCAGTCTATTTGCCTTGAAATTTCATGATTTCCTTGGTTTTAGTAATTGAGTAGTATTCCATGTGTATCACATTTCCTCCATCCAGTCTTCAGTTGAATGACACCTAGGTTGTTTCCAGATTCTGGATACTTCAGAGAAAGCTGCTATGAACATAGTTGTGCATCCTTGTGGTATGGCAGAGAGTCTTTTGGATATATACCCAGGAGTGGTATAGTTGGGTTGTGAGACAGAATTGTTTTAAAGACTGTTTCTAATTTCAGTCAGTTTACTTTGAGACTCAACACTTTACTTATGCTTTTTTAAACTATTTTATTTTATTGATTGATTGATTCATCCATTTATTTATGTATTTATCTATTAATTTATTACAATTTATTCACTTTATATCCCCACTGCAGCACCCTCCCTCATCTCCTCCCAATCCTACTCACCCTCCCTCTTCTCCCCCTAGGCCCTTTCCCTAGTCCCCTGACAGGGAGGACCTCTTCCCCTTCTATTTGACCCTAACCTGTCAACCGCTGAGTTCATGTCAGAGACAGCCCCTGATTGCCCAACTAGGGGACCCACTTGGAAACTGAGCAGCCTATTGGCTTCCTTCCTATGGGCAGTCTAGATCCTCTCCATGCATGGTCCTTGGTTTCAATAAAAGTCCCTGCTGGACCCTCTGAGTCCAGGTATATTTGTCTCTGTTGTTCTTCTTATGGAGTTCCTGTCCCCTCCAGGTATTTCTATCTCTCTCTTCTTCCATAAGGTTTACCACACTTTGCCCAAAGTTTAGCTATGAGTCTGAGTATCTCCTATCTCTTGTGAGTTAAGTCTGAACGCTTACTGGCTTGTCAGTGATAACCTTAGAGTATTTTTAGTGAGAATACTATACATTTTGATTTTAACTGTTTTTAGGGCAGTATTGATTTCAGATAATGTTTTGGATAGTGAGGTTGACAAACAGGTAAAATAAAATATAAGATATTCTTGAGTGAGAAAAAAAAATTTGTTCAAAGTTTTACTTCTTCTCAAAGTTTAAGAATCTTTTACCAGTAATCTCCTTAAAAGGAATATTTTATATTTTTCTCATGTCTGAAGGAGCAGAATCTTAGTAAGCATTTTATTACTAATGACTGACCCTATTTTCAAAAACGACTGGGTACAATTGTGAAAGGGATCATGTCATAGGATCAAACTATTAAAACTCATTTTGAAGAATTTCATTGGCTATTCATTCTAGAATTATTTACTTCTCTCTTTAGAACAGAAGGAATTATTTAAGCAAATAGTCAGGGGAGGACATAGGGAGCAGAACAGAGAACAAAAGGCAAATCTTTAAAACTCTGTAATATCAAAGTTAATTTCCTTACAGTTAAAGCAAAGCAGATTTCCATTTTATGCTTACTCATGTACACCAGTCTTTCTTATTTTGTTTGTTATCTTTTAAAATATTTGTCATTTTAGAAGCTATTATGAAAAGTGACACTAAAAAAAAATCAGTATTTCTTTCTTCCTATGATCTATTTATTGAGTGCAGTCTAATTCAGGAACCATCATGCCTAGCTAATGAAACAATTGCCTTTCCCAAATTTTGATTGTAAAGAAATTCAGAAAATAAACTATAAAAATGATATTATAAATTCAATATTATATGTTCTAAAACATTAATGAGTGACTGAAATATGTTCGCATAGATAGCATAGGTTGCTATATGTTCCTTAAAATATGACTTCAGATGACTTTTAAGCTTAATTCTGTGTTCATTGAAAGTGCAAATAATTATTATTGTTTTTAGCTGTCCTTGTGACATAGGTAGCCATGTGTATGTATGTATGCTTATGTGTGTCTGCGTGTATAAGTGTCCATGCCTGTGTGGATATGTGTGTTCCTGTAGTGTGTGTATGTATAAAAATAAAGGATAGTTTACTTTTTAAAAACTTTTGGAAATGTATTGTAAAATGTATCATAGGAAAATAGGTTAATTTCATAAGGATTGGAGTTACATATTACTTAAGTTTACTTTGTATTTTAAGTACTGATAAAGGAGATCTTCTGATATATCCTAAAGTCTATCAGAAGTGCCAGAAATACAGCCAGAAAGAAAAGGGAGTTAATCAGGTAATACATGTTATTCAAGCCAACAAAGGACATTTCCATGTTCTTAAAGATTTGTTGAAACTGAGCCTTGTAACATCAAGTGATCAGCCACCAGGCCTCTTCACATCGCTTGTATGTGACCTTCATGGCTTATTACTCCTCAGCAACACTGAAAGGGCCTGTGCCCCTTTGGACAGTTTATTCCTAAACTGTCCCCACTTCATGTTATTTCTCTGATCTTCTCTCAAACAATGAACTGATGAAATATTAGTAACTCAAATCTAACCACAAATGCTGCTGCTGATGGTGACGATGGCAGAAGACAGCAGTGCTTTATGTCAGTATTTCTTCCCAGTTTAACACTGTCACCTCTCATACGCACATGTGCCTTACCTGAACTTGCTTTCAAATGACATTGAAGACTTTCCTTTGCCACATTTTTCCATATTGTGTTCAGTCCTTCAGAAATCTTTAAAGCTCAAGGCATCCCTATTTTGCTAAGAACAAAACCTCAGAGACAGACATAAGCAAGAGACATAAGCAAGGGACAGACCCACATAAGCAAACCCTCAGCTATTTTTGCTTGCTGTTTAAACCTTCATCATGTACTTGGAAGCAGTATTGCTGCAAGGTCAATTGGAACTGTTTTTGCTTGTTTCCAGTTACAGAGATCTGGCCTTCTGCTGCTGTGTGAGCTAATATGTGACTACAGCCAGTGTTGGAAAAGTCTGTATTTATGAGTTGTTACTCAAAAAAGGATGATTCTCTGAAAGGTTTATAAGAGAATAAAGCAAGTATAGTGTTGTTCAAAAGAACAATGAACATATGCCTCCCAGAACATGCTGAATTTGCTATCTTGATATACTGCAGCATTGTCTACCAATTAAGGTAAATTAAGCAGCTGTTTCTTTCTATATTATGTTGATGTTGCTTCTGAGTTGTCAATTGCTGATGAAATATCAGAATGAGAAGGAATGACATCACTTTACATGGCCGAAGCAGTTGATTTGTGATTATTACGAGAAACAAGAACTTTTGCTTGGTACCAACTGGTACCAACTAGAAATAAAGCGTGACAAATCCAAACTAAATGTCTGTTGAATAAACAGAGAATAATGATAATGAGTATAACAAACCAATATTTTATTTAAAAGGTCAGTCTGCCTCCTTAAGACTGATGCAGCACACCCAAGTTAATGCCAATTTTCTTAGCAAAACTACATTTAAAGAAAACAGAAAATGCATGGCATTTTTAGTATCTTAGAGACTACTGGATACTCCAAAAAATAATAGATTAAAATCAGGTCTATAGAATACTTAGTTTATAATTTTAAGTTCATCATCAGCTGGGCAAGATGGTTTCTGACTAACCTTGGTACTCAGGAGGCAGAACAAGACTGGGAGTTCAAAGCCAGCTTGGTCTTTATTATAAGAGCTTGTTTAGAACAAAACAAAAAAACTAAGTAATGAACTTTTAACAAAATAAATATTTTTTATTACTTCTTTCGGCTACTTGATATTTTACACATTAGCTAATTTATTTGTAATTTATGAAACATAATTAAAAGTTTATAAATTAAGAAAAGCAATGGATTTAAAGACTGTCTGGAATTTTTCTATCACAGATTATTCCTTTGTCTGAGAACTATGCAATTTATTTTTTTTCCTTTTTCTCTCTTTCTAAGAAACAATCATGAGTTGTTAAAAAAAGAGAAAAATCATTTTATCTCTTTTGATGTATAGGAAAACAATAAAATGAAATTTCAGGTTCATTTATATGTAAGTATCCATTTGAAATAATCTTATTTCTGTATGGCTATAACAGTACTTTCTAATAAAATGATTATCTAGTGCAGACATCATGCAATATTTACAATCAATAAGAGCTAAGTAAAGAGAGTAGACGATCTAATTCATCAAGCACATTATCTTGCCTTTTGAAGATGTGCTATTTAGAATGGGCAGAGAATGTGGGACTGGAGAGTCCGCTCAGTACTTAAGGCATTTTAATTGAGCAAGTGTTCGACCATGAGCATGGATCTCCAGCAACCAAATAAATGACGGTGCACATGGCAGTGCAACTGTAATTCCAGCATGAGGGCAGAGATGGGGGAAAACATAGAAAGTTGACTGGAGAAATTAGCCACAACTGCAAGTTCAGCCTTTGACTGAGAGATTTTCCTTCACTGGAGAAAGTGGAAAAGCCACTGAAACTAGTTCCTGACATCTGATTCAGTCCTCCACTTACACACACACACACACACTTACACATATGTAAGTGCATCCATATGTAGAGATATAGATATAGAGATAGAGTCCCTCATGTAATCTCTAAATAGTGATACTTTGTCTTCTTCCTTTCGGGAGGAAATCTCCTTGATCTCCTTTATTTGTTTTATTGCTCTAGCTAGGACTTCAAGTACTATGTTAAAGAGGTATGGAGAGAGTGAGCAGCCTTGCCTTGTCCCTGATTTCAGTGGGATTGATTTAAGTTTTTCTCCATTGAGTTTGATGTTGGCTATAGGCTGGCTGTATATTGCCTTTACTATGTTGAGGTAAGTGCCTTGTATCCCTGATATCTCTAAGACTTTAAAAATAAATGAATGTTGGATTTTATCAAATGCTTTTTCAGTACCTGAGGAGATAATCATGTGGTCTTTTTCTATCAGTTTGTTTATCAGGTGGATTACATTGATGCATTTCCATTTATTAAACCACTCCTGCATGCCTGGAATGAAGCCTACTTGGTCACAGTGGATGATATCTTTGATGTGTTGTTGGATTTAGTTTGTGAGTATTTTACTGAGTATGTTCTCATCAGTATACATATGAGAGTTTCGCCTCAAAAAATTCAGTAGCCCTCCTGTATACAAAAGAAAAAGGACTGAGAAAGAATTTAGGAAAACAACACCCTTTACAATAACCACAAAGGGCACAAAGTACCTTGGTGTAACTCTAACCAAAGACTTGTATGGAAAAAAAAAAAAACCTTTTCAGTTTCTGGAGAAAGAAATAGAAGAGAATATCAGAAGATGGAAAGACCTCCCATGCTCATGGCTTGGCAGGACTAACAAAGTAAAAATGACCATTTTACCAAAAGCAATGACCATTTTACTAAACAATGACTTCAGCCTGAAGAACTAGAGTAACGAATGACAAAATGCTACCTAGGAATAAAACCTAAGTATTAGACAAGACCAGCAAGTGCTTTTAAAAACAGAGCCATTGGGGCTGGAGAGATGGCTCAGTGGTTAAGAGTACTGCCTGCTCTTCCAGAGAATATGGGTTCAATTCCCAGCAGCTCACAACTGTCTGTAATGCCCATTCCAAGGGCTCTGACACCGTCACACTAATGTACATAAAATAAAGTTAAATAAATTATTAAAAAAACAAAACAGAGCAATTTCTTCAACTATGGAAGGCTCATAGCTAAATTATACAACTATATAACATTTCTTCTTACACAAGCTTCTGGGGATCTTGGTGAAAGGAGACTGAAAAGGTTCTAAGAGCCAGAGACAAGGGCAAGGTAATATTGTTTATGGATTCAACGGTGTAATTGCACAAACAAATATCATGCAGAATGCACAAAAACCTGTGCAAGACCAAGGCAGGCTAAACTCGAAGCATGAGGGCATAAGGTCCCACTACTATTTCAGGAACATTTTGGTTTTTTTTTTATTAATTTATTTATTTTTATATCAATCACAGGTTAGGTACTTTGCATCCTAGGCGTAGCCTCCTTCCTCATTCCCTCCCACCCTCCCACTCCCTCCCTCATCTCCCTCCTCCCCGCCCCCTCTAAGTCCACCAACAGGGGAGGACCTCCTCCCTTTCCATCCAAACCCAGCTCATC